>CM052444.1:82798130-82825864 GCA_028533085.1 Varecia variegata
CCTCTTTTGCCCGCTTTCCCTAAACCCACATTCCGTCCCCGCCCTTCGGGCTTCTGCTTCAGCTCCGGGAGAACGCCCTGCGGGTCCACCTACCCGCTGCGCTTCGGAACTGAATGTAGGCGGGACCAGGAGGAGGCCCATCTTCCCCTCAGGGTGAAGGGCAGTAGGGAACCAGGCCTCGAGGAGGGAACTCAGATTCTTGTTTTGACTGTGCCAGCCCCAGGCACAGCCTTGGAGGAAGCTTCAGCCATTGAGAAAGCATTAATTGAGTTCCTTTTGCATGCAAGGCCTAATGTTACAGAAAAGAGCCAGGAGTGCCTTCGATTATCTGCTAGGAGAGGTAAGTGTCTGTGTCCAGAGAGGGACAGAATTTGTCTAAAGTCATTCTGCTAGTTATCTGCATAGCAACAGCTATTACATGGGCATGTCTGGGAACTGCACAAGGTGCTTTACCTGGATCATGGCACGTCTAATTCTCACAACTCTGTTCATTTATTTATTCAACAAATAGGTACTTGAACATCTACTGTGTGCCAGGACCCATGTTGGATACTGAAGACACAATGATGAGCAGGTTGCATCTGCTCCCTGCCCACTGACTCTGCTAGGCTTACAGTCCAGTAGGAAAGATAGACAGACGGAAATCATGACCCACCATGAGGCAGCATTATGATCTCTAATTTATAGATGTAGAACTGACATTAGATGATTTACTCTAAGTTATCTAGGGAGAGAGTGGACTAATTCAGGACTGGAGCCCTGTCTTCAGATTCCACATCCTGTGTTCTTTTTCACTGTAATGGTTGAGAATAAACATGTGTTGGAGCAATTAACAAAGGCTCCTGAACTTCAAGCTGAGAAATGTGGCCTAAATTTTATGGTTATGAGTAGCCAAGGAAGGTGTCAAAGTAATAGAGTGAAAGTAACCCAAGGACAGGTACAAGATGGGTGTGGATGTTTATGCTGGGAGACTACTGCAATGGTCCCAGCCAAAGGTTATGAGGCTCTGAACCAGACCAAGAATAATGGGGATGGGAAGGGATGCTTTCCTCCTACTGAAACCTGGAAGGTTTCTGTGTTTGCATGTACTCTCTCCTATTAAATAAGGGAAAGGAACCACCATTTACTAAACTCCTACTAAGTGCTTGGCAATGTCCTGGGCATTTTGTATATGTTATCTCCTTAAATCTTCCCCAAACCTCTGTGCAAAAGCAACTTTAGTATCCTCATTTTACAAATAAGGAAACAGAGATTCCCTGGTGGTCTAGTGGCTAAAAAAAAAAAAAAGACAACAGAGACTTTGAGAGGTTAAATGACTTACTGAAGCTCACAAAACAAACTAGCATTAGAGCCAGGGTTCACACCCAGTCCTGTCTATCTCCGAATTTCATGGTATAACCACTGCTCTCCACTGTCTGAAGCCAAGGCAAAGGGCAAAGAATCCAGGTCCTATGACTCAGACAAGGGTTCTCTTCCTTAGACCATAGGTACCTTTGAGACTTTCAGAGAAAGGTCAGGAGTTCACAGTTGTAACCTAAACTGCACCTGGGCCAGAAGTGCAGGTCCCTATCTGCAGAAGCCTCAGCCCAGGATAATTCTGCAACCTGATTCTAAAGTTTCTGTGTACAATGGAATACTATTCAGTCGTTAAAAAGAAGGAAATACGCCAGGTATGGTGGCTCACGGCTGTAATCCCAGCACTTTGGCAGACCAAGGCAGGAAGATCACTTGAGGCCAGGAGTTGAGACCACCCTGGGCAACATAGCAAGATCCAGTCTGTAAAGAAAAAACAAATTAGGGGGCATGGTAGTCCATGCCTGTAGTCCCAACCACTTGCAAGGCTGAGGCAGGAGGATTGCTTGAGGCAGAGAAGTGGAGGGTACAGTGAGTTACTACTGGCCACTGCACTCTACACTGGGCAACGAGTGAGACCCTGTGTCAAAACAAAAAAAAATTAAAAAGAAAGAAATCCTGTCCCTTGCAACAACATGGATGAACCTGGAAGACATTACGTTAAGTGATATAAGCCAAACACAGAAAGACAAATACCATATAATCTGACTTACATGTGGAATCTAAAAATGTTGAATTCGTAGAAGCAGAGAGTGGAATGGTGTTTACCATGAGTAGGGAGTGGGAGGAGGGGAATGGGAAGATGTTGGTCAAAAGATACAAAATTTCAGTTAGATAGGAGGAATAAATTCAAGAGATCTATTGCACCACATGGTGACTATAGTTAATAACAATGTATTGCATTCTTGAAAATATCTAAGGGGAGATTTTATGTTCTCACCACAAAAAAAAGTATGTGAGATAATGCATATTAATTAGCTCTATTTAGCCATTCCACAATGTATACATACTTCAAAATATCATGTTATGCATGATAAATATATACATTTTAACTTTGTTAACTAAAATAAATAAATACTTTTTTTTTTTTTTTTTTTTTTGAGATAGAGTCTCACTTTGTTGCCCGGGCTAGAGTGAGTGCCGTGGCGTCAGCCTAGCTCACAGCAACCTCAAACTCCTGGGCTCAAGCGATCCTTCTGCCTCAGACTCCCGAGTAGCTGGGACTACAGGCATGTGCCACCATGCCCAGCTAATTTTTTCTATATATATGTTTTTGGTTGGGCAGATAATTTCTTTCTATTTTTAGTAGAGACGGGGTCTCGCTCTTGCTCAGGCTGGTCTCAAACTCCTGACCTTGAGCAATCCACCCGCCTCAGCCTCCCAGAGTGCTAGGATTACAGGCGTGAGCCACTGCGCCCAGCCTAAATAAATACATTTTAACAATAAAAATAAAAAATAAATTTCCTGGGGGCGAGCTAAGAGGCACAGAGGCATGAAGTTGAAGAATCATTTTCAATTTAGAAATGAGTGCCAGGGCCCTTCCCTGGTGTGAGAGGAACATGGACACCAAGGGGGAGGACAAGCTGAAAGTGCAGGAAGAGTGTGGGGAGCCTGAGGGTGACACGGAATCACCTCAGGGGCCAGGATCTGTGGGCAGGGTCTCAGCAGACAGGGCCAGCTGGGAGGGCTCGTGGAGGCTGCTGGGTCACCTAGGAAGCCTCAAGGCATAGCCTCACTGATTAGAGAGCATCTAGAGGTTTCCTTTTCTCTGACTTCAATGCCCTTCCCAAATCTGACCACCAGTCCTGTCCTAAATTATTCATGCTGTGAGTGGAGCTTCCGGACGCTTCTGGATGTAGGACTTAGGACGTTCAGCTGTGTCCCAAGGGCTATGTCTCCAGCTCCAACAGTGCTGCCCTGGGACTGAGCTGCTGTGAGATTTGCCAAGCTTTTTGCAGCTGGAAGCTGGCCAGTAACCTTGGGCTGCCGGGCTTCGATTCATTTCTGCGATCTTTTATGGAGGAATGCTATGTGCCGGGGAGAGTTCTGGGTTCTGTCGGGAACACAGAAGTGAATCAGTCAGGTCCTTGTCCTTGACTATTGGCAGGATGGTAGAGGTGGCAGGCACTGAAAAATGGTTTCCTTCCATACCGTCCTCCAGGTCTGGTGAGTGCCTCCCTCCACTGTTCCTATTTCACCAAGTAAAGGCCACTGCTCAATCCCTGGAGAAGGAAGTGGCCTTGGAACTTCACACCCCAAAATGCCTGAGCAGGGTCCTCTTTGGGCCTTGGAAGGGTGCAGCATAACTTCTTATGACCATGACTTTTTGGAGCCCTGAACTAGTCCTCCAGCCTGCTGTGTGGACCACAGCTTCCCAGTCACACCAGGAAGATGACATCCATTCAATAAACACTAATTTAGCCTCGACTCAGTGCCAGGCACCGAGCTTTTTGCTGGTGATTTAAAAATGAATCGTGGGCGTGGCCCCATCCTCAAGCTGCTCACAGTCTAAGTGGGGAGATAGACAAGTAAAATGGAAGTTACACTCCAACTTGTTGTGTGCTGAGATGGAGAAGAACAGGGCACCCCGGGAGAGAGCAAAGAAAAAAAGGACGCTGCCAAGAACAGGGGTGGGGAACCTGCAGCCTTCAGGTCCTTAAGTATGGCCTTTTGACTAAATCCAAATTTTACAGAACAAATCCTTTTATTTGTATTAATACATTTTTGTTCTTTTATATTTTTATTTTATTTTTTTAAATGAACATATTTAAAATACCAAAGAGTAAAATAAGTTTCAATGAAATGATCCTCCCAGATTGACAGGCACAATTAGAATATCAGTAAGCCATAAGGGCTAAATTGACATCTGCTACATTCATGGTTTAGTTCTGACTTCCCCCGGCTGCCTGGCACCACTACTGCATGAGGCTGGTTGGTGAGAGTTTACGGGGGATGAGTGCGCCAGTCTGTTGTCAGCTTTTGACAATGGTGCACTGGATTTCTGTTTGAAGTGGGATTTGTGAATAGTTGCACGGCTCGACAGTATTTTTTAATTCTGTCTGCTTAACAGCCCATCATTTCAAAGAAGAACAAGAGAATGCTGAAAGAAGAAAACAGATTTTCTAATGAGGATTGAGAATTGTAGTACTATCTTGTTTCTGCCAAAGATAAGATGATTTGCTTGCTTTGTGACACTGCAATATCAGCGTTAAAGAAATTCAGTGCTCATCATCATTATAACACTCATAAGGACCACATCATACAGGTGTGGCAAAGGAAAAAAAAAAAAGGACCACAAATATTTTAAATTAGAGAAAGAGGCATGAAAGGTTATATTGCAGAAATTAAAAGATGAAAAACAAAAAGGAAGATAATTCTTTCAGGCAGCAATAAGATCTGGAAATAATGCCACTGAAGCAACTTATAAAGTAGTTTATATACTCAGGGAAAAAAGGGAAGCCAGTCAGTGATGTAGAAATTGTGAAACAATTCAAGAATGCAAAGTATAAACAACTGCCTCTTTCAAGGAGAACCATAACTGATTGGCAGGATGAATTATCCTTCAACTTAACAGAACAACTTCATGCAGTACTTCAAAGGGAAAATATATATTATTCAGTTGCTTTGGATGAATCAACTGATACTACTGGGCCAGGCGTGGTGGCTAACACCTATAATCCTAGCACTCTGGGAGGCCAGGGCAGGAGGATCACTTGAGGTTAGGAGTTCAAGACCAGCCTGAGCAAGAGTGAGACCCCATCTCTACTAAAAATAGAAAAAATTAGCTGGGCCTGAGTGTGGGGTCGTGTGTCTGTAGTCCCAGTTACTCAGGAGCCTCAGGCGGGAGGATTGCTTGAGCCCAGGAGTTTGAGGTTGCTGTGAGCTAGGCGACGCCATGGCACTCTAGCCCAGGTGACAGAGCGAGACTCTTTCTTAAAAAAAAAAAAAAAAAAAAAAAAAAAGTGATACCACTGACTCAGCACAGGTTTTATACTTCATTCAGGTCATAACAGAAGATTTTCTTTTCTACGAAGAGTTACTTGCTTTGGGCACTCTTGCGAACAGAACACCGGGAATAGATATCTTCAACAACTTTCAAGATAAATCTGGAGTTGGACTGAATTTGGTAAATTTAGTGAGTGTATGTACAGAGATAGTGCCCTTTCCATGACAGGAAAACATGAAGGGTTTATTCTGCAGATTAAATAAAGTATTAACAGATCCAGATGCTCTCATTTCTTTTCATTGAATCTTGCATCAGCAAAATCTCTGTGCTAAAGCTACTATTTTAAGTGACACTTATCAACAACAAATAAGTATTGTTAACTATATTTGGGCAAATGCAACACGGCATCATGGTTAGTTTCGTAACATGCTAAAGTTGAACAATGAGGTATTCAGTGTGGATTGGCTGTATCACTCTAAAGTGTTTGCAGGGACATATGTTAGCCAAAATTTTATCTCTGTGAGAACAGACTGTTAAATTTTATGAAGAACAGAATCAACAGTGTGAATTATTGAAAGAAGATTTCTATAGGAATGCAGCATTTCTGTGTGATATCATGTCAAATCAAAATGACTGGAATATTTCTTTGCCAGATATAACTAAGTCTAGTTTTGATGTGTGGCAAAAAATCCAAACATTTTTCAAAACAATTCTTCAAAAGGAAATTTTGGATAAACATTTTTCCCAGTTAGCAAAGCTCATTGATGAGCAGGATGATATATGTGAATCATTTGAAAAATACGCAGCTTTTATAGACCTATTAATGAGAGAATACAGTGGAAGGATCACCGACTTTGAGAATCATGACATCACACTCAAATGAACATTTCAGCCTCGCCTAGTTGATATCACCCAGGCATCTAAAGAACTACAGATGGAATTGATTGAGCTCTCAGTAGATGACATTTTAAAGTCATTTTTTGCTGCTAAGAAAGATCCAGTTGAAATACGGAAAAATGCAGGAGAATATCCACGCCTTCAGCAACATGCCTGAAAAATGCTTTCTTGCTTTCCAACCACTTACAGCTGAGAATCTACATTCTCCTACCTAACCCAAATCAAGGCACCCTTAAGGTCACAAATGACTGATACCCATCTAGAGGATCAACTGAAACTGGAAATCTCCATGCAGCAAGCAAATATTCAAATGCTTTCCAACAAAAAGTAGACACAACAAAGTCATTAAAAGGTTAGTTAACTTTAAAATTAACAGTTTTCATTTTTTGAAATTATTATGTACAGTAGTTAGATTTTTACAAAATAATGTGCACTTTTAAGTATATCTAGTTGAAGTTTCTTGAATGTGGCCTTATTTGATTACAGCTAAATAATGCAGCCTTCCAACATAGGTTCTCCATCCCTGGCCAAAGAGCTTGAGGACAGGTAGTTTTACCAGATCTTTCATCCTTCTCTTTCTAGGTCCTTGCCTAAATGGAGACTCTTTCAGTTACCTATCTTCATGGAAAAGCTTTGTTCTTCCATACTGGCATTTCCTTCCACTATTGCGCACCATCCCAAACTGTTCCACTGGACCCTCTGGAATCAGGTATCTGATTGAAGGTGAAACATGAGCCTGAGTAGAGACTGGAACCCTGTGTAAGTATTGCTATCCAAACAGAGGAAATAACACAAAATCCCCAAACTGGGAGGGACCTTGAAGATCTCCAAGCTCAACCTACAACAGTCTTCCTCCCACCTTTTCCCAATTGATCCCTTCCATCCAAACACTGATGATATCCAGATTTGAGTCCCATCTGTACTTCTGGCTCTCATATCTCTCCCCCCAGCTCCAGACTCATACTGAACTGCCTCCTTGACATCCTCATGGCCACCTGGACATCTAATAGGTGTCTCAAACTCAAAATGTCTCATGTAGACTCTTTTTTTTTTTTAATATGGAACACTTCACGAATTTGCATGTCATCCTTGTGCAGGGGCCATGCTAATCTTCTCTCTATCGTTCCAATTTTAGTATATGTGCTGCCAAAGCGAGCACCCACGTAGACTCTTGATGTCTGCCCTCTACCACTCACAAAACTGTTCCCCTCCCAGTCTATGCCATCTCAGAAAATGGCTCAACCACCTATCCAGTTACTCAGGTCCAAGATCTAGAAACTGTTCTTGGTTTTTCTCCCTCTCATCCCTCTCATCCCCATCAGCAAGTTCTGGCACACTACCTCCATAATATATCCTGAATTCATCCATGTCTGTCTTTCTGTCACCACCTTTATCCAACCACTGTCATCTCTCACCTGGACAACTGCATTAGCCTTCTGAATGGTCTCTCCTTTCCACTCTTTCTCCCTCCCCCATTTGAATCCATATGGCAGGCAAGAGTGAATCTTCTAAAACATAAACCATGCAATACACACAGTTCCAATTTGCACTTAGACTAAAATGGTCCTTACAATGGTCTGTAATGTCCCACATGATGTGATGCTTGCCTTTTAGACCTAATTTCAGGACCCCTTGCTCCCTGTATTCCAACAAATCAGACCCTCTTTCTGTTCCTCTAATAAGTGCATTTCCTTCCCACCATAGGGCTTTGCAAAGCTGTTCTGGATGCCTGGAATTCCCTTCCCTAAAATCTTTGCATGACTGGTGCCTTTTTCATCATCCAGGATTCATCTTAGAAGTCACCTTCTCAAAGAGGCCCTTTGCCCACTCATCTAAAGTAGCCCCCTCCTATAAACCTGGTTTTATTTTCTTCATAACTTTGATCTCCTTGTCATCATCTTGCTCATTTGTTTACCTGTGTGTTTTCTGTCTAATGCAGTTAATAAGTGCTAGGAAGAGAAATAAAGTAAAAAGAAAAGCATGACAGTGAGAACTACTATTTTAAACAGGGTCAGGTGGTCAGGGAAAGTCTCACTGAGGAGGTGATATTTGAGCAGAATCCTGAACAGAGGAAGAGAGGCAGCCTTGTGAACATGTAGAATGGTGCCATCCCATAGAAATAGAACATGAGCCACATATGTAATTTTAAATTTTCTAAAATTCATGTTAAAAAAAGTGCAAAAGTAAAGATCCACAGTTACCAGGGGGTAGGAGGAGAAAGGGATGAACAGGCAGAGCACAGAGGTTTTTTAGGGCAGTGAAACTATTACGATGATATTATAATGGTGGATACGTGTCATTGTACATTTGTCAAAACCCATAGAATGTTCAACACTGAGTGAACCTTTTACTGTTTTTCTCTTTTCTTTTCTTTTTTTTTTTGAGACAAGGTCTTGCTCTATCACCCAGGCTGAAGTACAGTGGCCTGATCACAGATCACTGCAACCTCGAACTCCTGGGTTCAAGCAATCCTCCTGCCTTCCCCTCCCGAGTAGCTGGGACTACAGGCACATGCAACTACTAATTTTTGTATTTTTTTATAGAGACAGGGTCTTGCTATGGTGCTCAGGCTGGTTTCCAACTCCAGGCCTAAAGCGATCCTCCCGCCTCAGCCTCCCAAAATATTAGGATTACAGGCGTGAGCCATGGTGCGAGGCCCCTTTTTCTTTTCTTCTTTTTTCTTTGTTTAGAGATAAGGTCTTGCTCTGTCTAGCTCACTGTAACCTTGTACTCCTGCAATCCTCCCAACTCAGCCTTGAAAGTAGCTGGGACTACCATGAACTAATATAGATAAAAGCACAATGCCAGATAGTAAGAAAAGTACATGTGATTTTTGTTTTTTTTTTTTGTTTGTTTTGTTTTTTGGGGACAGGATCTCACTCTGTCATCCAGGCTAGAGTGCAGTGGTGGGATTCATAGCTTCCTGCAGCCTGGGCTCAAGCAATCCTCCTGTCTCAGCCTCCAGAGGAGCTGGGACTACAGATGCCCGCCACTATGCTCAGCTAAATTTTTATTTTTTTTTATTTTTATTTTTTTTTTATTTTTTCATTTAGCCTACAGACCTAGAGCATGAATTTTTATTTTTTATAGAGACAGGTCTCACATTGTTGCCCAGGCTGGTCTCAAACTCCTGGCCTCAAGTGATCCTCCTGCCTCGGCCTTCCAAAGTGTTGAGATTACGGGTGTGAGCCACTGCGCCTGGCCAAGAGTGAACCCTAACATCAACTATAGCCTTTGGATGATAATGATCCATCAGTGTGGGTTCACCGATGGTAACAAACTCATGACTGTGGGGTGCTGACAGTGGAAAGGTTGGGAGTTTGTGGGAGCAGGAAGTACTAATATATGGGAACTCTCAGCATATTCAGTCCTCACAATAACCCTACACATACTCAAAATATTATCATTTCAAAATATATAAATATTTAAAACATTTAAGTTCTTTTTTGTGACCTAAGCCCTCAAAATCTGGTGTGCATTTTAAATTTCTGGTGCACTTCAATTTGGAGTAGCCACTTGTGGCTAGTAGCTTCAGGATTGGACGGTGTAGAGGAAGAATGTTTCAGGTGAAAGAAATAGCAAATGCAAAAGCACCAAGGCAGGAGTGGCAAGAATAAGTCTTTTGTATGTTTGCGGAGAGCCAGTAGGGACCAAAAGGAAGACAGGAATGCGGGGTAAGTAGACAGAGTGGCCAGAGTTGAGGCTGGTGGGAGACAAAGGTAGGAGCCAGAGCCTGGGAGGCCTTGTACAAAGCAGTTTGGAAATTTTGCTAAGTATGACTGGGAAACCACTAAAGGCTTCTGAGCAAGGGACATGTTAAGTCTCTTTGTGGCATGAAATGCAGTGTGGATTGGTTATCATTATAGTGCTTCTAATTATAGGGAAGGCAGCTGTGGGGACCTAGATTCCTCTTCCGCTGCACAGGGAAACGAGCTTTCTCTCCAATTGCACATTTGCAGACTAGAGGGCCTGAACCAGAAAGCACAGCAAGTCTTTTGTTAAGGCTCAGGGGACTTTGAGGGGTAGAAGCCAGGCTAGGGTGAATTGAAGGGTGAGAAGGAGATGAAGTAAAGGGCAGGAAAATGATAGGGCAGTAACTAAGGGATGTGGAGTTGGGAGTTTTGTTTGTTTGCATGTTTTTTTAGGCAGGTAATGATTTGAAAACTGATCTGAAAGAAGTAGCAGGGAGGAGAAGTTGGGAGGAATGGATGAGGGATGGTGTGAGGTTCCTGAAGAGGGGCAGGGGCTGGCTGAGAGTGCAGAAGGGCTGAGCTGTGATGTAGGTGGGCCTGTGGACTCCACGGTGGCAGGTGCTGCTGCCTCTGTCCCGGCCTTCCATAGCCTTGTCGCTTTGCCACCTGGATTCCTGGGACCTGAATGCCACCTCAGCCCTGCTGCCTGCTCTTCTCTTTGCTTGTCATTCTCAGCCCCCACCCCACCCCAGGCCAGAGATGATCCTGGCAGGGGCTTCTGCCCACCGTCCACCACTTCTCCATCCACTCTGAGCTCCTGGGCTCCAGCTAGAGACATTGCTTAGAGCCCACTTCTCTTGTACATTCTTTTATTCTCTTGTCCCGGTTCCTGAATGCTGAGTTACTTTCCCTGCCAAGCCCTCCACATGAGCCTCCTCATTCTGACACATAAAACTCAACACATCTATCATGTGTTGAACCCTCACATTTTAGGCCCAGTGCTACATGCTTTGCAAATATCAGCATATTCAGTCCTCACAACCCTACAAGGTATATGAGGTCATTGTCCCATTTTACAGATGAAGAAATCAGGGCTCAGAAAGCATAAGTGTCTGGTGCAAGTTTGCACAGCTAGGAAGTGCTGGAGGCAAGATTTGCCCCAGGTCTGTCTGTTCTAAACACTGACCTCGTTCTGTGATGCCACACTGTCTTTTAGGTGACAGAAATAGGGCCAGATACTTTGCAGATCTGTTCTCATGTGGACAATGGACTATGAGTGTAAGTGGCAGAAAATGGGGCTCAGCCATGGGGATTAGTTTCAAGGGAGAACTATAGAATGTAAGCTCTATGAGGACAAGGATTTGTGCCTGTTTGGTCACTGCTATACCCCAGTTCCCAGAATAGTCTGGCACATAATAGTGCTCAATAAATATCAAATGAATGAGTGAGTAAACTCTAACCTCTGAGAGCGTGGTCAAAGCCAAACCAGAAGTAGGGCACTGAGAATGAAATGAGGCAAAAATATAAGACCTGGGACTAGCCCAAGAAAAGTCTTGGTGTAGGAAAAAGACAAAAGCAGACAAAGGCTCAGATCAAGGGTCCAGCCTCTTGCTTCTTCCCCACCCCAGTGGGAGGGATCTTATAAATTAGGCCTAAGCCAATCAAGGCATTGCATTTCTTGACCTCAATAATCAATTCAGAAGAAAACACATAAAGAAGTGCTTTATTCTTTATAAATCACTACCTACTATTCCATTGTATGAATGTGTCATCATTAATTTATCCAGTGCCCTATTGATAGACATTTAGGCGATTTCCAATCTTTTGCTAACGGTGCTGCCATGAATGACTTTGTAGACATGTCAATTCTCACGGATATGCCATATCTGAAACATAAAGTCCTAGAAGTGAAAATCCTGAGCTAAAAGGTATATGTATTTATAATTTTCATGGGTATTGTCAAATTGCCTACCATTGAGGTTATACCAATTTATACTCCGTCCTGAAATGTGTGAGATCTGCTTACTGTCTTCTGGCCAAAACACTATTATCTAAATTTTTAACCTTGACAGTCTGATGGGTGAAAAATGAAATTTCAGACCAGTTATAATTTGTATTGCTTTTACTATGAGAGAGTGAGCATCTTTTCATGGGTTTAAGAGTTATTTTTAAAAATGTACCACTTAAAAAAATTCTCAAGTAAGAAGTAAAAATTTGCCTCTCTGATCCTAGATTTAAAAAGCAATTACTGTTAATATGTTAGTGCATATTCTTCCAGGCTTTTTTCTAGGTTCAAATAAACATATTCATATAGATAATTTCATTTTTACAGAAAATATATAGACACACATACACATATGTAATATACATGAACTCTAAATTTGCATTTTCTTTTAATGTATCATAGAATTTTTTCAAGGTCTGTCTCACATTTCTTATGGCTATTTAGTATGATATTCGGGGTATGCCATAATCTATTTAACTGTTTCCTCTTTGACATTTTGATTATTTCCTTTTATTATTATTTTCTTAAGACAGAGTCTCACTCTGTTGCCCAGACTAGAGTGTAGTAGTATCATCATAGCTCACTGAAACCTCAAACTCCTGGGCTCAAGCGATCCTCCTGGCTCAGCCTCCCAAGTAACTGGGACTACAGGTGGATACCACCATGCCTGGATAATTTTTTTCTATTTTTTTGTAGAGCCAGGGTCTGGCTCTTGCTTAGGCTGGTCTTGAACTCCTGACCTCAAGCAATCCTCCCAACTTCAGCCTCCCAGAGTGTTAGGATTATAGGTCTGAGCCATCATGACCAGCCGTCTCCAATTTGTTAAATTCAAACAATGCTGAAACACATCTTCTACATGCACTTTTTCAGATTAAGATTTCTTTTTGTTTTTTCCCTACATGCATTTTTATGTACATATGTTATTATTTCTGTAGGCTCTATTCCTAGAAGTGGTCTTTGACTACTATATTTTTTATTTTATTTTATATTTTATTTTATTTATTTTATTTTTTAGAGACAGGGTCTTGTTCTGTCACCCAGGCTGGAATACAGTGGCCCAATCATGGCTCACTGCAACCTCAATCTCTTGAACTCAGGCGATTCTCCTGCTTCAGCCTCCTGAGTAGCTAGGACTACAAGTGCATGCCACCATGCCCGGCTGATAATTTTTATTTTTTCTCACTATTGCCCAGGCCGGTTTCAAACTCTTGGCCTCAAGTGATCCTCCCAGTTTTTGGCTACTTTAAGTGGCAAATTGGTCTGACACTAAGTAGGTCTGTCTTGGGTGAGAAAGGCTCCCATGTAAATAGCTTACATACTGTCTTCAGCATGCAAAACAATGTTTTCTTAAATGTGAACTTCCCTTTCATATCATAAATAGCTATGTATTCGCCTGAACAAATGGCACTGCAATGCATCAATGGCAAAGGATTCCCAACTGGCTGCTGGGTTTGTTGAACTATAAGGACGAAGAAGGTTAGAACAACATATAAAAGTCCTTGCCCTCCAGCTCACAGTCTAATAGGGAGGCAAGATATAGGCAGAGAAATAATCCACATGATATAAGGAGTAATCGTCCCTGGTCCAGACTTCCTACTCTGTATGTCCTGGAGCCTCTGTATGCTTGTATGCCTCTCAGATGGCAAGAATATGGCCTAAGGTTGACTGGTTTAAGATGCCTACTCCTTATGCCACAAAGAGAGGAAATGGCTCCCGATATGTTAGCAAGAGGCTATCTAAACTATTCCATTAGACTGGAAGCCAGAGTCTATCTCCTCTCCAACTGCCCTCTGCATACCTTCCCCTGGTGAACATCTACCTATTTCTGTTCCATATCAGATGCTGGGGAGGCAATGGAATCCTTGCATTGAAGTGCTCAGTAATATGTGGATTTATAAGGTATTAGGTAGCAAAAGGTAGACTATTCCAGTATTTGGCCTAGAAAAACTCAGGCTGAAAACTGATACATTTTATTTGCTCCTCATACTTTTGTTGTTTCTTGTTTTTAACTTAAAAAAAATTTTACTGAGATAAAATTTACAGGCAGTAAACATGTACCCATGTTAAGGGTCCGTTTAGATGAGTCGTGAGAGCTGTATTCACCCTATATGTATGTATATAACATAGAGCATGCACATCACTCTAGAAAGTTCCCTCCTGCTAATTAACTTTTCTAAAACTTTCTGTTTTGAAATAATGATAAATTCATAGGAAGTTGCAAGGATAGTACACAAAGGCCCTGTGTATCCTTCACCTAGTTTTTGCTAATGGTTACATGTTACTTAATTATAGTACAATATCAAAAGCAGTAAATTTATACTGGTACAATGTGAATCAGTAGTTCTCCGTCATTTTATCACATGCTTAGATTCCTGTAACCACCACTGCAATCAGGATCTACCACCACAAAGGTCTCCTTCCTCCTGCTCCTAAACAGTTACTCCCCTACCCTAACCCTTGGCAACCCTGTTTTCCATCTTTACAATTTCGTCTTTTTGGGAATGTTATGTAAGTGGAATTACACAGTATGTGACCCTGTGAGATGGCCTTTTTCACCAGCCCTTGAGATCCATCTGAGCAGTTGCTGTATCAGGACTGTTCCTTTTTATTGCTGAGTAGTATCCCATGGTGTATTCGTTTCCTAGAGCTGCCATAACAAATCACCACAAACTTGGTGGCTTAAAACAACATTTATTCTCTTACAAGAATAAGAGGAAGTCAGAAGTCTGAAAGCAAGGGGTTAGCAGGGCCACACGCCCTCTGAGAGCTCTAGGGGAAAATGCTTCTTTGCCTATTCCAGTTTCTGTTGGCTCCAGCCATCCCTTGGCTTGTAGGGTCATAACTCCAGTCACCACCTTCCTCTTAACATGGCCTTCTCCACTGTGTCTGAGTCTTCCCCTTTCCTGTCTCTTAGAAAGACACTTGTCATTGGATTTAGGGCCCACCCAGATAATCTAGGATGATCTCACCTTGAGATGCTTAATTTAATCACATCTGTGAGCCACGTGTAGTGGTGTGGGGCTGTAGTCCCAGCTAGTTGGTAGACTGAGCCAGGAGGATCCCTTGAGGCCAGGAGTTCAAGACCAGCCTGGGTAATATAGTGAGACCCCCCATCTCAAAAAGCAAAATTAAAATTAAAAAAAACCCCAACATCTGTAAAGACTCCTTTTTCAAAATAAGATCACATTCACAGGTTCAGGAGTTAGGATATGGACATGCCTTTTGAGGGGTCCCTATTTAATCCACTACACATAATAGGGATGTACCACAGTTTGTTTAACCAGTCACTTATTTGAGGGACATTTTGGTTGTTTCCAGGTTTTGCCTATTACAAATAAAGCTGTTATGAACAATCATGTACAGGTTTTCATGTGGAAATAAGTTTTCCTTTATCTGAGATAAATGCCAAGGAGTGTAATTTCTGGGTCATATGGTTGGGAAATGTTTAATTTTTTAAGAAAATACTAAGCTAGTTTGCAGAGGGGCTGTTCCATTTTACATTCCCAGCAGAAATGGATGAAAGATTCAATTTCTCCACATCTTCATCAGCATTGGGTGTTGTCACTATTTTTTATTTTAGGTATTCTCACAAGTGTGTAGTGATAGCTCATCATAGTCTTAATTTGCATTTTCCTACTGGCTAGTGCTGTTCACATTCTTTCATGTGTTCATTTGCCTTCTGTATATCCTCTTTGGTGAAATGTTTCTTCAAGTTTTTTGCCCATTTTCTAATTGGATTATCTGGGGTTCTTTTATTATTGAATTTTGAGTGTTCTTTATATATTCTAGATATAAGTCCTTTGTCAGATATATGGTTTGCAAATATTTTCTCCCAGTCTGTAGCTTGTCTTTTCATCCTCTTAACAGGATATTTTGCAGAGTAAAAGTTTTTAATTTTGATAAAGTCCAATTTATCCGGTTTTTTTTTTTCTTCTTTCATGGCTCATGCTTTTGGTGTCATGTCTAAGAACTCTTTCCTGAGCCCTAGGTCCTGAAGATTTTCTCCTATATCATCTTTTTTTTTTTTTTTTTTTTTTGAGACAGAGTCTCGCTTTGTTGCCTGGGCTAGAGTGAGTGCTGTGGCATCAGCCTAGCTCACAGCAACTTCAAACTCCTGGGCTTAAGCGATCCTTCTGCCTCAGCCTCCCAAGTAGCTGGGACTACAGGCATGTGCCACCATGCCCGGCTAATTTTTTGTATATATATATATTTTAGTTGTCCAGATAATTTCTTTCTATTTTTAGTAGAGACGGAGTCTCACTCTTGCTCAGGCTGGTCTCGAACTCCTGACCTCGAGCAATCAACTCGCCTTGGCCTCCCAGAGTGCTAGGATTACAGGCGTGAGCCACCGCGCCCGGCCAATATCATCTTTTTAATGTCCTATAATTTGTTTCTTCTATTCTCACAGATCGTTCATAAGGAAATTGTCCTATAATTTTACATTTAAACCTGTGTTCATTTTGAGTTAATTTTTGTATAAAGCGTGAGGTTTAGGTTGGTTGTGTTTGGTTTTTTTTTCATGGTCACTTTTATGTTTTTATTTGACTTGATTTTTTTCCAACTGCATTGAAGAATGTTCTCTATTTGGAAGGTCTCTGTATTAACCACATTTTCCAGAAAAAAAAGAACCAATAGAATGTGTGTGTGTGTGTGTGTGTGTGTGTGTGTGTCAGAGAGAAAGAAAGAAAGAGAGATTTGATTTTGATTTGATTTTTTTACTTTAAGGAATTGGTTCAAACAATTGTGGGGGCTGACAAGTCTGAAATCTGCAGAACAGGCCCGCAGGCTGGATTTTGCAGCTTGAGTCTGAAGGCAGTTTAGCTGCAGGATTCTTTCCTCCTGGGGGCCCTCCATCTTTTCTCTTAAGGCCTTCAGATGATTGGATGAGGCTCATCCACTTTATAGAGAATAATCTGCCTTACTCAAAGTCTACTGATTTAAATGTTAATCTCATCTAGGAAGTTCCCTGACAGCAACTTCTAGCCTGGTATTTAACCAAAAACTGGGTACCATGGCCTAGCCAAGCTGAGACCTAACATTAACCATCTCAGTCTGTATTCTCTTGCTTTCTGAAACATCATACTTGCCTAATTTGCCTGTTTTCTCAGTTCCCACTGAAATTCTTGGCTAAATTTTCTTCCTTTACTCTAAATTTTTAAAGTCCCATGGCTCAGGCTCAGACCTGCTATTCTTTATTTTCTTTACCTCTTATGTTGTGGAAAGTAAGAAGGCAGACTCAAGATTTCAAATAAAATTCTACATTGACTACAAACAGTACACTGGGCTGCCCGGGAACTTCTGCTTCTGGGCAGGGTGTATTTGGTCACAGAAAGCCAATTTCTGTAGGATTGTTTTTTTGATTTTGTTTATGAACATCAAATTGCTTCAACACCATTTGTTGGAAAGACAATCCTTCCTCCATTGAATTACATGGAGCTATTTCTGGATTCTCTATTCTGTTCCATTGATCTATGTGTCTTTCCATCGGCCAGTACCACACAGTCTGAATTACTATAGCTATACGATAATTCTAGAAATTGGGCAATGACTTATTCCACTTTACTATTCTTTTTAAAAATTGTTTTAGGTATTCTAGTTCCTTTGCCTTTGCCTATGCATTTTAGAATAATTTTGTCTTTACCTACAAAAGAAATCATGTGGGATTTGGATAGGAATTGCACTAAACTTGTGTGGGGAATACTGACATCCTTGCTGTGATGAGTCTTTGAAGCCATGAACACAGTATATCTCTCCATTAATTTTGATCTGCTTTGATTTTCTTCAACAGCATTTTATAGTTTTCACCATATGAGTCTTATACATGTTTTATTAGATTTATGTAAGTATTTCTCTTTTTTCTGTGATTATAAGTGGAATTGTATTTTTAATTTTGGTGTCCATGTGTTTATTGCTAACATATAGAAATATGATTGGCTTCTGTATGCTGATCTTGTATGTTGTGACCTTGCTGAACTCTCTTGTTAGTTCTAGGAGGTGTTTTTGTTTTGTTTTGTAGAGTCCATGAAATTTTCTACAGAGACCATCATGTCACCTACAAATAAGGATAGTCTTATTTTGTCCTTTCCAAACTGTATGCTTTTTAACACACTGACTGCCATGTGAGTTGTATTTAACTTATGCTAGTTTTGAGCCCAGGGCCTCGTGAAGCATACATAACTCACACTTCTCTTTACCTGTTGACAATTTAATTCTAAAAACGCACATTAAATGAATAGCAGTCAATAAATTTCATTTTTCTATTTATGTTTACCTTTAAATTACACTTAAGCCTGACAAGTCAAGAAAAGCACTTTACCCTTATGAGCTATTTTTCAGTGTTCACATTACTTTTTACATTGCTAATTTTCAAGTTTTTATATTACTTTTTTATTGATGATGTAACAAATGTTTTCATTAAATTAGAAAGGATCGTTTTGTTTTTAAAATTTTTATTCTATTTTTATAATAAAACACTGTGGCCCCAAGGGAAATTTTTTTCCTAGTGTGTCAATCAATGTGTTAAAATTCTTTCCCTATTCTTATCACACAGACTACAACTTCCAGCACTATGTTGATTAATATTGGTGAGTGTGGACATGCTTGCCTTGTGCCCGATCTTATGGGGAAAACAGTCTTTTTCTGTTAAAAGTATGAGGTTAGCTGTAGGGATTTTGTAGATACTTTTTATCAAGTTGAGAAAGTTCCCCTCTATTCCTAGTTTTCTGAGCGGTTTTATCACGAATGGGTATCGAATTTTGCTGAATGCTCAAGCAATCTCCCACCTCAGCCTCCTGAGTCGCTGGCACAATAGATGTGAACCATCACACCCAGCTCAGTTATTGTATTTTTAATTTCTAAAATTTCCATTTGGTTCTTCGTTGTATGTTACATTGATTTATTGAGACTTTTTTCGTTCTGTACACAAAAACTGCTTGATTGCGTTAAGACTTTATATTTCTTTGCTGAAACTTTGTCTTATCATTTGTTCCAAGTATGTTCATATTTGAACACATTATGTACACTGAAGCATTTTTATGATACTTGCTTCAAAATCCTTTTCAGATAATTCTAATATCGTTGTCATTTGGGTGTTGGCATCTGTAGATTATCTTTTCTTATTCAGATTTTTCTGGTTCTTGGTATGACAAGTGATTTTTGATAGACATATGGACATTTTGCATATTATAAGACTCTGGATGTTATTTATGTTTTTTGTGTTAGCAGGCCTCCTCTATCATTGCTTCTGTGGGGAAAGTGGGAATATTATTACCTCATTAGTACCAGGAGGGTGTGGAAGTCCAGGTTTTCTGCCTGGCCTCCATTGACACCTGGGGCTGGGAGGGCTCCTCCTTACTGCCGGGCAGGGCTGGGAGTTCAGTTCTTTATTAGGCCTCTACAGACACCGAACCAGCTGGGAGAGGGAGTCGTACCTCCTCACTGTTCCCCATGTGGCTTCCACTGACATTGTGGGGAAGGATGGCCCTGTTATTGCTGATTATTGATAATCAGCAATCATCAGCAACAGTGGATAACTAGGCCTCTTCTGACCCCACCCTGGAGGGCAGAGGAAGGGTGCCTCATTGCTGCCTAGCAAGGGTAGATGTCTAAGCTTTCCACTTGGCCTTTGCTCATGGGGGGTGAGGGTGGGGCTTGAGTAGAGGGGATATTGTCTAAAGGTTGTCTATCTTTCTTTTTTTTGTTTTTTTGAGACCGAGTCTCACTCTGTCACCCTGGGTAGAGTGCAGTGGTGTCATAGTAGCTCACTGCAACCTCAAACTCCTGGGCTCAAGTGATCCTCCTGCCTCAGCCTCCCAAGGAGCTGGGACTACAGGCTCACACCATGACGTCTGGATAATTTTTCTATTTTTAGTAGAGATGGGGTCTTGCTCTTGCTCAGGCTGGTCTTGAACTATTGAGCTCAAGCTATCCTCCTGCCTTGGCCTCCCAGAGTGCCAGGATTACAAGCGTGAGCCACTGTGCCCGGCCAGTTGTCTGCCTTTCTAGACTGCTGTCTCCTGGTCATTTGACTAGAGAAAGCAGGCTTTCCTTGGGGCTTTTATTTGTCTGCCCCTGTTGGTGATTTGGGGTTGCTGGCTTCTCCAGTACCCATCCTGACATGTACGAGGCAAAAAGGAAACTTAGGAAGCTCATTGCTGAGTCATTCCTTGGGTCTCAAGGTCCCTAGCCAGTCTGCTTTCTTTTGTTCAGAGTGTTCTTATGTTTGTTGTACATATAATGTCCAAGGGTTTAGCTGTATTTAGCTAAAAACTAAAGGAAAAGTCTGTATGCTCTATATTTCCAGAAGCAGAAGTTGTTCCACATACTTTAAAAAATCAAAGCCAGCATTTAAAAATCACAGATTTCTCATTACAATGTAGATTTCTGGTTTGTCATGAAACATGGGCAGGTATGTCATCCTGGACCTGTGCTGCTGTTTGGTGACAACTGGCTGAAGCTGTGTCAGCGCCGCCCCTGCAGATGGAGGATCCTGTCCTAAGTTTCCCATAGGTCCCACCCACGCACACTAACTTACAAAAGGCCTGCATCTCGTTCTTACATGACTGCAGGAGTCTGAACTGGCATCTCCAGGGAGTGTTGGCCACAGCGAAGATCAGACGTGACACCAGAAAGAGTCATTGGCAGGATCCTTAAAAGATTCTGCTACATCATTGCAGAAGTGTTCTCGCTCCCTCAGCACGAAAACTCTGCTTTAGCACATACTGTTCTGAGCAGTTACAGTTAAAAAAAAATTCCCATTTCTCATCTTAGGAAACAGCTAGCTCATTTCTCCTCTGAAGAAACCCCTAATCATGACTCAGTTACGCTCCCAGCCATTCTTGTAGAGGCGCCACAGGCTGAGCCAGGTGGCCCACGGGAACATCCAGTTAGCAGAAGCCTTGGGTTCTCAGTGGCTGCAAAGTGAAGGCTGAGGGAGCCAGACTGGTGATCCCAGGAGTGTGGAAGTTTCAACAGGCCTCAGGAGAGACCTAAAAATGTGGTGCGCTCTGCCGTGTCAGTTCCTAAACCTGTCAGCACCGGTGGGGCGGTGGAATTACTCTCAAAGCAGCTGTTTTCCAAGTTTTTGGTTCACTGACCTCTTTTTGGGACATGAAGCCTCACGACCACCTGGCCCCTTTGAGCCAATGCACTCTGGCTTCTTCCTGAAAGGGAAGTACAAGAGGCAGCCTCCAAGCTCCTGTTGCCTGAATCCTCAGCACTCCCTGTCCCCGGCTCATCACCTCCCACCTTCTGTGTCCAGAAACAGCCACTGCTGCTTGTGACCAGAGCTGAGAACTCTGCTAGGATAGAACCTTGCTCTGTTTTGCTAAAGCAGCACCCCAAAATTGACACTGGGCACCAGCTTCCTGCAGGAGCCTTGGCTTCTCTGAGGTGCTCAGTCTCTGGGGGACCAAATGCAAAACACTTCGGCTTGTCAACAATGACACCAGCTTGACACATTTGCAGATTTGCTTGGCCTGGAACATCATCTTTCTCTTTGGCCATAGCGCCACATGCCTGGTCCTCCACGCCATAAGGAAGGAAGAACTAGTGTCACACCAGGAGCTAACCCAGCTTGAAGTGACCCTTCAAGAGGGCTTGGCCTTCTGTAAAAGGAGCAAAGGGAGGGGGAGGGCATGGGAAGGAGGAGGAAAAGCAGCAGCAGTACCACAGCTGTCATTTACCTAGTACCTACCGTGTACAAAGTAGTTCTGGGTTAACTGCTGTGTATGTGAGTGTGTGTGTTTTCACTTAACTATCAGGGAAATTCTGTGAAGTAAGTTGAATGATCTCTAGTTTGCAACTGAAGAAACTGCAGCTCAGAGAGGGTATGTGACTTGCTGAAGTTACACAGCTAGAAAGAGACAGCAGCGTCTTGAATCCAAATCTCTCTGCCCCTGGATGCGTTCATGGGCCCCTCCACATCTGCTCGTCACCCTATGTTGTGTCCCAGGAGATTGACAAGACAACATCAGTGGCCTCCTGGCTCTCTGCTCCTGGCTGGGTTTGGCCCATGGGGACCCTGGAAGGGGGAAGGTCAGAGAGAGGGAGGAGCGGGAGGCCTGGGCTTGGACCCTCCCAGCTTCCTCTCTGGCACAGGCTGTTCCGAGGGTTGCTGCAGGTGGGCTGCTTCCCACAGCTCCCTCCCTTGTCCTCCAGGCCCAGGCTACTGCACTCTCCCATGTTTCTCTAGATCCCATCCACACCTTCGCAAATAGTCCCTTTATTAAACTCTCTTGAAATCATCCTAAATTGAATATGCCACTGTTCCCTGTTGGGACCCTCTAAGGATAGCTCGTATACCGTGCTATAGATTTGATTTTCAGGCTCAATCCCATCATTCATTCAGAACCTTGACTAGGACTTTGAAGAACATTAGGCAACGTAAGGATTGGTGTCTTTGTCATCAACCGCTTTATTCTGGCAGGAGCAGGGCAACAGGGTTCGGTGTTATAGAGCTGCTCCTTCTGCAGCTGCAGCTGTTGTCCCCAGATTCTCTCTACTGTCTGGGAGGGCAGGGCATTCTACTCAGGACTTTTGGAACTGATCCCTGGGCTAGGTATAGGATCCTGGTAGAACCCATGCTCCCAAAACCCCACTGTGGGCAAAACTGACCCAGACCAGGTTTGGGATGCTTGATATTATGATGCGAGAGATATGTCCAAGTGGGATCTTGTAATTTTGAATTATCCTTGTCCCTTTCATGGATGGAGGAGTTGCCTGGGCAGCCGGAGCCCCAGTAGGCCAGGCTTGCGCTGGCCTTCAGCCAGAGCTGGCAGGTAAGTGCCTCCTACCAACGTGCAGGTTAAAGATAAGTAACCCTGGCCTGAGTCATTTCTGCTCAAACCCCTGTAGTTTGCAAGTGACAGGTGCTGATTCCAGGAACTTGAGTGGTCACTGGAATTGAGCGAGTCCTTCAGGTGCCAAGGCTGGGTGGTGGGGGCAGGGAGCGGACACCATTTAACTGACTCCTGGCAGGGACCTCAGGGCCGGCCTCCCTTAAGAGTGCAGGGCCTTGACCTCCAAGGGTGCCTCCCTTCCATCCTGCCTGCATTTTCACTACCACTGCCCTAGGCCGTCTCTGTGCCTCCTTACTGCTCTCCCACTTTCTCCAAGCCAGTGATCACTGGGCCAACATGTGCTTCTGAAAAACACAGATCCAGCCTCTCTTGTCCTTTCCGTCCGTCAGGTGGCTTAGAGGCTACCTGATCAATTTTCCAAAAGCTCTGATCACATCACCCCTTTGCTCCTAAACCTACAGGGGCTCCCCAGTGCTATCAGTAACTCATCTTGTCTTTTCAGTCAGTTCTCTCTCTTTGCTCCCCATTGGCTGCTGGTGTGGGACTCATGGTCCTTGAACTTTTTTTTGGTCACACCAGAACGCTGACATATACACCGGTTCACAGTGGAGGAGCTCTGGTTGAATAGGATGCTAGGGATCTGCTAATGATCCCTTCTCCCTTTCTGTTTGAAAGCCACAGCTTGAGCCAAATGATTCTGATCCTGGGCTAGGTGTGGTGGCTCACGCCTGTAATCCTAGCACTCTGGGAGGCCGAGGTGGGAGGATTGCTTGAGCTCAGGAGTTCGACACCAGCCTGAGGAAAAGTGAGACCTTGTCTCTACTAAAAGTAGAAAAATTAGCTGAGCATTGTGGTTTGGGAGCTGAGGCAGGAGGATTGCTTGAGCCCAGGAGTTTGAGGTTGCAGTAAGCTATGATGATACCACTGCACTCTACCTGGGGCGACTGAAATTAGCCAGGCAACTGAAAACAGAAAAAGTTAGCCGGGCATGGTGGCACACGCCTGTAGTCCCAGCTACTCGGGAGGCTGAGGCAGGAGGATCGCTTGAGCCCAGAAGTTTGAGGTTGCTGTGAGCTAGGCTGATGCCACGGCACTGTAGCCAAGGTGACAGAGTGAGACTCTGTCTCAAAGAAAAAAAAGAGGGAGAAAAAGATTCTGATCACGGGTGCTCTCAAATACCTCCATGCTTTTGCTCATGCTGCATCCTCTGGCATTTCTCCATGTTCCACTCTCACCTGTCCTTTAGGGCTCAGCATGAGTGCTACAAGCCTCCAGACCACCCCCATGCCCTACCCCTGACATCCACTCTTGTACTCCATAGGGCTTTCTCCTCTGGGCTCACACGGGACTTATTTCCCCCATGGAACTGAGTGAGCACTTTCTATCACAAATTGATTAGCTGTATTAGATTTCACCCCTCACTGTACTCTGAGCCCCCTGAGAGCAGGACCATGACTCTGTCCATCATCTTTGACTCGTCCACAAAGCTCAACTGAGTCTCTGTACTTGGTTTCATGCCTAATGCCATGCTTTGAACAAAAATAATGCTGGGTAGGTGGAAGTAGGTTGGCCGATCTTGTTTCCATCCTTGTGGATAAGACACTTCTATCTCTTGGGGATGAGGGAGGGAGGCATGTTGGTCAAAGGATACAAATTTTCAGTTCGACAGGAAGAATAAGTTCAAGAGATCTGTTGTACAATAACGTGACTGTAGTTAACAATAATGTATTGTATTCTTTTTTTTTTTTTTTGAGACAGAGTCTCACTCTGTTGCCCAGGCTACAGTGAGTGCCGTGGCGTTAGCCTAGCTCACAGCAACCTCAAACTCCTGGGCTCAAGCAATCCTTCTGCCTCAGCCTCCCAAGTAGCTGGGACTACAGGCATGTGCCACCATGCCTGGCTAATTTTTCTGTATATACATTTTTAGCTGTCTATATAATTTCTTTCTATTTTTAGTAGAGACGGGGTCTCGCTCTTGCTCAGGCTGGTCTCGAACTCCTGAGCTCAAACAATCTGCCCGCCTCGGCCTCCCAGAGTGCTAGGATTACAGGCGTGAGCCACCGCGCCCGGCCAGTGTATTGTATTCTTGAAAATTACTAAGAGAGTAGATTTTAAGTGTTCTCACCACAAAAAAATGAAAACTATATGAGGTCATGCATATGTTAATTAGCTCTATTTAGCTATTCCACAGTGTATACATATTTCAACAACATGTTATACATGATAATATATACAATGATATACAGTGTTTTTCAATTAAAAATGAATATTTTAAACATTAAAAAAAGAAACTTCTATCTCTTTATTTTCCAAATTGTATTATAGAACAACACAAGGCCCATAAGATACTTAATTTTTTTTAATTTAATTTAATTTCTTTTGGAAACAGTCTCGCTCTTTTGCCCTGGCTACAGTGCCGTGGTGTCAGCCTACCTTACAAGCAACCTCAAATTCCTGGGCTTAAGCAATCCTTCTGCCTCAGCCTCCCGAGTTGCTGGGACTACAGGCATGCGCCACCATGCCCGGCTAATTTTTTCTATATATTTTTAGTTGTCCAGATAATTTCTTTCTATTTTTTAGTAGAGACGGGGTCTCGCTCTTGCTCAGGCTGGTCTTAGACTCCTGACCTTGAGCGATCCACCCGCCTCGGCCTCCCAGAGTGCTAGGATTACAGGCGTGAGCCACCTCGCCCAGCCGAAATAGGCATACTTTTCCAAAGTGGCTTTACCATTTTATATTCCTACCAGCAACGTAAGAGAGTTCCAGGTGCTTTACATCCTCACCAACATTTGTTAATGTCAGTTTTTCAAAAATTTTGGAATTCTAGTGGATGTGAAGTGGTATCTCTGTGTGGTTTTAATTTGCATTTTTCAGATTACTAGTAATATTGAGCACCTTTTTTGTGTGTTTATTGACCATTTGTATATTTTCCTTTATGAAAATATCCATTCAAGTCTTTTGCCAGTTTTTAAAAAATTGTGGTTAATTATACATTTTAATTATAGATTTTCCCAAATATGAGTAAAATATACATATGAATGTATATAAACATACACACTCTGGATATAAGACTTATGTCAGATATATGTATTTTAGAGATTTCTCCTTATCTTGGCTTGCCTATTCTTTTTCTCAATGTGGTCTTTTAATGAGCAGTTTTAATTTTGATGCAATCCAATTTTTCTTAATAGTTAGTGATTTCTGTGTTCTTTCTAAGATAGATTTGCATATTCTCTTGCATTTTCTTCTAGAATTGTGCTATTGGTCTATCTTGAGTTCACTGATTCTTTCCTCTGTCATTTTCACTCTGCTACTGAGTCCATCCAGAGAGTTTTTTATTTTGTTCACTATTATTTTTCATTTCAATCATTTTATTATTTATTTTTTTGAGAAAGAGTCTCTCACTCTGTTGCCCAGGCTAGAGTGCAGTGGCATCATCACAGCTCACTGCAGACTCAGACTCCTGGGCTCAAGAGATCCTCCTTGCTCAGCCTCTAGAATAGCAGGGACTACAGGCACATGCCACACCTGGCTAATTTTTCTATTTTTTGTGCGGAAAGGGTTTCACTATGTTGCTCAGGCTGGATTTCAATAATTTAACATAGACTCTTTTATAATAGTTTATACTTTTATATTTTGTACTTGCTGAGATTTTTAATTTTCATTTCTTTCAAGAGAATTTGTAATTGTTCATTGACCATTTTTATAATGACTGCTTTAAAATCTTTGACAGACAGGAGTTGGTTCCGTGGTAGAGGTACCTGACTCCCTGAGGCTCATTTTGCAGCTGCTACAAATGTCCACGCAGTTCTCAATCATGTCTGAACCAATCAGAATCCTTGTGACTGGAGCAGCTGGTCAAATTGCATATTCACTGCTGTACAGTATTGGAAATGGATCTGTCTTTGGTAAAGACCAGCCTATAATTCTTGTGCTGTTGGATATTACCCCCATGATGGGTGTCCTGGATGGTATCCTAATGGAACCGCAAGACTGTGCCCTTCCCCTCCTGAAAGATGTTATCACAACAGATAAAGAAGAAGTTGCCTTTCAAGACCTGGATGTGGCCATTCTCATGGGCTCCATGCCAAGAAGGGAAGGCATGGAGAGGAAAGATTAGTTACTGAAAGCAAATGTGAAAATCTTCAAATCCCAGGGTGCAGCCTTGGAGAAATATGCTAAGAAGTCAGTGAAGGTGATCGTTGTGGGTAACCCAGCCAATACCAACTGCCTGACTGTTTCCAAGTCAGCTCCATCCATCCCCAAGGAGAACTTCAGTTGGCTTGATGCATTTGGATCACAACCGAGCTAAATCTCAAATTGCTCTTAAACTTGGTGTGACTGCTTAAGACGTAAAGAATGTCATTATCTGGGGAAACCATTGCTTGTCTCAGTATCCAGATGTCAACCATGCCAAGGTGAAGTTGCAGGGAAAGGAAGTTGGTGTTTATGAAGCCCTGAAAGATGACAGCTGGCTCAAGGGAGAATTCTTCACGACTGTGCAGCAGCGTGGTGCTGATGTTATCAAGGCTGGAAAACTATCCAGTGCAATTTCTGCTGCGAAAGCCATCTCTGACCACGCCAGAGACATCTGGTTTGGAACCCCAGAGGGAGAGTTTGTGTCCATGGGTGTTATCTCTGATGGCAACTCCTATAGTATTCCCAATGATCTGCTCTACTCGTTCCCTGTTGTAATCAAGAATAAGAACTGGGCTGGGCGTGGTGGCTCGCGCCTGTAATCCTAGCACTTGGGAGGCCGAGGCGGGCGGATTGTTTGAGCTCAGGAGTTCAAGACCAGCCTGAGCAAGAGCGAGACCTCGTCTCTACTAAAAATAGAAAGAAATTATATGGACAACTAAAAATATATATATATATATAGAAAAAATTAGCCGGGCATGGTGGCGCATGCCTGTAGTCCTAGCTACTCGGGAGGCTGAGGCAGGAGGATCGCTTAAGCCCAGGAGTTTGAGGTTGCTGTGAGCTAGGCTGACGCCACAGCACTCACTCTAGCCCGGGCAACAGAGTGAGACTCTGTCTCAAAA
>CM052444.1:82826364-82844576 GCA_028533085.1 Varecia variegata
AGGTGGTCTCGAACTCCTGACCTTGAGCGATCCACCCGCCTCGGCCTCCCAGAGTGCTAGGATTACAGGCGTGAGCCACCGCGCCCGGCCCTAAGTATTTTATTCTTTTCTTTTTTGAGACAGATTCATGCTCTGTTGCCCTGGGCAGAGTGCAGTGGTGTCATTGTAGCTCACTGCAACTTCAAACTCCTGGGCTCAAGGAATCCTCTTTTTTTTTTTTTGAGACAGAGTCTCGCTCTGTTGCCCAGGCTAGAGTGAGTGCTGTGGCGTCTGCCTAGCTCACAGCAACCTCAAACTCCTGGGCTTAAGTGATCTTCCTGCCTCAGCCTCCCGAGTAGCTGGGACTACGGGCATGCGCCACCAAGCCCGGCTAATTTTTTCTATATATATTTTTAGTTGGCCAGATAATTTCTATTTTTTTTAGTAGAGACGGGGTCTCGCTCTTGCTCAGGCTGGTCTCGGAACTCCTGAGCTCAAACAATCCGCCCGCCTCGGCCTCCCAGAGTGCTAGGATTACAGGTGTGAGCCACTGCGTCCCAGCTAAGTATTTTATTCTTTATGCTGCTATTGTAAATGGGTTTCCTTTAAATTTTTTTAAATTATAATTATTATGGGTACATAATAGTTGAAGATATTTATGGGGTACATGTGATTACACAGGTATACAATGCGTAATAATCAAATCAGTGTAATTGGGGTGTCCATCACCTCAAGCATTTGTCATTTCTTTGTGTTGGGAACATTCTGATTCCACATTTTTTTTTTTTTTTTTTTAAGACAGGGTCTTGCTCTGTCACCCAGGCTGGAATGATCATAGCTCACTACAACCTCAAATATCTGGGCTCCTCAGCCTCCCGAGTAGCTGGGACTGCAGGTGTATGCCACCACACCCAGCTAATTTTTTATTTTTTGTAGAGATGAGGTCTCACTATGTGGCGGAGGGTGGTCTTGAACTCCTGGACTCAAGCAGTCCTCCCACCTTGGCCTCCTGAAGTGCTGGGATTACAGGTATGAGCCACCATGCTCAGCTCAATTCTACTCTTTTAGTTATTTTAAAATATACAATAACTTGTTGTTTATTATAGTCACCCTGTTGTGCTATCAAATATTAGATCTTGTTCATTTTATCTAACTATAATTTTGTAATCATTGTAAATAGGTTCTCCTAATTGCATTTTCAGATTGTTTTCAAATCCTTTGTATGCTGCATTCCCTGTCTCCTCTCCTTTAGCGACACTAATTATATGTAGATTGCTTGATATTATTCCATGGGGAAATAATACTCTGTTCGTTGTTTCTCCAATCTTTTCCTCTCTCCTCTTTAGTTTTTTTTTTTTTTTTTTTTTTGAGACAGGGTCTCACTAGGTTGCCTGGGCTAGAGTGCAGTGGTGACATCATAGTTCACTGCAACCTCAAACTCCTGAACTCTAGTGATCCTCCTGCCTCAGCCTCCAGAGTAGCTGGGACTACAGGCATGCACCACCAAGCCTAACTAATTTTTCTATATTTTGTAGAGATGAGGTATCACTATGTTGCCCAGGTTGGTCTTGAATTCCTGGACTCAAGCAATCCTCTGTCTTGGCCTCCCAAAGTGCTAGGATTACAGGCATGAGCCACCACACCCAGCCATATTTCTCTTCTTGTGGTAAAGTGGATGGTTAATAAATATTTGTTGGTTGAATAATTAAATGTCTAAAACATCTATAGATACAAAGGTTGTGTAATGAGATATCTCCCCCAGCCATCCAGGTCCCTGCCCCAGAGGCAAACAGTGTTATGAGTATCCTAGAGATGATCTATGCCTATACTCACAAGTTTTTTCTTTGCCCTTTTAAAACAAATGGTAGCAAATTATTCATACAGTTACTGCATTTTTTTTTTTTTTACTTTAAAAAATTTTTATAAAGACAGGGTCTTGCTCTGTTGCCAAGGCTGGTCTCAAACTCCTGGACTCAAGTGATCCTCTTGCCTCAGACTCCCAAAGTGCTGAGATTACAGGCGTAAGCCACTATGCCTGGCCTAGTTACTGTATTTTTCTTTCTTCCCTTCCTAAAGAATGTTCCAAATCAGGCACATGACCCAATTGGAACCAATGAATGAGACTTGCTTGGAATCCTGGAGAGAGGGAGGATGTTTCCTCTCAACTTAACGCTGAGGTTTCAGTTCTATAGATAATCATCAAGTAACTTGCCCCCTCAGTTTCCCTCCCTCCCTCCCTTTCTCCCTTCCTTCCTTCCTCCCTCCCTCCCTTTCTCCCTTCCTTCCTTCCTCCCTCCCACCCTTTCTCCCTTCCTTCCTTCCTCCCTCCCTCCCTTCCTTTTTTTTTTTTTTTGACACAAGATCTCGCTCTGTTGCCTGGGCTGGAGTGCAGCGGCATCAGCATAGCTCGCTGCAACCTCAAACTCCTGGGTTCAAGTGATCCTCCTGCTTCACTCTCCTGAGTAGCTGGGACTACAGTTGCTCACCACCACACCTGGGTAATTTTTCTATTTTTTGTAGACACAGGGTCTCACTCTTGCTCAGGTTGGTCGGAATTTTCAGTCATCAATTACAAAGGACCTCACAGCTTTCTGCCGTTCCTGTCCCCCAACCTCAGTTCTACTCTGCATCAGCGTCTATTCTGCTGGCCAAAGAGATACAGTCTTAACTCTGCTTGTTTTTATTCAAATAGCTTAAAAAACAGAAGGGTTGGAGTGGCCTCCTGAAAGGAGCCAGAGGTGAGCCAGTAGGTCTGTTCTCTTCTCTGGCTTTCACCAGCTCACAACATTTCTGTCCCACTTTCTCAAAAAAGCAATTAAGGCACAAAGTTCACCAGATGTATAAGCACAAGAGGCGGGGCTGCTTGTCCCAGAGCTGTTTATGGGTGTCTGATACAAATGAAGGCTTCTGATATCCTATAAAGGCATCAAGGGAATGCTTTCCAACAAACACAATTAAGTGTTCTCTTCCACTCATATTTTACCTTTAGGTACATACAATCTAATGGGATTTGGTTTCCCTTCATTCTACAACCCAGAACCCGGGAATAAAAGATATCTTTGTATGAAAGGTTATGTACCTACTTTAAGTCTTGATTTATATTCTGCTTTCCTCTCTGGCATTTCCAACTGCACTCTCTAATTTTACAAAAATATGTAAGCACTGAATGTCATTTTTAACTTAAAAAAACTCAGAAAAGCTTGTATGTACAGAGCACAATAAAGCAACCTTACACAGGGCCACAGCATGGGATCTCGCTGGAAGGTCTCCAATTTGCTTTTCCATTGTGATTAATTAGTGGTTAGTACACTAAGTCAATTTAAGGAAATGCTGCTTTAGCTAAAGACTCGCCCTATAACACAGGGAATAAGCAGGGCCCTGATCAAATGCCAAACCTTATGCTTCCAATTTTGAGACCAGGACGCAATGTGCTTTCCTTTTTGAGGAGAACTTTATATTCAAGGCCTACAGCTGACATTTATGACTCAAAATGCTGCAAGACTAACAATGAACACTCTGAAAAAGAAATTAAAATAATTTCAGTTTAACAATAGCACCAAAAAGAATAAAATACTTAGGAATTAACTTAAGCAACGAAGTAAAAGACTTGTATAATGAAAAGTACAAAACATTTCTGAAAGAAATTAGAGGAGACAGAAATAAGTGGAAAGACATCCCATGTTCATAGATTGGAAGACTTAATATTAAGATGTCAATACTACTCAGAGCAACCTACACATTTAATGCAACCAATCTGTATCAAAATCCCAATTACTATGTGAGGTAATGCATGTTAATTAGATTTAGTCATTCCACAACAGATACATACTTCAAAACATCATGTTATACCAGTAAATATATACAAGTTTACCTGTCAATGTTAAAAGTAAAAGAAAAGAAAATCCCACCTTTTTTGCAGAAATAGAAAAACCCATCCTAAAATTCACATGGCATCTCTAAGGACCCTGAATAGCCAAACTACTCCCCAAAAAGAACAAAGCTAAAGGACTTACACTTTCTGATTTCAAAACTTATCACACAGCTACAGTACCGTATTGACTGGCATAAAGACATATAGACCAATGGAATAGAGTTGAGAAATGAATCCCTGTGCATATGGGCAAATGATTTTCAACAAGAATGCTAAGACTATTCAAAGGTGAAAGGGTAGTTTTTTCAACAAATGGTGTTGGGAAAACTGGATATCCACATGCAAAGATATCCACGGGAAAAGAAATGAAGTTGGACCCTCACCTAATATTAGTAAGATTATTAAATATGAAATGTATGATTTTGAATCAAAAGTGTAGTTTATTATATCTCAAACAAGCAGCACTATAATTAATCAAAGTATGCGCCTAAACTATCAATACAGTTTTGTCATCTTAAAGGTACCTTGTTTATGCCAGCAGCGAAGTGCCTGGAGAGTGAGTTGCGATGAAATCTCAGGGGTGTTTTCCATAGCTTGTGGAGAATTAAATATTTTTCCTTGCAAGGAGTGGTCCAAAGCCTGGAAGAAGTGGTAGTCAGTTGGTGCAAAGTCTGGTGAATATGGTGGATGACAGAGTTTCCAAGTCCCCCTTCTGTAGTGTGAGCAGAGTTGTTTGTGCAACATGTGGTCTAGTGTTGTCTTGCCAGAGGATTGGCCTATCTCTATTGACCAGTCTCGGCTGCTTAATTGCCAGCATCGTTTCATCCAATTGGTAACAGTAGACATCCACTGTAATCGATTGATCGGGTTTTATGAAGCTGTAGTGGATACCAGCATTGGACCACCAAACAGACACCATTAGCTTTTTTTGACGAATATTCGGTTTTGGACTGTGTTTCGGCCCTTCCTCTTTATTGTGCTATTGTGCTGAACACTTGCACTTGTCAAAAAGAATCCATTTTTTATCACACATAACTATATGGTGTAGAAATGGTTCACCTTCATGTCATGACAGCAAAGAAAGGCAAACTTCAAGACAATTTCTCTTCTGATGCTTCTTTAATTCATGCGGTACCCATCTATCCAGCTTCTTTATCTTGCTGATTTGTTTCAAATGGTCCAGTGTTGCTGGAATAGTAACATCAAACCTTGCTGCTAATTCACACGTAGGTTGAGATGGATTCGCTTCCACTAGAGCTTTCAGCTCATCATTCTCCACCTTGGTCTCAGGTTGCCCACATGGCTCATTTTCAAGATTAAAATTACGAGAACAGAACTTCTCACACCATCGACGTACTGTGCATTCATTAGCCACATCCTTTTCAAACACTTTGTTGATATCTTGAGCTGTGTGCACTGCATTGGTTCCACGACAGAACTCATGTTCAAAAATAACACGAATTTTCTACTTATGCATGGTTTCACAAAAATTGCTTTTAAAAAAATATGAAAGATAATCACAAGCTAAAGACATGTTTAAAAGAATGAGGATGTACCTTCACAATAAAAATAAAACAAGAAGTGTCAAAGTGAAATGTCAGGGATATCAACTGTTAAATTCAGTACTTGAGGAAATCAGACATTTCATACTTAATAACCTAAATGTATACAAAAATTAACACAAAATGAATCCATGACCTAAATGTAAGACCTAAAACTACAAAGTTCTTAGAAGAAAACATAGGGCAAAAGCTTCAGAACATTGGATTTGGCAATGATTTCTTGGATGTGATACCAAAAGGTACAGGCAACAGAAAAGATAGACAAATTGGACTTCATGAAAATTAAAGTATCTTGTGCATCAAAGAACACTATCAACAGAGTTAAAAGGCAACTCATAGTATGGGAGAAAATATTTGCAAGTCATATGTCTGATAAGGGATTAATACTTGGAATATATAGAAAATTCCTAAAACTCAACAAAAAAAACCCCTAATTCAAAAATGGGCAAAGTACGTGAATAGACATTTCTCCAAGAAAATATACAAATGGCCTATATGCACATGAAAAGACGCTCAACATCACTAATCACTAGGGAAATGCTAATCTAAACCATAGTGAGATACTACTTCACAGCCATTAGGATGGCTATTGTTAAAAAAACAGAAAATAGTGAGTGCTGATGAGGATGTGGACAAATTGGAACCCTGTGCACTGCTGGTGGCAACGTAAAATAGTACAGCTGCTGTGGAAAATGGTATGGTGGTTCCACAAAAAATTAAAAATAGAGCCACCACATGATCCAGCAATTCTGAGTATATACTTAGAAGAATTGAAAGCAGGACCTCAAAGAGGTATTTGTACATACACGTTCATAACAGCATTATTCACAATAGCTAAAATGTGGAAGCAACCTAAGTGGCTATTGACAAATACATGAGTAAGCAAAATGTGATATATACATACAATGGAATACAGGTTGAGTATCCCTTATCCAAAATGCTTGGGACCAGAAGTGTTTTGGATTAGGGATGCTCAACCTGTATTACCTCTGCCTTAAAAAGAAAGGAAATTCTGACTCATGCTACAACATGGATAAAACCTTGAGGACCTTATGCTAAGTGAAATAAGCCAATCACAGAAAGACAAATACTGTTATGATTCTACTTATATGAGGTAGAGGAGTCAAAATCATAGAGACATAAAGCAGAATGGCGGTTGCCAGGGGTGGGCAAGAGTCGGTAGTTGGGTAGAGTTTCACTTTTGCAAATGAAAGAGTTCTGGAGATGAATGGTGGTGATGGTTGCATGACAATATGAACACATTTAATGCCACAGAACTGGGCATCTAAAAATGGCTAAGGTAGTAAATTTTATGTATTTTATGATAAAAAATTTGGAAAAAAAAGTTACAAGATATCTGAGGTTTCAATTATACTCTCAGCATTTAATTTTCTAAGCTTCACACTTTTTACATCTGGATTTTTCTTTTAAAAACATGTTTCTAATCATGTCAATTAGAAGTACTAATATACCACTGATATAAGAGAGCAAATGAAAACAATGGCATTGCTTCTTCAAAATTAAATTATCCGAACTGGGTACTTTCTTAGCCTTAGATTTTGCAGACCTCATAGCAAACACACAACTACTGTCTCTACTGCCCCACCTGCAGCCCAAGTCTGTTTTATGGAAAATAAACCACTGCCACTTCTTAAATGAGTTAACATATTTAAAGTATCTCATACATAGCAAACTTTCATAAAATATTATTCCCTAGATGCTAATTTTTAAGAACAGATAGAGGCATTTTTTCAAGTTAAAAAAATAAGTTGTTCTTTGCAATGAGACTGTTGAATAAAAAAACTTTTTGCACTGGTAATAAAAAATAATAATCTCATTATAGAAAAGTATGATCCAAGAGAAAACAGAACAAATAGGATAGAGCAATCCTTTATTTTTACACATTTTGACAAAGAGGTTTTCAGTAAATCATCTTTCCAGTGAAGAATGGAGAACATGAAAATCAGCCTCCAGCCATCAGTTACTGCTCTGTTCAGGGCCTAGGCTCCCCCTTGCCCACGTGGTGAGGTGGAGGGGTGTACTTCCCTTCCTTTATTAGCTTATCCCGCTGCTTCTTGATGGCACTCACACGTTGCATCTGTCAAAGGAAAAAAGCATTTAAACTAGGGGAAGATATGCACCAGAAAGTGAGGACTGGAGAAACTGAGCCAGATTTTGGTTTCACTTTTAAACTATGGAAGGCTTTTCATCCTAGAGGGCCTCCAAGATGAAGTCTACCTTTAAAGAATTAACTTGAAATCATTTCCCAAACTTTTTAATAAATTAATTTCTGGTATATATAATACCTCTTTGAAGACCAATAACTAAGATGTTCTTAATATGCACATACAAATACAGATTTTTTTTTTTTTTGGAGACAGAGTCTCACTCTGTTGCCCAGGCTACAGTGAGTGCCGTGGCGTTAGCCTAGCTCACAGCAACCTCAAACTCCTGGGCTCAAGCAATCCTTCTGCCTCAGCCTCCCGAGTAGCTAGGACTACAGGCATGCGCCACTATGCCCGGCTAATTTTTTCTATATATATTTTTAGTTGTCCATATAATTTCTTTCTATTTTCAGTAGAGATGGGGTCTCGCTCTTGCTCAGGCTGGTCTGGAACTCCTGAGCTCAAAGGATCCATCCGCCTCAAACTCCCAGAATGCTAGGATTACAGGCGTGAGCCACCATACCCCGCCCGAATATAGATATTTTAAAAAACCCTTAAGAAGCATATTTGTGTATACTAAAATCTTTCAAAATATTAAAAGATCATCACAGAACTTATATATTCCTGATTGCTCTATGTGAAAGTGGCACTGCTGTATGTTAAATCTTTCTCTGAATTAAAGGCAACAACCACTTAGTGTTCTGAATAAAAGCAAAGGCTCTGGAACCAGCCTTGTCAGGTTCAAATCCCAGCTCCACCACTATTACTACATGAGTTTAGAAATAGCCTTAATTTTTCCTTGACTCAAATTTTTTTGTTTTTGAAACTGGGTCTCACTCTGTCTCCTAGCCTGGAGTGCAGTGGTGTAATCATAGCTCACTGCAACCTCCAACTCCCGGGTTCAAGTGATCCTCCTGCCTCAGCCTCCGGAGTAGCTGGACTACAGGTGCATGCCACCGTGGTTGGCTACTGTTTTTATTTTTTGTAGAGACAGGGTTTCACTATTTTGCCCAGGCTGGTCTCGAACTCCTGGCCTCAAGTGATCCCTCCCGTGCTGGGATTACAGGTGTAAGCTACCACTCCTGGCCCAAATTTTTAACTGTGTAATGGGGAAAATAACAGTAACTCATCTCACAGCATTGTTGTAATAAATAAATGCATTATTATAGGCTGAGAACTTAGAACAGTGCTTGATTCTAATTTCCTGATTCACTAGCTTCTTCACCAATAGGGAAGTATCTAGTTATTTAGGGTGACCTCTAAAATGGTGGCTTATCTATTCATAAATTCACAGGATTAGGAAGTGACCTTAAAGTAACTCTTAAATTTTTCTACACAAAGAAACCAAGACCAGATGGGGAAGTGATTGCCCAAAGCCACGAAACTAGTGGTGGCAGAACTAGCATCAGAACCTGGTTCTCCTAATCCAGTGTTCTTCCCACCTCACTACACTGCATCCTCTTGATGTAAATTTTTCAAGATTAGGTAAAATTTTAATCTGAGCAATAAATGACTGGGGACCAGAAGAAAAGAAGTAAGATGTATTGTGAACTAAATGGCTGGAAGATGGCTAACTATGACCCAACCACTGTCCCTCTGTAATACTAAAATATTACTCACCTAATGATCAATAGTCCTGCAGAGATCAATGCAAAATTATTACCTGACACTTCCTCATTCCTTCCAAACTGGCTTCATTTTATCCAAATGCCAACAGCAGATGTTAAGAGGTAAAACATTTTTACATTTTGATCCAGATAACTTTGCCATAAATTTAACTGAAAATCTAAATTGTCTCCCCAAACTTCAAGAAGTTGGGAGTAACAAAAATATTTCTATATGTTATACCTAGAGCACACAAAAAGGCAAAATGATAGCCTATACCCAGAGATTTCTTCTCTAAGGGAGAATAGGGCCCTATACGTTACATAACTCATGCAACTTTTAAGGAGGTGGATACCATGCTGCTAACATCCTTTTTTTCCTTGCATCTTTGGTCAGGCTCAACTATAGCAATCTCATTAACATCTCTATCTTCCGCAGTAGAAATGAATCCAGAGATTGTTATACCATGTCCAATGTAATAGATCTGTAGGGTTAAACCTCTTCTCTAATGAGGGTTCAATGAATTTGAAATATTTTCACTCAAAGATTTTCAAGTACAAACATCCAAACTGGTTGATATTCTTTGCTCTATAACCTACTGAAAAAATGGAAATATGCATACATGAATTTCTAATCCCATGGCTATACCAGAGTACAAGCTAAGGAAAATCCAGGAGAAGAGGAAGAACATAGGGAACAATGGGCCATCCTCAGATCTGAAGGCATTTAACTTCTCTGAAATGGTACCAAAGTAGAAAAGGTGTTTCACCACAAAAGCTCTACCAATTCACCTTGGGCAGCCACTGCCCAATGACCAATTAAAAACTCTTAATATTAGCCCCAAAGAAACAAGGAAGTAATTCAGCTTCCACTACCATCACTTCCTCACCGTTTTGTGTCGAAGTAGACATTCAACAAGATCATCATACTCTATCTTGCACTCTTTCTCTGCCCGGATAGTACCAATTCCATGTGCACATTCGATCCACTCTTTTTCAAAAGCATGGCATCGAGCAGGAATCCTGTGGGGCTGTTCACCACTTTGGATTGTCACCGTACGATCTATGTCAAGGCCCAGCCTTTTCTGTATATCTAAGAAAGGCATGGCTGTAATGGAAGATAAAAAATAAATAAAATGCCGTAAGAGTACAATCAAACGAGAAATTTATAAGAAAAAATGAAATAGTTAATCATGGAAAACAGCCCTTTAGAAAGCTGTGTGATACTATTCTCTCAATTTCTTATCACCAAACTTTTTCATTAAATAGCTTCTTCCAGTTTACGGTAGATGAGCAATGTTTGTGCTTTCACAAAACTCAAGGAAAAGAGAACTAGACCTAAAAAACAAGGCATAAAAATTCTCTGTATATTGATAAAGTCATTTTTATCAAAAGTCAAAAAAAGTGTTTATGTTTTGATTCAATAATCCCAAATCTTTGAAATAGATCTGAAGAAAATAACTGAAAAGAACAAAAAAACACAAGCACAAAACATTTCTCTCCATTTTTCCATCCATTCTTTCCATATGAACTTGGATGACATTTCTCCGGAGAAACCCTCCTGAATTTGGTGATCTTCTCTAGAGCACCCTCAACTTTGATAGGAGTACTTTGCACACCACTGTAATGGGCTATTTACTTGTACGTCTCCCCTGTTAGACAATGAATGCTTTGAGGGCGGGACCCAAGCAGGAGCTCAGTAACTGCTAAGAAAATGAATTTCAAACAACTTAAATGTGCAAAAATAAGGAAATGGGTAATTAAATTCTGGTATCCACTTAGTAGAATATGACATTGGGAAAAAAGGATAATATACATGGCAAATACATAATAATGTTAAATGAAAAAAAAAGAGACTACAGTAACACCAAAGAAAATCTGTCTTCATAAGAAGACTGGGAAATCCGTGCCACTGCACTCCAGCCTGGGCAACAGAGACCCCGTCTCTCTTTAAAAATAAATAAATATTTAAAAATTAAAAAAAAAAAAAAGACGACGACTGGAAAGAAGTGCACACACAGATGTCAATTTGTGTATGCATGACAGGTTTAAAGGTGAATTTAATTTATAAAGTTTCTTACCATTCTTTTTTTTTTTGGAGACAAGAGTCTCGCTCTGTTGCCCCGGCTAGAGTACTGGGGCGTCAGCTTAGCTCACAGCAACCTCAAACTCCTGGGCTTAAGCGATCCTACTGCCTCAGCCTCCCGAGTAGCTGGGACTACAGGCATGCGCCACCATGCCCAGCTAATTTTTTCTATATATATATTTTTAGTTGCCATATAATTTCTTTCTATTTTTAGTAGAGACGGGGTCTTGCTCTTGTTCAGGCTGGTCTCGAACTCCTGACCTCGAGCAATCCACCCGCCTCAGCCTCCCAGAGTCCTAGGATTACAGGCGTGAGCCACCACGCCCGGCACCATTCTTTAAGTCATTTACTTAGTAACTACATTCCAGGCACTGAGATTGGGGTAAAAAAGCAGCTCCAATGTAAGCACTAGAGATACACAGGGAAAACTGGGAACCTAATGTAAGGTACACAAGTGGGTAAACAGCTCGAAGGAGGAAGCACCGACTCTACCTAGGAGACTTTGAAAATGTCTTTAAGATCTTCTGATGCTCGTTGAAGTCGGAAAAGGAGAACAAAAACTAAAAAAAAGTAGAAAAAAAAAGAAAAAGCCTTTAAGATGGGTTAAGAGTTCACCAGGTGAAAATAAGTGGACACAATGTTCCAGCAGAGCGACAGCAAAAGTTACAACCGAAGATGCTGGGTATATTTGGGGGACACTGAGGCCCCAGAGCGGCTGGAGCGCAGAGTGCACCACGGGAAGAATGAAATTAAGATAAAGAGGTTGGCGGGGCCGATATCACGCAGAGCCTTGAAAGCTAAGATAAGAAGCGTGAACTTTAGGTTAAGAATCAGGCCAAAACATTAGTCCAGCAGAAAGCTAGGCTAAATTAACCTGGAAAGACAGTGGAGAGAGGTGCGGTCTCCAGGCTTCGGTGACATAAGCTGTGTGGATGAAGGGGCCTGGGAAAGCAGAGAACTCTCCCAGAGTTTGGGTCTGGGATAACGGGACACCCAGCAAGCTATGAGAAAATTTGTTAAAGATATCTCAGAAGGAAGATCCTTAGGCTAAACTGCCGCGCAGACATCGCAGAACCTACCGTCCCCGCGCAGTGCCCTTGTCTCTTCTTCGCCGTCCGCCGCTTCAGGATCACCAGCTTGCGACGCGGACGCCTGCCGCAAAACGTGCTCGCTTCACGACGTTTGCAGCGCGACGCCGGAAGTCCACCTTCCCTTGCTGCCTCGCCCCGGAAACTATAGAAACCAAGGTATGCGCCTGCGCACCTGTCTGCCTTGGCTTCCGGAGACTTTGAGACTAAGCTGACCTTTCCTAGGCGACCGCTTTAAAGAAGGTGTCAAGCCATTAGTGAGTTCTTGCTGCTTCCTAGCCCTGTGCCTAGCACTCTTACAACAGCTGATTGGTGAGAGACTTGACCAAGGCCACACCAGAGAAAGAACATTAGTTGCTTCCTACCCCCAGTCGTGGTTAAGCACATGGACTGTGAACGGAAACCACGTGGGGTCAAATGTGGGCTCCCCCACTTCTGTGTGACCCTGGGGAAGTTTCTTAACTTCCCTGTGCCTCAGTTTCCTCATCTACTAAGAGAAGATAATAGTACCTATGGTGTAGGGTTGCTATAGGGATTAAATGACATATATAAAGCAATGAAGGCAGGGGCTGGCACAAGGAAAGCACTCCAAGGCGGTCGCAGTTCTTTGATGTCTCAGCTTATAAAGTTTGAGGATCCACTGCTACCATGCCCGGCATCTGTTCCAGAATCTCCAGTGACTCCCTTTGACTACATCAAAGCCTCAGAAATGTTCCGTGGGGGCGGAGGGGGGACAGGAGTGGGGAGCAACAGGGTGTATGTAGTAACATTCACTGGGGATGTGAGAAGAAAATACTAGAATATTTATATCTTTTTATCTAATCCTTTAAAATTTCTCTACTGTGTAAATTTTTATAAAGTGCATAACATTGCAGTTATACCCATAAATAACGTGTAAATATTTATTTGGGGTTTGGGCTGAACATTTTTTTTTAAGTGGTGTGCTATCAAAAAACGTTTAGAGGCTGGCACTGTGGCTCACTCCTGTAATCCTAGCACTTTGGGAGGATGAGGTGGAAGGATCGCTGGGGCCCAGGAGTTTGAGGTTGCAGTGAGCTATGATTATGCCATTGCACTCTGGCCTGGGTGACAAAGTGAAAATAACGTTTCTAAGTCGGTCCTTCTCACTTTTCCAGCCTCATTGCCCAAAATCCCCTGCCTAATGGCTTGCTGTTCCAATCTATTCCAGGAAAAGTCCTGCAGTCTGGTCTTTTTGCCCTTTGATTCCTTTCCCCAGAATTGACACTACCCTTACCCCCATTTTGCATGCTGGATTCCTGCTCTGCCTCAGGACTTTTGCATAGGTTTTTACCCCAAATAGGTTAACTGTCCCAAAGCCGAGGACCACTCACTCTAGAGAAAACTGCTAAGGTCTCACAACTTAGTGGTTTCACTCAAGCATTCCAATTTTCCCCTGCCCCCACCCCAGCAGATATATACTCTGCCTGAAATAAGAGTTTCAATTCAATTAGAATTTCCTGAACACCAGTCTGCCTTGGCCTCCTAATGTATGCCCAGCAGAATAGTGGGTTATGGAATTGGTAAGTGAAGACCCTTGCCCACAAAGTACCAGTGGCAAGGTATCATCACCCTTTCCAAACCCGCAGGCTGGGCACAGTGGCTCACACCTGTAATCCTAGCACTCTGGGAGGCCGAGGCTGGAGGATCACTTGAGGTCAGGAGTTGACCAATCCCTCCCCACCCCTTTCTTATTTGTTGGTGGTATCATCTTGAAGCCACTTAGGCAGGAAACCCTGGAGTTGCATTTTGCCTTTCCTCCTTCTTTCATCTAGTATTTAATTATGGTCAGAGTTCTGTCAAATATTCTGATTTATCCCTTCCTTTCTCCCAGGTCCTCACATCAATGTCTTGCATGACCAGTCATCCTAAAACACAGATTTCATTGTCACTTAGAGATACCATGCAGGATTAGTACAAAGATGGGCAATGCAAATGCCTCCAGGGCCAAACAGGGCTATCAGGAAATGACAACAAAATACCATGATAAATGGTGACTGATACTTGACCTTAGTTTGAGGGATGGAAGGAGTGGTGGGAAATGTGACAAGCTGGAGAGCGTATGTTCTGTCTAAAGGCAGCAACTCAGCTCCATCTTATGAGAGAACCAGGGGCCCAAACTGTCGAATCTTCAAATTTTTCAAAGAAAGGTATAAATCTGTTATTATTTAAATGTGAAACCTCCCACTTTAAAATGTGGGGCAACTAATTTTTTAAAAATTGCTGGCCAAACAAAATGCAGATAGGAAGTTGCCTTTGGGCTGCCAGATTCCAAAACTTAGATTTGGGTAAAATGGAGGAAGGCAAAAGAATTTACTTTCGTCTCTGATGGCCTTTTGCACCCAGTCTTGCTCCTTTCTCATTCACTCCTGTATTGTTGCCTTGATCCTTCAAAAAGCACTTCACTTCCATGGCTCTTGTTGGGCTCTTGAGATGAAGACACAATCAGAATGTTGTGGCAAGTGATCTGTTACAGAAAGATGAACAAAACACAAAGAAGGAAGCCATCCATTCTGCCTGGGCTGTGTTTGAGTTATCAATGTTTCAAGAAAAGGTAAAAATTTGGGGTTTTTGGCCAGGCGTGGTGGCTCACGCCTGTAATCCTAGCTCTCTGGGAGGCTGAGGTGGGCGGATCGTTTGAGCTCAGGAGTTCGAGACCAGCCTGAGCAAGAGCGAGACCCCGTCTCTACTAAAAAAATAGAAATTATCTGGACAACTAAAAAAAAAAAAAAATATATATATATATATATATGAAAATTAGCCAGGCATGGTGGCACATGCCTGTAGTCCCAGCTACTTGGGAGGCTGAGGCAGGAGGATTGCTTGAGCCCAGGAGTTTGAGGTTGCTGTGAGCTAGGCTGACACCACGGCACTCTAGCCTGGGCAACAGTGAGACTCTGTCTCAAAAAAAAAAAAAAAATTGGGGGGTTTGGCATTGAAAACCCCTCATCCATTTCTAAATCCTCAGATTCCACTGCTTACCGCTCCCACTGAAACTTGTGTTCTCAGCCATCCAGAATTGCTCTCAGGCTTCCAAGCTTTGTAAGGAACAGTTTCTTCTGCCTGGAATGATCCCACCCACTAGCTGCCACCCTCCCACTGTCTCCCAGGCAAATGCCTAATCCGTCCAGGTCCAGTTTATCGTGTGTAAAAGAAAATAAAAATCTCAGGATCACCCCCTCCAACTCCTTACTCAAAAGGGAAGGAAACGACTGTGAAAGATTGGCCCTACAGATCATTCATAAATTCCTTGTTGGCCTCTCATAAGCAAGCACATGCAAATTCTATCTAACTTTAGGTCTGTTGGCTAAGCCTAGTTCCTAAAACTAGTCTGTTTGATACCACACTAATAATGAATTATGTTTATCTTCTTAGGTGCAGAAGAGAGATAGGACAGGATCAAACATTCTTCCACCTACCCAAGGACATCTACATAACTGATGCTTCCTTTGCTTCTCTTTTCTATTCTAACATTCGCCATATGTAAGATGTAGATTTTCCTGGGCCACACAAGAATGTAACCATTTTGTCTCAGTACCTACCCCCCCCCTCGGCTTTTTTTCCTTTCTATATGCTCTATCCTCCTTTATTGAAGCTCCCAAATTCCCCGTCAGAAAAATAGCTACAGATTTGTCTGTGGTTTGTTTTTCCCAGGCCATGTCCTCAAATTTGGCTTCATAAATCTCTGTTGATTATTTGCCTCACCTCACTTATTTTAGATTGTCACACACCATTTTCTGTTGAGGAATTTCTAGGCCTTTCTTGGAGTCCTGCCAGCCCTATAAACATCTATTATAGAACTTGTTAAATACTGATATACCACCCCCCTCCACTGGAGCATGCATACAGCCATATGTCACCTTGGGTGTGCAACCATGTCAGTGGCAGGTCTTCCTCCACACCAAAGACCAGAAAATGACAGACAACTACCAAAATGCCCATGCCAGAACTGAGCATGTGCGTTGCTATGGTACCCACAGGCAGCTACCTAGATTTGGATGCTCCCTAGGCCACCAGGGACCTAAACTTTGACCACACCCTTCCCACTCTCCCCTCCTTTACCTTTTCTTTGCCTTGCTCTGCATATCCTTTGCTTCATAGGAGTGTGTTCTTACAACAAAATCAAGGGGCTTTAAGCGTAGAGAGGCAAACTCGAGCTGTCACCTTTTTCCAAGGCTCTGAGTCCTGGTGGAACATGACTATGCATTCACAGCCAGGGTCACAGCGATCTGTCTTCCCCAACATAGCCTTGCTCCTATTTTCAAAGCACAACAGAGCAAGGATCGAAGTCCTAATCAAAGGCCCTCAGTCCCACCCCTTGAGCAAGCCTCAGCTGCTGCATGAGCACAGGGTGTCTGGACAGTCACAAGAGGGACTAAAGTCCCTCTGGGTCTCCATTCACAGGACTTCTGTCCTCAACTCATAGGGTGTTTTCATGTTTACACACCTCTTAGTCATAGCCTGAGAAAAGTTCTAACATTACCTTTCTGCAGATAGACCATCTATAAAATTTAGCACATTGGGAAATTAATTTAGGTCTGTATCCTGGTACCACATCTGGGAAAGACACTTTGGAAATTCTCCCTTCAGCTGTAGGACAGATATAACACAGCATAGCAGCAAAGTACTCTGAAAGATAAATGGGTCCCAAGGCCTGGAATCTAATGGAAACCAGAGTAGACTAAGTGATATTAAGAATGTGCCATTTGGGGGTGGAGGAGGTATCAAATTGAACAGGTGAAACAATCAGGAGGCACTGAAGCAAACTGAATTGAGGAGGAATTGTGCCAGACTCATGGCGGTAGGGGTAACTTGATGTTGGTAAACATTCCATCCCTAGAACTCCCCTTATTTTGATATATAGAGCTGCTTCTTAACTTTAATTAGGCTTCCCAAAGGGTATAACTACATGAAGTAAACACACTGGGTAAGGCCAAAGGGCCAGTCTACTATACCTGACATATCTTCTCATCATAAATTAATATAATACACTAAAGTCTGATTTTATAGACCGATGTAGCTTTATTAGTGAGTCAGTATTCCTGAACACATCAGGGTAAACTTGGCAAACAGAGGGTGCTCAATAAACATTTACTGAATGAATAACTCTGCCTTGAAGAAGGGAGCAGAAAGACAGTTGCCATTTGAGTAGGCATTTGTCAAGTGAAAATGAAATTAATTCCAGGCAGAAGAGCAACAGGAGCACCATGAAAAATGATGGCATTGAGTCAGTGCTGGGGACAGAGTCTTGAGAGGCAAATTTTTCAATAGCGCATGCAAGAATAGGTAGATTTAAGAGAATCGGTATCAACCCACATACCCCCCAAAAGGAATCAGCAGCAGTTATGGAATTGGGGCTGACACTTGACAGTGAGTATGCACATCACACTGATTGGTAAAAACACTTCAGTGAGGTAGTATTCCCCAATCCTGGTCCAGCCCTCATGACTTTTGGTGGCCCCCACAGTTGCCTCTTCCTTGTTTTGGTATAACTATCCCACAGCAGGGCCACTCCCATTATAGCCACTGCTATGCTCCTCTTCCAGGAACAAGTGACTACCCTGGAAAAAGAAGAGATGAAACAAATTGCCCTTCAAATATGAAGTAAAATCATTCTTTAATTTAAAAAGATCACTGCTGGGCTTTTTTAAAAAAAGCTATAAATCTTCAATGTACTGGGGAAATGGTTAATAGCAGCCTCACATAAGTTATATGAATAAACATTATCACAGTATTAAGAAGGCAAGGTAAACAAATAGCTTAAGTATTTTATTTGTTTGCAACTAAGCTTGTTAACACTATATAATGAAAATGTACAAAGAATAATGTTGCAGTTTTT
>CM052444.1:82845076-82863166 GCA_028533085.1 Varecia variegata
CCCTTTAGAGGTTCAGTGTCCAGGGAGCTCTTTGATTGTGTAAATGAGGTGAGCACTGACTCCATGTGGGTATTTTAAGGCTTGGAGTCAAAGTATTTTTCTAACACAGCTAGGTAGAGTCCATGTGTCAATGGCCCGTCTCCAGTTTGTTCTAACTTCTCGCTGAACATTTGTAGATCTAGGACCGCAGACCTTCGCTGTATCATCATAATCACATCTAATGTCCATCCTAACTTATGATTCATATTCTGTGCCTGGAAACAGTCCCTGTATTTAACAATAATACCTACACATAAAAGAATCCACTGTTACAACTTATATGGTCACAAAACATTAATGATCTTCTGTAGACCAAGCAAATGTTTTAAACCATAATTGTCGTGCATCAAATTCACAGCCAGAATCCCCAAGACCAAAAACAATTTGCACAATACAAATAATAACTTAAAATACACACACACACATATACACACATTCTCACACACACTTCTTACAGAACTGTGCTTGGGGAAACTCCATTTGTTGAGTGCCACTAAAGGCATATTTTGCTAAACTGCTGCTCCAGGTATTTTTGTTTGGAAAATGTATCACAGTAGGGCACAGCTGTTTATTGGATGAGCAGAAAAGAAGGATATGCTTGTGGCAACCAGAAAGTTTTAAGGTCTTTCAAGTTGTATAAAATGGACCTGCAGAAACATTTAAGTGTTCTCAGGATGAAAAGTTGGAGCTGAAATGTGGTATCAAACCAGTTGCAAAAAGTGTACAGCAGCCATCTCTTGAGGTCAAACCTGGTACCCAGTTATGCAACAAAGCTTCAGGACACATCTGCAAATTAGGAATAAAAAACAAAAAGCTTAAGAATACAAAAAATGTAGTGTCATGCTTTTTAAAATATTAACAGTAAATGTCATGAACAGCATGAAGGATATGAGTTGCCACTTAAAAGAAACTCAACCTCAAGAATTTAAGAAACCTGACTCAAATTCAGCTAGATATACAGCTGTTTACAAATCATGTCTTGTGTTAACTGGTAGTTGGCAAGATGTTTAGAATAAGAATTCCTGACCATGCACTTGATAAACTAGTTTAAGTAATCAACTTTCATATATAGTTTAAGTAATCAACTTTCATTATTAACAATTGGGGCTGGGCATGGTGGCTCACCCCTGTAATTCCAGCACTCTGGGAGGCCGAGGTGGGAGAATCGCTTGAGCTCAGGAGTTCGAGACCAGCCTGAGGAATAGTGAGACCCTGTCTTTACTAAAAATATAAAAATTAGCCGGGCATGGTGGCACATGCCTGTAGTCCCAGCTACTCGGGAGGTTGAGGCAGGAGGATCGCTTGAGCCCAGGAGTTTGAGGTTGCTGTGAGGTAGGCTGATACCACAGCACTCTACTCAGGGCAACAGAGTGAGACTCTGTCTCAAAAAAAGAAGAAGAAAAAAACAATTGGAACTATTGTTCCAGAGCAAATATAGGTAACAAACAAATTGGTACTAGAGTTAAACCACCTAGGTTCAATCCTGGCTGAACTACTAGGATATGAGCTTGGGCAAATTATATAACCTCTTTAAATGCTACCCTTACCTGTAAAATGGGCCTAATAATAGTCCCTCCCTTAAAGGGTGACCATGAGGATTACAGAAGCTTTGGTATAGATTTAAAGGGTTTGGCATAGTGCTGGGCACTTAACTATTCTTAGCTATTATTTTACTTCACAGGAGCTTTTTGCTCTCAAGAGACAAGATATTCAGTGTCGAAACCTTGTTCTCGGAACTTGGAAAATTTAAAGAAAAACTAGGCCAATACTTACAGCTTGTTGGCCTTGTCCCATACCGTCGCATAATCTGATCATGTGTGAATTTCACAAAAGATTCATATTGTTCTGTGAAGAGAAAGACAGTATGTATTTATCCCCAGAAACTCCTCCCACTTTTTCAAGAATCAAGTATCAGGATCACATCCAGCTTCCCAGCTTGAATTCTTCACCCTCTTAGGCCATGTTTGTATAAATCACTCTGAGGTCAGATCCTTCCTGTTAGATCCCAGAGCCAGATATCTGGCTTCTAGGTTTAGACACCAATTATCTATAATAATATTTTCATAATAACCTCTCCCCTGACATAACTCCACTCCCTACTAATGGCCTCCCAAGACAGAGAGGTATGCTCACTACTACGGGCCAGCAAATTTCAGCAAATCTCCTTTGGGACTTGAAGCTCTTTCCTTCCTATAAATTTCAACACACACACTGAGTGAAAAACATGAGTGGAAGCGGTGTGGGATGTCTGGAAAGCTAAGAGAAAATTTTATGCCATCTAATTGCAGACAGTTCTACAGAAGCATCACCTTCTAAAGGGAAACTCAGTAGAAAGCAGCCTCACATCTGTGAATAGAGAAGTGACTTAGAGCCAGCTGATCTGAACAATATTGGGGTAGAAGAGGGAATGATATACTAGAGGTCCTTCTTATTTTTATTTTTTTAAGAGACAGGTCTCACTCTGTTACCAGGGTGTCTCAGGTGATTCTCCTGCTTCTGCCTCCCAAAATACTGGGATTATAGGCTTAATGGCCTAGAGAGCTTCTTCTTATAATACATATTAGCATATTAAAGGATCAAAGAAGTTCTACTAAAAGGAACCCATTTAACTTTGCTTAACCCAACAGTTGCCAATATAAAGCAGACCAATTAACATTCTTCGGAACCATGTTGTGTGGGTCACCAGATTAGGAAACAACACTGTTACAGGAGGAAGGAGTGCTTCTTCACTTCTCCCTGGTAAGTACACAGCAGCATAGCATGAAAGTTGCCCATAAATTTCTTAATTACTCACACTGTCACACTAAGCAACAGATCTTCAACTATATCCCATCAATGATAGGGTATAGTTAAGGGCTTTAATCACGTTAATCAGAAGAGGAATATGATGAGATCTGTGCTTAATATATAGCACTGTGTGTTTAATGTGGAACATTATCCACTTTTACTCAACAGATACTACTTTCTATTCCTGATTCAGATCCCTTCCTTTCACAGAAGGCTCTACTTGTTGCCATCACTGAATCACCACCTTTGTTATCTAGCCTGACTAGCCTTGATTTACCCTATTATACCTCCCAAATCACAGGATGTCTAACACCCCCTCTCATACACTAGGTGACTCCCAATAGGAAGTTTGAATATGTTGGGACAACACAACACTCCACCCAAACACCAGCTGAAAGGTTAGTACCATATCCCAACTAATAGTTTACCTGCCACCTAGCCTAAAGGGCCTACTCAATGCCTTTATTCATATGGAAAATTCTTGTAAGAGCTTATTTAATCTCCTTTCAGAAATACAAATGGAAAGTCTTTCCATATAAGGTATAAATGACAAATTCCCAATTAACAAACAGTAACCTCAATACACAATTCAATAAACCCTCTTATGTGAAAGCCCTAGTCTCTTTTTCAAATTTAACTGGGGTAATTCTTACAGAACCCTATTTAACAACAATAGCATAGTCACTGCCTCAGCATACCTGCTAGTTTGGTATTGAGGATTTGCTCATACTCCTCCCGAATCTTATCTTCATAGTCTTTTAAGAGACGCTCACATATTATTCCAACTTGTCGGAGGGTAAAGGTGGGCTGGTCCTTCTTCATCCAGGAGGTACCTGGGCAAAAGATAAATGTAGTTTACACAATATAATCTATTAATAGTTCTAAGATTTAGAATTAGTAGCTTCATATAAATAGTCCTCAAGATACATAAAAACTGTTTAGAAAAATTTCAATTTTCATTACTTTATGTGTAATATTTTTGAAAAATACTTTCGGTTTCTGCCACTTGTTTTACAAAGCCAAAGGTAAATTAAGAAGTAGGAGGAACAACATGTATCTAGTTGTGTTAGCTGATCTACATACAGATAAACAGCTCTGATGCCATAACAATCTGAGCCCATACTCAATGATCACTTCATAAATGACAAGAACAAAAAATTTAAAGCTGATATAAACCTCTAGTCTGGATTAGAGAAAGTAGATTCATAGCATGAGAATTACCAAGATCTTTGGAGATAATCTAGACCTATGTTTAAACAAGAAGGTGCATCATAATTATCTGTAACATTAACAACAACAAAAAGATACACATTCTGATTTAATTCTGGGGAAGAGCTTGGGTATCTTTTATTTTAAGCTCTACAGGTAATTCTGATAAAAAATGGGGAGTTTAAGGCTCAGGCGAAAACTGTTAGCAAAGTCATTAACCTTTAAGGTCATCAAATCAAGTTCTCAATAAGTTCAAGCATATTCACAAAGAATTTCTTTTCTCTCTCTCTCTCTTTTTATTGAGACAGAGTCTTACTATGTTGCCTGGGCTAGAGTGCAGTGGTGCCATAGCTCACTGCAACCTTAAACTCCTGGGCTCAAGTGATCCTCTTACCTCAGTCCCCCAAGTAGCTGGGACTGCAGGGTTTGTACTATGACCAGCTAAATTTTTAAAAGATTTTTTTTGTAGACATAGGGTCTTGCTGTGTTGCCCTGGCTGGTCTTAAACTCCTGGGCTCAAGCGATCCTCTTGCCTTGGCCTCCCAAAGTGCTAGGATTATAGGCATGAGCCACTGTGCCCAGCCAAGAATCTCTTTTTGTAGTATGGAGACAATTAGGCACTACACATCTTATCCTAGATCACTTCTGAAATCAGGTTGAGAAGAGTGAAATGTTCATAAAACAGTAAAGTTAGAAACCAAATTATCCACTGGAATGCTAGAAAACATAGAAACCTAACATTACAAGAAAGAACGAGAAGGTTTGTGGTAGACACTATGGATTCCTTTGCCTAAACACCTATTGTAACTTCCTTCTAGTTTCTCCTCAGTCTTTTTCCCAGTAGAGGCTCTGAAATTCAAACTACATTTTTCAGCCTCCTTGGTAGCTAAGATTTCTGATGTGACTAGGTTCTGCCAATCAGATTCACTCACAAAAGCTTTGAATTCAGTACTGAGATAAGTGGAGGGATAAGCTTACACCAGGCATCTGTTCTGGTGGTGAGGCTAAAGCAGCATCAGCAGCCTGGTTCTAGAGCTGGCAACTGGAGAAACAGATTCCACAGGTGGCCTTCTGATCATGATAAAAAAAAAAAAGCAGCCCTGGTGGTACGTAGCCTAGTTCTGAGGTGTTCCTGAAAGCTTAGACTACAATCTTTTTCTTCAGCCTTCTTAGTTAGTCTATAAGCTATTTAACAACCTGAAACAAATAATTTTTTGCTTAAACTAACTAGAGTGTATCTTTTTCCCTACAAATAAAACCTGACCCAACCATCTAGCTAGTCATACCCATAACATATTCTAGTACTTCAAAATTATATTACTAAAATCTCAAGATTGCTAGTTGTAACCACTGAATGGTCTATCATTTATGTATGTGCAAGAGCAATTAGAAAGAAATTGTGTTGTTCCAGAGCTAGGACCTTTGGATCATAAGGAAACAATTAAAAAAAACCAAACAAACAACTTATTGAGGTTAAATTAACATAAAATAGAATTAACCATTTTAAAGCAAACAATGGTATTTAGTGCCAAAACATTCCCATCACTACAAAAAGTATAACTCCTCACCTATTAAGCACTTATCTTCCCATTCTCCCCTCCCCCTAGCTCCTGGCAAACACCAATTTACATTCTGTAAGGAGACAATTTTTTTTTTTTTTTTTTTGAGACGGAGTCTTGCTTTGTTGCCCGGGCTAGAGTGAGTGCCGTGGCGTCAGCCTAGCTCACAGCAACCTCAAACTCCTGGGCTTAAGCGATCCTACCGCCTCAGCCTCCCGAGTAGCTGGGACTACAGGCATGCACCACCATGCCCAGCTAATTTTTTGTATATATATATATATTTTAGTTGGCCAGATAATTTCTTTCTATTTTTTTTAGTAGAGACGGGGTCTCACTCTTGCTCAGGCTGGTCTCGAACTCCTGACCTTGAGCGATCCACCCGCCTCGGCCTCCCAGAGTGCTAGGATTACAGGCGTGAGCCACCGCGCCCGGCCAAGGAGACAATTTTTAAATCAAGGTAACCTTTAACTCTTAGAACTGTTAAAAAGTAAAGTACTTTGTGAGGAAACATTCTCCCCTACTGTTAAAGTAGACAGAGTTCACCATCACTGGAGATGTTCTAACACTGGGCTGTTGAACCCCAACAGCAAGCAATATGGCAGGCAAGAGTGGTTTCCTACATGACTATAAAGATTCTCTCCAACCTTGAGATTCTACTTTTGGGCACATCCTCTCTGACCTCCTGGCAATGATGTAACAGAGCAGCACTGTCCAACAGAATGTTCTGCAATGATGGAAGTGTCCTATAGATCCAATAAAACAGCCATATGTGGCTATTGAGCACTTGAAATGCGACTGCTGCATCTGAGAAAATGAATTTTTGCATTTTATTTAATTTTAAATTAAACAGTCACACATGGCTAATGGCCACAGTATTATACATTGCAGTTATAGATGAGGATGCTCTTGTACTGGTTAGATGGAAGCATAATCAAAGCAATCTAAGGTTTTTTCCAGTTTTATGACTTTATGGTTTTAAAAGCATTTATAAGTAGTAATATAATGTATCCACTTTACCAATTTTATTACATTAGAGAAGATCAATTCTGGATTGGGAAACCATCATAAGTACGATTTACAAACTCTTAAATGGATTTTGCACATCAAAGCAGGCTTACCTGGAGAACTAGGTGCTGTGAGTGCTGAGGAGTGAGGTTGACTTTCCGAAGCACAAGCTTCACTCTGATTGAGAACAACTTCTAAATGTCTCCACCTCTGATAACGACTATATTCTTGTTTAATGTTCTGAAAAATTTGCTCTAATAAAAAAGAAACAAACTTGAGCTTTCACTTTATCGTGTCATTTCTTCAAACTTTCTTAACAAGTGGGAAGAGACAAGGAAGGTCTTTCGATTAGACTTTAGCATGTAGGCCTCAATCTCTTCCTTCCCCCCATATAAACAAGTAAAATGTTTATATTGTATAAAGCATTCCCCCTCTAGCCCCATAGACAGTGTACTCTTATTGCCACTATTTTCAACAATGCATAAAATAGTGGCTATTTTGGCATAAGCCATCCAGAGTTCCCTTCATTCCTGTGGCAATGAAGACTAGATCTGCCCTTTGCTGGGTGATTAGTACAATTTACAGTAAAAGAAACCTCCCATTACCTAATGGGGTGCAATTTTTGATCTCCTTTAAGTTTTATAATTTCCCAAACTAGGGTATTAAAGGGGAGTCTCTTACCACCCAAGGCCTTCTAACAATGAAGCTCTTGTCCCATACAGGACTCTTAAGATCTTTGGAAAAGAGGAGAGCAGAAACCATTATGTTCACAGCCTGGACACTAACTAACCAGGGAAGAGCTGAGGTTTATTGCTTGGGACTGATGGTCAGGGCTTAGAAAAGAATTCTGATCCTTCAAGAGGCAATATTTGGTGGAATTCAGATTACTATTCTGAGTCAAGGTAATCACAAACCAAATTTGCTAACACTATTAAAGGGAGTCCAGGAAACACAAATTACTAACCACTTTTAAGTACACTCCTAGAGACAACAAAGAATTTGAAAGGATGTAGTTTTCAAGTCCTTCATTTTTGTAATATAATACTGTATTCACTCTCTAGATAATAAAGTCTTCTAAGGAAAAAAAGAATTCCAGAAAATTGTATCCACTCCAACTCTTATTCTAGTGTATACTTTGCTATATTTTTTTAATGGTGGGAGATGTTAATAATGCCACTTTGCTTCTTCCGAGCTGTTTGTAACCTTGAGAAGTCATTTGGGACCTTAGTCTAGTTCTTCAATATAAATGTCAAATGCCTATTTGATAAGGTAGTGAAAATCAAAATCAAAGATAATGATAACACCATAACAAGTGACGGTCCAGTCCAGGAACAGACATGAACTCTAAATGGCTCCATACATAGTTAAATTCCATAACTGTCAGCCTAAACACTGGAAAAATGCAGGATTAGCAATGCACAATGCTTGCCTTTAAGAGTGCTATGAAGTTCATATTTATGAAGTTTTCACTTCATTTTTAAAATGTATTATTCCTCAAGTGCATACCTGCCAGTTCCAGACAAGGATGTAAGAAATTGCGAAGACTTGAAACAAGAAAGGATAAGTATGAGGACACGGGAACAGAAGGTCTTTGATAAACCTCTAACTGTCTCCTCTATGGTAAAGTGAACAAATGGAAAGGTACAACTTTGAGGCTGGTAGAAGGACTAGCAAGTCCAAGTAGATATGATTTTCTTCCAAATAAGGCCACATAAAACAGGAAAGTTTTAAAAAATAAAAATGCCAATCTTTTTAACAGTGGATAATAATTTTAATCCTTGCCTCTCACTATTATTTGAAGTTGTGTTTCTAGGTTATATCAGGCTAGGCCAACCCTCAAAACTCTACAGTGGTTCCAAGCTGCTACAGATCAAAATTCAACTTCTTGAACATGGCATTCAATGCCTTCCAAGACCCGACCCCAATTTATTTTCCCAGTTCCATCTCCTACAACAATCCAGTTAACATTAAATTATTCTTTCCTTATTTTGTGGGTTTTCTAGCCTTTGCTCTAGTAATTTCCCTGTGCTTCAAACAAGGCTGGCCCCCAAACATTACTCAAGACTCAGCTAAAATGCTATCTCAATCCAGAAGTTACTCCCCAACTCTCAAGTCATGATCAATTAACTGCTTTGCATCTAGACTCACTGTATATTTACAAACATCTCCCTGAAGTCAGCAACTCCCATCCATGTCTGGCATCCACCCAGCACTCAATAAAAATTTAAGCGATAAAAGATTTAATTTTATAGGACCCTTCCACAAAAAGTGCTAAGCAGGTCAAGTATCCCTTATCCAAAATGTTTGAGACAGAAGAGTTTCACATTTTGGAATATTTGCATCATCCTTACCAGTTGAGCATCCCTAACCTACAATCTGAAATGATCCAACGAGTATTTCCTTTGAGTGTCATGTTGGCAGCATTTTGGAGCATTTCGGATTTCAGATTCTTGGATTAGAGATGTTCAACCTGTATTATACATACCTTTTTATAATGTGAGGTAAAAACAGTTTCTTGACCGATTCTGAGAGTTTACAACCCTTGAGATAACAACTGGGATGTTATAAAATGAAGTCACTGATTTTTAAACTCTCTTTTCCATTAGTTGGTTTATTCTTTCTATTTGTATAGCAACATTTCCCACTCCCATTCTTCCTTTTTAATCAAAGACATCTTTCACTTAAACAAAAGCACCAAATAATGATTAATATTTGTATTTCTGTCATAATAGAGCCATATTCCAATAAGCATTAAGAAACTTAACTGACATATGTTCACAATGTCAGGTTAAAAAAAAAAAGAAACATAACTGATCAATCTTTACAAATGAATATTTTAGATAAAATATTTTAACACAAATAACCAGGAAACTAGTTTGCATGATCTTTGCAAAAATTAGATTTTAAGACTTAAAAAAACAGTGGCCCCATTATAGCATTCTGCCATATTCAGACTTCCAAATACATTCAATGATCATGGCCGGGTGAGGTGGCTCATGCCTGTAATCCTAGTACTCTGGGAGGCCGAGGCAGGAGGGAGGATTGCTTGAGGTCAGGAGTTGGAGATCAGCCTAAGCAAGAGCGAAACCCCATCTCTACCAAAAACAGAAAAAATGAGCCAGACCTGGTGGCATGCACCTGTAGCCACAGCTACTTGGGAGGCTAAGGCAGGAAGATTGCTTGACCCCAGGAGTTTGAGGTTGCTCTGAGCTAGGCTGACGCCACAGCACTCTACTCAGGGCACTCTAGTGACAGAGTGAGATAAAAAAACAAACAAACAAACAGAAAAACCCCACAATCATCACAATCATTTATTAAGCAATTATTATAATGTGAACTACAACAGAATTAATGTAGAGGGTAGTATTGAAGAAAACATTTACATAAAACCCATCAATTTATATTTTTCAAAATACTTTTTGCAGCTATATCTTGATAGATTCTCAACAAAAGATAGGACAAGTATAACCTTCACTTCACAGGAGTGAGATCCAAAAAGATTATGTGACTATCTCTGGGTATCTGCAGGAGCCCTGGAAGAAAAAATTATCACTGCAAGTAGAGACACCTATGCCCTCCCCACCCCCACTTTTGAGGGCTCTTTAAAAAGTACTTTTGAAAACATTATCTCACTCTGTACATAAGGTTATACAACATTGAGTGGCCAGGGAATTTAAAGTAGAACAGAGTTCTTTAACAGCAGGTTAGACAGGTAATGGATGAGAAACTTGAAGAAATGACTCTATCGGGTTTAGCAAATAGAAGGGGAAAACATGATACAGGCACAGAAGGGTGGGTCTGGAGGAAAGAACAGAGGTACAGTTTTTAGAAAATATATAAAAGACAGACTAGGTGAGATACGGTTAAAGGTGATAAATCCTTTGAATTCCTGGATAAAGTTGAGATGAACACCAGTAAGCATATGAAGACTGGGAGGGCTCAGATGGGGGCAGGAATCTTGCTGTGAGGATGAGGGCCTGAAATCTGCATTGTGGATATGCAAAGTAAGGAGGAAATGAAACCTAATGGTCACTGGTAAGTGAAAAGATGTGAGGAAAGAATGATTTTAAAGTAATTCCAGCGTTTTTCTTAAGGTTGAGCAATAGAAAAACACACAAAGAATGCCTGGCCAAAGTCCATTTCTGAGCCCCCCTCATTTCTGGGAGCCCTTAAAAACTGCTGAATATTAATGCTGATGCACTTACTCCTCTACTCCTGAACTATGATTTGGTATCTTTACTGTAAGATCAGCCCTTCCTTTTCCTTGGCCAAAGTGGAATGCCTTATTGAAGGAGAGTCCCTGTGTCAAGGAGAGTTGACTTCTTGCTTCCAGAACCTCAGTACGGTGAAGGATTCTCAAATTCTAGCTACAACCTACCGATTTCAAGCCATATATGGTACAAGACAATAGCCATACAATAAAAGAACACAGCCAGTCCCTCTGAAATGGTCAGGTTGAAATCGGATTCCCTGATTCTTCCGGCAGCCTCGGGTCCCTAAAGACTTCTGGAAATAGGTCTCCTTACAAGCTACAGTACAGTGCAGAACAGCACATACTCACGCCCCTTCCCAGTAACCCGCCCCCACCCCCATCCTCAAGGCCGGGTTCGTGAGTAGAATCCAATTTTCCATGGCCCACTGGATCTGCGGGGCGGCTCAGTGCAGGCCCGGGCAGCGGAGGCAGGAGGGGTTTCAGGGACGGGGAGGGCCCTGAACGGCAAGGGGTATTCCCATCTTCCTTTTGCTGCCCACCCCTCCAGGATCTCCAGCTCCAGGAAAACCGAAAACCGACAGTGGCTCCACTACCCCTCCCGGATATCTCCCATTCCCAGAAGCAACCAGGCCCAGCGGCACCCCCGGTTCCCTTTTCTCAAGGCAAAGATAGGGTCGTGGGTGAATTGGCCTGGCGTTCATAACCCCCCCAATATGCCTGGGCCTGGCTTCCTGCCAAGCCCGCAACAGCGTAGGTTACCCGGAGTTGGAAGGCGCCGCTCGCTGCCGGGCGGGGCGGGCTGCTGCATAGTCGGCTGTGGGGTCTGTGTCTGAAGCGGCGGTGGTGGCGGCTCAGCGTCCGGGGGCCTGAGGCCCGGAGTGGGGCCGGGGAAAGGGGCGCAGCGCCGCCGCTTCGGGGAACCGGGGCTCAGCAGCGCCGCCTCGAACTCCATGGGCCTCTTCAGCGTCGCCCCGCACGCCATGCCGCTGAGGGGCCAAGGACCGGGAGCGGACGGGGCGGTAACTGCGGCCCAACCTCCGGCTCCTCAGCGGGGCTCACAAGCCAAGCCGGCTCCAATGGCGCCTCCAGCACCCGGCAGCGGCGCAAGCCCCGCCTTCTATGACGTCACGGGCGAGCGCCACCTCCCGGCAGAGGGGGGGAAACCGGAACAGGGCCGCTCTGGGAGTTTGGTCAGCCATGGCCTGGCCCGCGGCGCCCCCTGCTGAGAAAATGGAACGGTCTGGGCGGAGAGCGTGGTCACCAAGCAACATTGGGAAGGTCCCCACCCCCGCCTCCGCCCCTCCAGCTTCCCATCCCCCCACGCTCTTGCTGTCGCGCCCCGGTGGCCCCTTAGGTTTTCGCACCTGCGCGGCAGGGACGGGGGAAGGGGAGAGCTTGGAGGGGCCTGGTGAGAGGCCACCGGGGTCTGGTAACTTCGGTCCCATAACCTTTTAGGCCTCTCCTGTCCCCATGATAAAAGAGAGTATGATTCATAAAGGTCATCAAGGGCATTCCGCTGAGTCCACGGAAGTCTTGCACTTAAAAATAACCAAATTATCTGAGGATGAGCTTTAGGAAGTCCAAGAACCTCATGAAATTATGTGCAAAATTGTGGTGTGGCGGTGGGGTGTTTTGTGGTAGTATTTTTGCAATAACTTACCCATACCTTAATAATCAGCTCATCAAAAGGGTCTGTTACTCAAAAAAGTTAAAAACAAACAGAAAACACCCATTCGCTTAAACCAACCATCTGAGAATGGTGTCAGCGTTAAGAACTTCAGCTGATAGCCGATTTGCCAGTTTCCCCATCTGACTTGGTAGCTCAGGTTCTTCCTCAGGTCTATCTGAATTCTTTACAGCAGTAACAGCTGTGGAGAGCTTTTGATACTCTGGAACTATAAATAGATAACAGGAGGGTTCTGCTTTCATAAACTGTATGTCCCTGTGTTTTACTGGAGAGCAGTTCCATTGCTTTCAACAGATCATTAAAGGGATCTGTGATCCAAGAAAATGTTTAAAGCCTTTCTCTAACTATTCATATATATTAATAATGACCATGCCTCCTGGGATCTGTCTTCAACATATCTCTGGGATTTTTCAGAACAGTCCAAATTTCAGATAATCTTTTCTAATAGCTCATATGCCAGAGTGATGTGCCCCAATATTTGAGTTGGAGAATATGGGTATACCGTCTCAGTTCCCATTCTTTTCTGTTTCCAGTCCCTTTTCCATTGCTTTTCTCTAGGTCCTCTTCAGTTTCTCCAAATTCTTTAAAGAGCATAACATAGGTTATGTATTTTTTGCATTTATCTTTGTAAAATAGCAGAAATAATTGTAAAAGGACTGAGCATACCCAATATTAAGTTTATTTTATTCCATCTCTTGTCCATAAGAATATAAAGGAGGTTTACAATAGACTAGAAAATAAGAAATGAAACATTAGGGCCAGAGAAAAAGATCACAGTTATCCTGGGGTTAAACATGACTGTAACTGAATTCAAAATTTAGTTCTTAGCTTCCTGGATGCCAGGGCAAAAATGAAAACACAGTACATGTTGAATAGATTTTGTCATCTGAAAGGAATGAGTTCATCAGAGGAGATAGACCATAGGGTTTTTTTCTCCTGTATCACTAAATTCTAAAGGTAGTTTGTCATGTGACTTTATTGGGAAACAGTGAATGATGTAATAAAGCAATCACGAGGACTTGAACAACAAATGCAAAACCCAAAATTCATATGGATATTTCTTGTTATGGCTGACAAAAGCTAAGGACATAAAAAGCAACCTAGTGATGGTTATTTTATGAGGGGCTTGTCTAATGTGGTCCAAGCAAATTGCTTTCTTATGACATAAACAGATCCAAAGTTAGAGCATAGAAGGTTTGAAAAATATGTCCCTTGACATAAATAGCACTTCTTTGAGCTAGGGTTTTGCCAAGTGCTTTGACAGTCATTCTCTTCTCCTGATTCTTTAAAACTTTGAATGTGCCTTGTAATATTAGTGTTTTCAAAAAGGAAGTTATAATTTGTTTATATACCTGACTGTGCTTCCAAACTGTAAATTCCTTGAGAATAATAATCAGATCTTATTCATCTGTTTCCCCATTCCCAGCACAGTGTTTGAATACAGTAGGGGTATGCACAGAATAAATATTGGTCAAATGAATAATGGCAATAATTTCAAGGTTGTTCTCTCTGTCTCAGAAAGCTGATAGTCCACATTGCTGAATGAGGGTGGATTCAGGTGATTCAGAAACCAAACAGGTAGATGGTGTATCCTATTTTATGTTACACATGACAGTGGCCCAGCCAGAGAGCTGTCCTTGAAGGAAGCAGATGGGCTGTTCTGAAAGGGCCGCTAAGTCTGGTGTCTCCTTATGAGGTAACCACAGTCCAGGTCTGCTTTGCTTTGCATATCTAGACCCTTGACCAGTCATACACTTGCACACATAATACACACACATTACTAGGCATTATATTATCGTATGATTTGATGATATGAAAAGAGGACCAGGCCAGGCATGGTGGCTCACTCCTATAATCCCAGGAAGCTGAGGTGGGAGGATCTCTTGAGGCCAGGAGTTCGAGACCAGCCTGGCAACATAGCAAGACCTGGTCTCTACAAAAAATTTAAATATTAGCCAGTTCTTGACATTGACAGGGGGAAAGACAAAAAAAAAAAAATAAAAAAATAAAAAAATAAAAGAAGAAAAAAAGAAAAAAATAAAAAAAATAAAATAAATATTAGCCAGGTGTGGTGGGCATGCACCTGTAGTCCTAGCTACTCAGTAAGCTGAAGCAGGAGGATTCCTCGAACCCAAGAGTTGCAGGTTGCAGTGAGCTATGATCATGCCATTGCACTCCAGCATGGACAACAGAGTGAGAGCCTGTCTCAAAAAAAAGAAAGAAAGAAAAAGAAAAGAGGCCTGTTTCCTGGCCTCCTAGGGCTTCCTGTCTGTTAGAAATGACAAATGTTAATCAAATAATCACAACAACAAATACGTACTGCAAACTGCGACAAGTACTGTGAGAGGAAAGGACAGGATGTGATGAAAGTTTACAAGTAGGAGTCTCTTTTTAGGCACATTTCTCAGAATTTAGCAACTGGGAGTCTTAACCTGTCTTGGAGAGCAATGAAGACTTCCCTGAAGAAGTGACATTTGAGCTAAGAGCTGATGAATCAACAGGATTCAAGCAAAGAGAGCGTGGGAACAGCAGAGGGGACAGCGTACATGAAGGCCTGTGGTAAGAAACCATAGTGTGTTTGAGGAATCAAAAGAAGTCTCAAGTGGTTGTAGTACAGATCATGAATGTGGAGAGTTGGGAAGAAAAAATTGGCAAGGAAGACAGAAGAAGGAGTTTCAATATGATCACGTTTATAATTGGAAAGATTCCTTGCTGTGGTATGGAGAACAGTTTGGATGAGAGCAAGAATGAATGAAGATCAATGAAGAGGTTATTCTCTCAGTCCAGATGTATGCCTTGTAGTATTAGTTTTACTAATAAAATATTACAAGAAACCTCCTACCTCCCAGCACACACAAATTCTGTCATATCCCCACTGGGGGGTGTTTTTAGGCTAGTTTACCTTGTGAAAGCTCAGCAAGAAGTCTGAAGCTCTGCCTGCTGACTGGTGCCAGCAACTGTCTGACCCAGAGGTGTGGTTGGGCTAAAAGGTAGTGTTGGGAATAAAAGGAAAGTAGAATACCGTCCTCCAAAATCTTCCAGGATTCTTTGCCCAGAGTTTCCAGAGGAGTTGTCTGTATTGACTATCTCCTTTTATGTACTTCCCACCCCCTACCCATTAACCCCTGCCCATCTGACCTGTACCCCTCCCATTCCACTAAAACAGGTAAGGTCACCAGTAACTCCAATAGCTCCAAGCTATGGAGCAAAGTAGATGGATATGAGCAAAGTTTAGGAGATGAAATCAGCAGATCTTGGTGAGGATTAGGAGATGACGGACTAGGCTTGTGGCTTTCTCAGCATCATATTCTGAGAAAGTTTTGTTTTTTTAGAGACAGGGTCTGGCTCTGTTGCCCAGGATGGAATGCAGTGGTGCCATTATAGCTCCTGTAACCTTGAGCTCCTGAGCTCCTCCTGCTTCAGTCTCTGGAATAGCTAGGACTACAGGTGTGCACTAATTTTCAAGACATTTTTTGTAGAGATGGGGTCTCACTATGTTACCCAGGCTGGTCTCGAACTCCTCATATCAAGCGATCCTCCTGGTTCAGCCTTGCAAAATGCTGGGACTGCAGGTGTGAGCCACCATGCCCAGCCTTTGAGAAAGTTTTCATTGGCAAAGGACCAGACTAGGGAGGAAGGTGAGTTTGGTTTTGCACTTGCTGAGTTAGAGGTTTCTTTAAAGCATCACCTGGGATTCTCAAGTGGGGTTATGTGTATATAAATACGTGATCCAGAATTCGAGAGGTCTGAATTGGAGGAAAAAAACTGGGTGAGTCATTGGTGAAGAATTGGTAATTGAAGTTGGAGGAGTAGCTGAGATTGTCTAAGGTGGGAATTCTTAGCGTTTTCTTGTGTGCCATAAACACTTTCTCTGAATGTTTTGAAGTGCAGGAAATAAAATACATATGATTACAGAGGAACACAGTTACAATGAAATATATGTTTATATATTCATATTATATACTTTATGTTTACATAATTATATATATTTATTAATATATAATATATAGTACATTTCCCAATAGTCTATTGATATCCATTGGATTTCTATTGGATATTGACAGACTACGGAAATATTAAAATATATACACACACACATACACACACCCATTGGATGTTGATAGACTACCTGGAAATATGTAATATAAAGGCTAAAAATATAATTATCGAAATGGAAGAAACATACTGCAAAGGAAATTCCAATAGTAGCCTGAAATAAAAAGTGCCAATTATCTGCATAAAACCTAGAAATTAGGGTGGGAGTGGAGAGAGAGTGTAAAACCTATCCAAATGTTTCATGTGAGTGGAAGGTGTGAAGAGGTTGGAGGAGAATGGAAACATAAAAATATTCTAGGCCAGGTGCAGTGGCTCATGCCTGTAATCCTAGCACTTTGGGAGGCTGAGGCAGGAGGATCGCTTCAGGCCAGGAGTTCAAGACTAGCCTGAGCAACATAGTGAGACCTGACTCTACAAAAAAGAGAGAAAGAAAGAAAGAAGGAAAGAAAAAATGAAGGAAAAAAAAGAAAAGAAAAGAGAGAAGGAAAGAGAGAAAGAAAGAAAGAAAGAATTATTCTAAAAGATCTTATCTTAATGGGGGAAGGGAAGGAGGAAGTAAGAGAACACAGCATCTCTATAGGGTAACTATAGGGTAGATAGTTGGGTTTTTTTTTTTTTGAGACAGTGTCTCACTTTGTTGCCCAGGCTAGAGTGCTGAGGCGTTAGCCTAGCTCACAGCAACCTCAAACTCCCAGGCTGAAGCAATCCTTCTGTCTCAGCCTCCCGAGTAGCTGGGACTACAGGCATATGCCACCATGCTAATTTTTTCTATATATATTTTTGGTTGTCCAGATAATTTCTTTCTAATTTTAGTAGAGACGGCGTCTCACTCTTGCTCAGGCTGGTCTCGAACTCCTGAGCTCAAACGATCCTCCCACCTCGGCCTCCCAGAGTGCTAGGATTACAGGCGTGAGCCACCAGGCCCAGCCTGGTTTTTTTGTTTTTTTTTTTCTGAGACAGAGTCTTGCTCTGTTGTGCTCAGGCTAGAGTGCAGGGGCATCACCACTGCAGCCTCCAATTCCAGAGCTCAAGCGATCCTCCTGCCTCAGCCTCCCGAGTAGCTGGGACTACAGGTATGCACCACCACACCTGGCTAAATTTTAAAATTTTTTTGTAGAGACCAGATCTCGCTATTGCCTAGGCTATATATATATATATATACACACACATATATATACATATATATATACATATATATATATACATATATATATATAAAAAACCAGAAAAATATGTATTCAGCAGTAAGCATAGGGAGAGAAAAAATGTCATAAACATAAAGTGGGAAAATATAGTAGAACTCAAAAATTAACAAGATAAAAGGGAACAGATGGTAATTTGATCAAACCAGCAAAAGCAAGGAAAATTAAAAAGAAGCATCAGCAAAGTAAAATAGTCAACATAGAATAAGTTGGCAGAACTAAAGTGTTATCAATTGCCACTAAATGTAAATAAACGGAATTATCCCACTGAAAGACAGGGACTGTCAGACTGAGTTAAAAACAAACCCAACTATGTACTGTCTATAAGAAACA
>CM052444.1:82863666-82904054 GCA_028533085.1 Varecia variegata
AGAGTCTCGCTCTGTTGCACGGGCTAGAGTGAGTGCTGTGGCGTCAGCCTAGCTCACAGCAACCTCAAACTCCTGGGCTCAAGCAATCCTCCTGCCTCAGCCTCCCGAGTAGTTGGGACTAAAGGCATGCGCCACCATGCCCGGCTAATTTTTTCTATATATTTTTAGCTGTCCAGATCATTTCTTTCTATTTTTAGTAGAGACGGGGGTCTCGTTCTTGCTCAGGCTGGTCTTGAACTCCTGACCTCGAGCAATCCTCCCGCCTCGGCCTCCCAGAGTGCTAGGATTACAGGCATGAGCCACCAGACCCGGCCATAAAAATCTTATTGAACAACATAAAGTTGGAGCTAGACAAATAGAAAGTTACTTGTTTTGGGATAATAAAACTCAATGTTGTAAAAACAAAAATGTTTAAAAAATATTTAAAATTTAATGCAATTTCAATTAGAATTCTAGCAGGCAGTTTTTAAAGAAATCATTAAAATGATCTTAAATCCATATGGAAGAATTCCGCCTAGAATAAATCAAGGAAAGTATGAAAATGAAGTACAGTGAAGGGAAACTATTTGTTTAACTAGATATCAAAACATTCATTAAACTACCGTAATCAAGTTAATGTAACATTGGCATAGAAATAGATTAGTGGGAAACAATAGAAAATCTAGAACTAGATCCTAGCATATAAGAGAGTTCAGCATATGGCAATAGTGTCATTTGTCATAGAGGGAAAAAATGGTTCATTTAGTAAGTGATGCTATTTAACTGGTTCTTCTTATGGAAGAAAATAATTTGACCCCTATCTCATATCAATTCACAAGATGGTTTACACATTTACATTTAAATGTAAACATAAAATAATAAAAATCCTAGAGTAAAATATAGGAAACCACATGTACAACCTAGGTGTGAGGTAGACCGTCTTAACCAAGATAGCAAACTCAGCTGTTATAAAAGAAAAGAAAGAACTATAGTTGACTCTTGAGCAACATGGGTTTGAACTGTGTGGGTGTTCTTACATATGAATTTTTTTCAATCAATATATTGGAAAATTTTGGAGGGATTTGTAACATTTTCAAAAAACTTGCAAATGAATGGTGTAACCTAGAAATATCAAGAAAATTAGAAAAAGTTGGGTATATCATGAGTACATAAAATATACATAGATACTAGTCTATTTTATCACTTACTGTCATAAAATATACATAAATCTATTATAAAAAGTTAAAATTTATCAAAACTTACACAAACACAGACCCTACGTGGCACCATTCAGCCATTCACAGTTAAGAGAAATGTAACTAAATGTAAAAATGCAGTATCAAATCATAACTGCATAAAATTAACTGTAGTGCATACTGTACTACTGTAATAACTTCTTAGCCACCTCCTGGTGGTATTGTAGTGAGCTCAAGTGTTACGAGTAGTCACTTAAAAAGCTGTGTGATGCTAAGCATCTCTGCATGAGCAGTTGGTCTCTCCAATAAATTGCATATTGCAGTAAAAAGTGACCTCTCATGGTTCTTGTGTATTTTTGTGCATTTTTCATCATGTTTAGTGCAATATCATAAAATTGAATAGCACCATGGAACCCATACGAAGTACTACTAGTGATGCTGGAAGTGCTCCCAAGAAGCAAACTCATGACATTACAAGAAAAAGTTAAATTGCTTGATATGTACCATAGATTGAAGTCTGTAGCTGCAATTGCTCGCCATTTCAAGATGGCTTGCCATTTCAAGATGAATCCAGTGTAAGGACCATTGTTAAAAAAAGAAAAGGAAATTCTTCTTCTTCTTCTTTTTTTTTTTTTTTGATACAGAGTCTCACTTGTTGCCCAGGCGAGTGCCGTGGCATCACAGCAACTCAAACTCCTGAGCTCAAGCGATCCTCCTGCCTCAGCCTCCCGAGTAGCTGGGACTACAGGCATGTGCCACCACGCCTGGCTAATTTTTTCTATTTTTAGTTCCGTGGCTAATTTTTTTTCTATTTTTTAAAAGAGATGGGATCTCACTCTTGCTCCAGCTGGGAAAAAGGAAATTCTTGAAGCTGTTGCTGCAGCTATATCAGCAGGTACTAAAACCTTGTACTTTTTGCAAAATACCTTTTTATCTCATCTTGAAAATGCAGCTTTTATGTGGGTGCAAGATTGCTATAAGAAGGCACACCTATAGACCTAAACAGCTAAATTTGAGAAAAAGGCTGGATGTGGTGGCTCACACCTGTAATCCTAGCACTCTGGGAGGCCAAGGTGGGAGGATAGCTTGAGCTCAGGAGTTCAAGAATAGCCTCAGCAACAGTGAGACCCTATCTCTACTAAAAATAGAATAAATTAGATGGGCGTGGTGGTATGTGCCCTTACTCCCAGCTACTCAGGAGGCTGAGGCAAGAGGATCCTTTGAGCCCAGGAGTTTGAGGTTGCTGTGAGCTAGGCTGACACTCGCCTGGGCTACAGAATGGGATTCTGTCTCAAAATAAACAAATAAATAAATAAATTCCAGAAAAAGTGAAGTCATTACATGACAACTTAAAGCAAAAGTAAGGTGAGGGATCTAAAGCTAGAGAATTTAATGCCAGCAAAGGATGCTTTGATTAGTTTTAGAAAGAGGTTTGTTTTTTAAAATGTCAATATAGCAGGAGAAGCAGCTTCTGTCCACCAAGTTCCCAGACACTATTGAGAAAATCATTGAGGAAAAAGGATATCTGCTCTAATAGATTTTGAATACAGATGAAAGTGTCCTATTCTGGAAAAAAATGCCACAAAGGACATTTATTAGTAAGGAAGATAAGCAAGCGCCAGGATTTAAGGTAGGAAGCAATAGGCTAAGATCTACTGTTTGGTGCAAACGCAGCAAACTTCTCCGCAGTCTACTTTATGTGAAGATGACAAGGATGAAAACCTTTATGATGGTCCACTTCCACTTTATGTACTGTAAATATATTTTCTCTTTTCTTCCTTATGATTTTCTTAATACCATTTTCTTTTCTCTGGCTTACTTCACTGTAAGAATATAGCATATAATACATACAACATCCAAAATATGTGTTAACCAATTGTTTATGTTATCAGTAAAGCTTTCGGTCAATAGTAGGCTATTTTTTTTTTTTTTTTTTTGAGACAGAGTCTCGCTCTGTTGCCCCGGCTAGAGTGAGTGCCGTGGCGTCAGCCTAGCTCACAGCAACCTCAAACTCCTGGGCTCAAGCGATCCTCCTGCCTCAGCCTCCCGAGTAGCTGGGACTACAGGCATGCACCACCATGCCCGGCTAATTTTTTCTATATATATTTTTAGTTGGCCAGATAATTTCTTTCTATTTTTAGTAGAGACGGGGTCTTGCTCTTGCTCAGGCTGGTCTCGAACTCCTGAGCTCAAACAATCCGCCTGCCTCGGCCTCCCAAGTGCTAGGATTACAGGCGTGAGCCACCGCGCCCGGCTGCTATTTTTTTTTTTTTGAGATGAGGTCTTGCTATATTGCCCAGGCTTGCCTTGAATTCCTGGCCTCAAGCAATCCTTCTGCCTCAGCCTCCCGAGTGGCTGAGACTATAGGTGCACACCATCACGCCTAGCTCTGTAGGCTATTGGTAGTTAAGTTCTGAGGAGTCAAAAGTTATAAATGAATTTTCAACTACGAGGGGGGTCAGCACTCCTAACCCTCATGTTGTTACAGAGTCAAATGGATTTGACTAAATAAAACCTTTGAAGTAAGTTTATAAATGAGCAACATATCTGAGGTAAAAAAGCAATAGAGAGAACAAGGAGTTAATATTTATCACAGAAGGAATTCCTACAAATTGACAAGGGGACTAAATGCAAATTAAAGTAATAATGAGACATCTGTTTTACTTATCAGACTCTGAAAGTTTAAAAATTCAGTTAACATTTATTGCTGGTGAGATCACTGACAAAGAGAACTTATCATACATTACTGTAAATTGTTACAGCCTTTTGGGAAAGCATTCCGGCAACAGCTATTAAAAATAAAAATATGCCAGGTGCGGTGGCTCACACCTATAATCCTAGCATTTTGGGAGGCTGAGGAGGGAAGATTGCTTGAGGTCAGGAGTTCAATACCAGCCTGGGCAACATAGCAAAATTCCATCTCTCCAAAAAAATTTTAAAATTAGCCAAGCACAGTGCATGCCTGTAGTCCCAGATACTCAAGGGGGTGAAGCAGGAGGATCACTTGAACCCAGAAGTTTGAGGTTTCAGTGAGCTAAGATCATGCGACTGTAATCCAGACTGGGTGATAGGGCAAGACTCTGTTTCTAAATAAATAAAATAAAAATATATCCTTTCATCTACAAATTCCACTTTAGGGTAGGCATCCCATAAAAGAAAGGCACTGGAATACATTTATAAGCATGTTTATTGCGGCGTGGTTTGCACTGGCTAAACAATGAGATTAAAGAGAATGTTCATCATTCAAGTAGTGATTGAATGAATTAGGGTACATTTAATGCAGCTATTAAAAAGAATGAATTGGAGTTATGCAAATTTACATGGTAGGATTTTAAAGAGGAAACTAAGGTTTGGAGAATTTATATAATTCATCCAAGACCACACAGTAGTAAAAAGGACCAGGATTCAAAAAGTCTGAGTCTTGGCCACTATACTATGTTACTTTTGAAGAGGAGTGAGCAGAAAGTTGATAGAGGATGATAAATAAAGGGGAGGAAAAGAGAGGTATAGCTAAATTCCATGAATGCCAAAGGAGTATGGAGCAAAGGGAGAATAATGATGTAATAGCACCTGCTCCCCCATCCCCTGCCCCTTCCTTATAAATCACAATTGTACTTATTAAGGACAATTGTACTTAACCGGACAAGACTGCAGAGGCCTCCCTTCCCTTCTTAGCTCTCAACATGGTATAGAAATGGTGGCTTCTCTTAGGCCACCAGAGGTCACTCCGTCTTCCTTTGACACAGGTTACAGAATCTGGGGATTGGCCACAGGTACCGCAGTGCCTTGGATCTTCTTGCCATCACTCCCCGACCTTCTCCTGAGCCTCCTCTCTGCTGCTGTGGCTCTGACTGCTGTTGCAGCTGGTGTAGCTACTACCATTCCCTGAGATGGTAGACAGGGGAAGCCTCTCTTCTCTCTGCCAACTAGTAGGGTGATATGATTAAAACAGACGTGGGGATCAGGCTGATAGAGGTTCAAATCTCAGCTCTGTTATGGACTACTTTGTGAAAGCCTAGGCTAGTCACAACCGTTCTGAGCCTCAGTTTCTTCATCTGTCAAATGAATGTGCATCACAAGTTAGTTGTCACAATTAACTGAGATAAAGTATCTCACATGCTTAGCACAGCTCTCATTATTAGTAAAGCCAGAGTGTTTCCACCAATGCTAGGGCTTGTATTCAGTTTTCCTTTACTTTTCAGCTGACAGTCTTTCTTTGCAGTATTTGCTATGGGACTCCAACAAAGAAAAAAGTTGGGCAAAGAACCAAATGTTTTATGTGCATATCCTCTAAAACAATTTTGAAAAAAAATTATGTATCCCCTTGCATATTTTTAAGTTGACATTTACATTTTTTCATCCTAAGATTAAATATTGCAAAGAATAGGAATTCTAGTATATTGAAGACATCATTTTAAAATAAATAACTATTACATAGCTCTTTTGTATTCATTGAGTGGACTCTAAATACCATGAGGTGGTCCAGAATGAGAGTTCTGACAAACAAAGGCACGATATTGGACAGTGCTTGATCCACCTACACGTATCCTTTTTGAGGCATTTAACTATGAGTAAAACAGAAGAAGAGACAGAGAGAAAAGGCAGTAAGCAGAGGTAGTTGCATCTGGGAGAAAGAAGAGATCAAGAGGGATTTGGAAGAACAGAGAGAAGCCATCAGATGCAGCAGGAAGAAGCAGGGGCAAGGACAGAGACCAGCTGGGTCAGAGCAAGGGAGGAGTGGCTTTGGCAGGAACCTGTGGGTGGGGGTGAGGAATGATGATAGCAGTTGCTATTCAGAGCTGTTGCTGTATCCTGAATGACAAGGAAAAAGCCTTTAGTTCCACAAAACAACTCTTTAGGCAGAAATGGTTGTTAGGCTTCTTTTCTACGAATCTTTACAAACATAAAGCCCATTTCCTGAGGTAAGTTGAGGATGCCTTTGTTTCCTTTGGCCTGAAAGAGCTTATAATGCAGAAATCAGCACCAGGAGTGGGGCTGCAGGGAACAGACCTTCAGAAGTTGTCAGGAAGTGAATGTGGCCGCCACAGCATGAGCAGTGAGAATCTTCTCTCCATTAGTTACAGGGTGGCACAGCCCTTAGGAGCACAGGCTCTGAGGCCAGATAGCCTGGGTGTGAACCTTGGCTCTGTTGCAGGGCTTTGGGAAAGTTTATTCACCTCTTTAGGCCTCAGTTTCATCTATAAATGGGACGTATTCATTTTTTATGGCTGCTGTAATGTAACAAACTTGGTGGCTTAAAACAACACAAATTTATTTTTTTCACAGTTCCTGAGTCCGGATGTCTGAAATCAGTTTCACTGGGCCAAAATCAAGACGTTGGCAGGGCTGTGCTCCATTTGAAGGCTCTAGGGTAGAATCTATTCCTTGTCTCTTCCAGCTTTTGGTGCCTGCCAGCATTCCTTAGCTTGTGGGTGCATCATCCCAGTCTCTGCTTCTGTTGTCGCATTGCCTTTTCCTATTCTGTGTGTGTTAAATTTCCTTCTGCCTCCCTTTTATAAGGGTACATGTGACTGTATTTAGGGCCCCCTGGATAATCCAGGATGAACTGCCCATCTCAAGATCTTTCACTTACTTGACATCTTCTGCCACATAAGGTAAGATTCTGACACCAACTGTGGACTGCAATAAAATTCTGGCACTAACTACATAAAATTAGCACAGAACCCACAAATTATAGGGCATGGTTTGCAACAAGACTGCCCTTACATCACACACCAGTCACACTTCAGGCATTCCCAGACCATCCACATTTCTAAACAACTGGCTTCAAATTTGGGGGTTCCCATACCCCCTTAGGTTTGATAATTCACTAGAATGACTCACAGAACTCAAGAAAGTGATGTACTTACAATTACAGTTTTATCATAAAGGATACAAGTCAGGACTACTCAAATGAGGAGACACATAGGGTGAGATCTGGGAGGGTTACAAATGCAGAGCTTCAAGAAGTGCCCTCTCCCTGTGGAATCGGGGCATATCAACCTCATGTCACCTCAACGCGTTCACCAATCAGGATGTTACACCAAGCTTTAGTGTTCAGAGATTGTATTGGGGAGTCATTATGTAAGCATGATTGAAGCATTGGCAATTGGTTGGCTATTAGTCATTGGTTGAACTCAATGTCCTTTCCCCCCTTCCCCAGAGGTCAGGCTGATATCACATGGCTGTGGCTTTTTTGTTTTTTTTGTCTTTTCCTCCCTTGGAAATTCTGATTCAATGGGTGTGGTTTTGATTTGCATTTCTCTAATGACCAATGATGAATGATGTTAAGCATCTTTTCATGTGCCTATTGGCCATTTGTATATCTTCTTTGAACAAATATCTATTCAAATCCTTTGCCCAATTTTTAATTGATATGTCTTTTATTATTGAGTTGTTATTGTTCTTTACATACTCTGAAGAAGTCCCTTATCATTTTGTAAATATTTTCTCCCATTTTGTGGGTTGTCTTTTTGCTTTCTTGGTGGTATCATTTACAGCACAAAGTTTTTACTTTTGGGCTGGGCAAGGTGGCTCACGCCTGTAATCCTAGCACTCTGGGAGGCCAAGGAGGGCAGATCCTTTGAGCTCAGGAGTTCAAGACCAGCCTGAGCAAGAGTGAAACCCCTGTCTCTACTAAAAAAATAGAAAGAAATTAGCTGGACAACTAAAAGTATATAGAAAAAATTAGCTGGGCATGGTGGTGCATGCCTGTAGTCCCAGACACTCGGGAGGCTGAGGCAGTAGGATTTCTTGAGCCCAGGAGTTTGAGGTTGCTGTGAGCTAGGCTGATGCCATGGCACTCTAGCCTGGGCAACAGAGTGAGACTCTGTCTCAAAAAAAAAAAAATTGTTTTACTTTTGTAAAATGTATCTATTTTTTTCATAAAAATGGTGTTTTTTTAGTTTTCTAACTTATCCGTTCTTTCTTTTGTCACTTGTACTTTTGATCTCATATCTTAAAAAAACTGTTGTTAACCCAAGGTCATGAAAATATACTCCTATGTTTTCTTCTAGGAGTTTCACAGTTTTAGTTCTTGCATTTAAGTCAGTGATCTATTTTGAGTTAATTTTTTTGTATGGTGTGAAGTAGAGGTCCACCTTCATTCTTTTGCATGTGGATATCCAGTTGTCCCTGCACCATTGGTTAAAATTAATTACATTTTGAATCAGGTGTTCAACAGTCCCAGAGTGTTGGATACAGGCAGAAGGGCTTTCTGCCACATTTCACAATGGTTCTAAATTTAAAAATTTTCTTTGAATTGGGAAATCTAAACCAGAAATTTTCATTGCTTGCTGTCACCTACATTATGTAGGTGACATAATGTAACCAATTAACTCTATCTTTCTTACATTTTTCAATGCCATGAAATTGTTCTAATCAAGTTCTCAAAGACTCACCTTCAGGGCCCCAACATCCAGAAGTCAAACAATCATGGTTAATTAACTGCCGCAAACATTAGGCCACTAGAATTCCAACAGAATGCCAATCAGGGTTGTTGGTTGCAACAATAGAAGCCAAAAGTGGATAACTTAGGCAGAAGAGGAATTCTTCAGAAGGAATGATACAGCTCATTGAAATGAAGGGAAAACAGGAGAAGCAGCAGTGGAAAATGAACACAAAGCCATTTGGTCAAATCTGACCAAAAGAAGCTAGACAGCCTTGATCATGCCTCACCATGAGAAAAGTATGACCACAATGCCCCCACTGGACACTTGTTGCTGTCAGACTCTTGATGTCATTGTTGTAGCCCTTAATAATCTCAAATTAAGTCTTTATAAGACACTCCAGTGTTCCAGGCGTGAGCATCTTATTGGCCAAGCCTTGGTTATTAGCCATGGCCTAGATGACAGGGGACAGGGAAGGGGAATACTTGTCTCCTTTTAACTTCTGTAATACTAATTGGGCTTCTGCATCCCACTGAGATCCATAAAAAATGGAACTTCTCTCAAAATAAGGATGTTCAGACATGAGATGGCCAAAACACAAGCAGCATTATAGAAATGAATAATAAAAACAATAGCCAACATTTATTGAAGGCTATCTACATACAAATTTTACATGTGTTAACTCACGTAATGCTCACCACAGCCCTATGAGGTATGTTCCATTATTATCCTATTAGGTTAAATAATGGCCGTCAAAGATACCTACTTTCTAATCCCTGAAACCTGTGAATATTACCTTATATGGCTAAAGGGGGAATATTACCAGTTGCATAATAAACAGTTCAACTGGCTTTTGCCCCTTGTATGTGAATTATATGTCAACAAGCTATTAGAAAAATTTATTTATTTATTTGTTTATTTTTCTTTGGAGACAGAGTCTGGCCCTTTCGTCCCACCTAGAGTGCAGTGGTGTCATCATAGCTCAGTGCAACCTTAAACTCCTGGGCTCAAAGGATTCTCCTGCCTCAGCTGTAACTGGCCAGAAAAATTTATTAATACTTAAGACCCTAATCTTCCTTATGAAAATAAATAAATAATTTTTTTAGAAAAGAAAAATTTGGCCAGGCGAGGTGGCTCACGCCTGTAATCCTAGCACTTTGGGAGGCCGAGGTGGGTGGATCATTTGAGCTCAGGAGTTCAAGACCAGCCTGAGCAAGAGTGAGACCCCATCTCTATTTAAAAAAAAAAAAAAAATAAAAATAAAAAAGAAAAATTTGGCTGGATGTGGTGACTTATGCCTGTAATCCAATGTGGGAGGATTTGCTTAAGGCCAGGAGTTTGAGACCAGTCTGAGCAAGAGGGAGTCCCCATCTTTACAAAAGAAATAGAAAAAATTAGCTAAGTATGGTGGCTGGCACCTGTAATCCCAGCTACTTGGGAGGGGGAGGCAGGAGGATCTCTTGAGCCCAGGAGTTTAAGTTTGCAGTAAGCTATAATGATACTGCCACTGTGCTCCAGGCCAAGTGACAGAGAGAGACCCTGTTTCAAAATAAAAAAAAAAAAAAAAGAAATAAAAGAAAGAATAGAAAAGAAAAAGAACAATTTATTAGTACACAGTGGAATTGCTATGAAGGATAAATCTGACTTCATCATGAAGGTGGATCTGTAGCCGCCAGCAGTTCTGAATTCACTCATTAATCACAATGTTTTTTTAACCAGAAAGGAAAGGAGCAGCTTTCTCTCAACTAGGCTTTGAAAAGTCTCAGGGAAAATGCTGATTAACCTGCCTTGGCTTATGCTTTCATTCCTGTGGTCCAGGGAGATCACAGGTCTGTGAACAGAAGAGGGAGGAGTCTGGGAGGACAAAAACGAAGGATCCAACTGCAGTAGGGAATACATGCAGAGTAAATTGCAGAAACTGCCTAGAGAATTTTGGCAGAATCCAAGAGGGAACATAGGAGCTTGAATTTCAAGAGTCCACTACCAAGGAGCGGCAATACATAGTTAGATCAGGCATGTTTATTTGCTTTGAGTAGTCTCAGTAGAGACACAAGATTTAAGGAATTAATTAGGGCTGTGGCTTTAGCCTTAATAGCTTACAGGGATGCAAGACAAATTCAAACCCAATACTCTGGCCAACAAATAACTTGGAATGATGTAGAGGAAGGAATTCAAAGCCATAAAAATTATACACATATATATACTCATAGTGATAGATGGATAATAGAGAGATATGCAAACTATTTATAGTAGGTACTTTTCAGAAATAGACTTGAGGGACACTTTCATTTTTTACTTTCTATATGTTTGTGCTGTTTAAATATTTTGTAATATTTTTCAGCTAAAGAAAATAAAGATTTTCTAAAAACAAAGATCCTATGAAAAAGAATTGGATTTCTCATTGCTGTCAGACTGTCCTGGTGTTAGGTTCTCTAGGACTCTTCTCTGTCACTGGTTATTTTATTTATTTTTGAGACAGAATCTCACTTTGTTGCGCAGGCTAGAGTGCCGTGGCGTCAGCCTAGCTCACAGCAACCTCAAACTCCTGGGCTCAAGCGTTCCTCCTGCCTCAGCCTCCTGAGTAGCTGGGACTACAGGCATGCGTCACCATGCCCAGCTCATTTTTTCTTTTCTTTTTTCTTTTTTTTGAGACAGAGTCTCACTCTGTTGCCCGGGCTAGAGTGAGTGCCGTGGCGTCAGCCTAGCTCACAGCAACCTCAAACTCCTGGGCTCAGGCGATCCTTCTGCCTCAGCCTCCAGAGTAGCTGGGACTACAGGCATGCACCACCATGCCCAGCTAATTTTTTCTATATATATTTTTAGCTGTCCCTATAATTTCTTTCTATTTTTTAGTAGAGACGGGGTCTCGCTCTTGCTCAGGCTGGTCTCGAACTCCTGAGCTCAAACGATCCGCCCGCCTCGGCCTCCCAGAGCCGGCTAATTTTTTCTATATATTTTTAGTTGTTGAGCTAATTTCTTTCTACTTTTTAGTACAGGTGGGGTCTCGCTCTTGCTCAGGCTGGTCTAGAACTCCTGAGCTCAAACGATCCGCCCAACTCGGCCTCCCAGAGTGCTAGGATTACAGGTGTGAGCCATCCAGCCTGGCCTGTCACTGGTTATTGAAAGTAGATTGGGGCTGGGAGTGGTGGCTTACGCCTGTAAACCCAGCACCTTGGGAGGTGGGAGGATCACTTGACCCCAGGAGTTCGAGACCAGCCTGGGCAATAGCGAGACCCTGTCTCTACAAAAAAATAAAAAAATTTAGCCGGGTCTGGTGGCGCACGCCTATAGTTCCAGCGTCTCAGGAGGCTGAGGTAGGAGGATCGCTTGAGCCCAGGAGTTTCAGGTTGCTGTGAGCTAGGTTGATGCCATGGCACTCTAGCCCGGGCAACAGAGCAAGACTCTGTCTCAAAAAACAAACAAAAAAACCCCAAAAACCCCAAAAAACTCTGCCGGATATCATTCACACAATAGTCTATGTAAATGGTGCCTCTTGTAGTTGTGAACTAAACAACCTGTGCAGTCCCATGTAGCAGTCAGTTCCCTCCAGTGGGTAGGTGAATTCCTTGGTTAGAGGATCTGGTCATCCTTGGTCATGACCAGTAGGAGATTCTCCTTGTTCAGGGTCCCTTAGAGCTATTCCTTGGGAGGAGGATTGGAGAGAATTCCTCTTTGGGGAACTGTCCCAGCATCGTTCCTTCTGCCCGGAAGGTATTGATGTTTGAGACTGGAGATTGCCTTAGGGGTTGCACAATCAGTGGCCCTTGTGTTTTTCTTCCTGGCAGTACAATTCCCTTAAGTTTAGTTGGCTGCCTTTCAACTTCATTTTCAGGGATTCTATTATCAACAATTGTTTTGGTTATCTGTTGCTGCATAATGAATGCTTCTAAAACTCAGTGACTTGAAACAACCACCACAGCTATTTCCTATCTTTCACAGTTCTATGAGTTAACTGCTTAGCTGGGCAGTTCTCCCCTTTGCGGTATTGGCTGGGGCTTCAGGAATCCCAGGCTGGGATGGGCTGAAACATCCAAAGACTCACTCACCTGACTGGCAGGTGATGCTGGCAGGTGGCTGGGAGCTCAGCTGGGGCCGTTGACCAGAGTGCCTGAGTGATCCTTCCTGTATCCTCTCCACGTGGCGTGGTCTTCTCTCAGCAGGGCCGCTGGGTTCCAAGAGCACAAAAGCAGACACTGCAGATCTCTTAAGGTCCAGCATCAAAAGTTACACAACATTAATCCCCTCACATTCTTTTAGTCAAAGCAAGTCACAGGCCAGCCGAGATTCAAGGGGAGGGGAAATACATTCATCTCTCAATGGGAACAGTGGCAAAGAAGTTGTAGCCATCTTTAATCCATCACAGCAACCAATGCTTCGTATGCAAAACATGATCTGGAAATCCTAACCAACACTCTGCTAAGGAGAGGCAGGATCTGGTACCAGATTACCTGACTTCAAAGCTAAGCTCTACCACTCACCAGCTAGAATTACTTAATTTCTCTATACCTCAAGATTAATGAATTAATATATATGTAAAATACTTGGTAGAGTGCCAAGTGTGCTATATGGATGCTTGCTGTTGTTAAGGAGGAAACTACATGACCTTTAGTTAGAATAAGCATCAGATAAATAGGTCTATGGTCTGGAGAAAGAAGTTGTTTCTCTTTTTGAAGGTGAGATAGATTAAATTTCAAGTCCATTCAGACAAAATCTATGAAATTAAAGTAAATAGGTGGGTGAGGATACATCAGTGAGAAGAGTCTGAATGTTCTGCAGCTGAATGGTCCTTAGTTCTTTACTTAAAATGTTTAAACAAAAGAAAAAATATTATTAGGTCCCTTCCTGAGAGAATATGGAATTAAAAGTCATTGCAATTGACATTGACCTACACTCACTTTTTAAATTTTTGTTTTATTTTTATTTTTTTTGAGACAGAGTCTTGTTCTGTCACCCGGGCTAGAGTGCCATGGCGTCAGCCTAGCTCACAGCAACCTCAAACTCCTGGGCCACCACACACAGCTAAATTTCTTTCTATTTTTAGTAGAGACAGGGCCTTGCTCTTGCTCAGGCTGGTTTTGAACTCCTGGCCTCAAGCAATCCTCCCACCTGGGCCCCCCAAAGTGCTAGGATTACAGGTGTGAGCCACCATGCCCTGCCTACACTCATTTTTTTTAAACACACAAGCCCAGAGCCTCCTGGAAGGAAAGATTATTAGGCTTAATTTATTTGAGAACATTAAGATGCTGATAAGTTTTAAGTTCCTGTGTAGCTTCTTCTGTGTTCTGCTTTGCATGTAACTTGCATGCAGGGACTCTAGCAGAGTTCTTTTTTTTTTTTTTTTTTTTTTTTTTGAGACAGAGTCTTGCTTTGTTGCCCGGGCTAGAGTGAGTGCCGTGGCGTCAGCCTAGCTCACAGCAACCTCAAACTCCTGGGCTCAAGCGATCCTACTGCCTCAGCCTCCCGAGTAGCTGGGACTACAGGCATGCGCCACCATGCCCGGCTAATTTTTTTCTCTATATATTTTTAGTTGGCCAGATCATTTCTTTCTATTTTGAGTAGAGACGGGGGTCTCGCTCTTGCTCAGGCTGGTCTCGAACTCCTGACCTTGAGCGATCCACCCGCCTCGGCCTCCCAGAGTGCTAGGATTACAGGCGTGAGCCACCGCGCCCGGCCTAGCAGAGTTCTTTTTTGTTGTTGTTTGGTTTGGTTTTTGCTTCTTCAACCACAAGCTTGAAAGACACAGTTCACAGGTGCACAAATGTAGAATAGACAGATCCCGGCTGGGCAAGGTGGCTCACGCCTGTAATCCTAGCACTTTGGGAGGCCAAGGTGGGAGAATCACTTGAGGTCAGGTATTTGAGACCAGCCTGAGCAAGAGCAAGACCCTGTCTCTAAAAAAAATGGAAAAATTAGCTGGGTGTGGTGGTGTACACCTGTGGTCCCAGCTACTTAGGAGGCTGAGGCAGGAGGATTGCTTGAGCCCGGGAGTTTGAGGTTGCAGCGAGCTATGATGACGCCACTGCACTCTAGCCCGGGTGACAGAGTGAGACCCTGTCTCAAAAAAAAAAAAATTCATTAGAGAAATTCAGGAACACTTAAACTGCCAGAAAACCAACACCAAGGTAAACTGAGGAGTTGGGGTGAGGGGGCTGCCTGGCTGAGATCACAATATTGAAGCTTCTTATGCCACAAGATACAAAGAGAACTAAAGGGTTTAACTTAGAACTGCTGACCTGTGTAAGTTTCCCACAACTTGGTATGTGTGTGTATATGTGTGGTAAAATATACATAACATAAAATTTACCATTTTAACCATTTTTAAGTGTACAATTTGGTGGACTCTGCTTTTAAAGTCTTCTTTTTGTTTTTGGTATTTTAAAGTTTCATTGTTATGATTTTATTTTGACTTATCCTACTTTTCCTTATTTGGATTCCTGATTATTAGTTGATATCATTTATCAGTTCTGAAATATTTTTGTAATTATCTCTTTAACTATTGTGTCTCTCGTATTCGTTCCTTCTTCTTTTTTTTTTTTCTGAGACAGGGTCTCCCTCTGTCACCTGGGCTAGAGTGCAGTGGCTTCATCATAGCTCACTGCAGCCTTGAACCCCTGGGGTCCAGTGATCCTCCTGCCTCAGCCTCCATGTAGCCTGAATCCAAGTGTGCACCACCACACCAGGCTAATTCCTGTTCTTTCTGTTATCTCCTTCTGGAACTCGGATTAGATATACATTGCACTTACTATCTCTTCTGTGTCCTGTTTGTTTGTTTGTTCCTTTTTGAGATGGGGTTTTGTTAGGTTGCCCAGGCAGGAGTGCAGTGGCTATTCACAAGCGTGATCATAGCACAATACAGCCTTGAACTCCTGGGCTTGAGCGATCCTACTGCCTCAGCCTCCCAAGTAGCTGGGACTACAGGCATGCACCACTATGCCCAGCTAATTTTTTCTATATATATTTTTAGTTGGCCAGATAATTTCTTTCTATTTTTTTTAGTAGAGACGGGGGTCTCGCTCTTGCTCAGGCTGGTCTCGAACTCCTGACCTCGAGCGATCCACCCGCCTCGGCCTCCCAGAGTGCTAGGGTTATAGGCATGAGCCACTGCGCCCGGCCTCAATAGGTTTTTAATGCCAATTATTTTTTTATCAATTTTGTTTGATTCTTTGTGAAATCTGCTTGATTAACTTTGATAGCTTTTTCTTGCTTGTATTTTTCATTCCCTCTGATTTATTTCAATATATTAAACATACTTAAATTATATTCTATGTATGACAATAACAATATCTGACCTTTATAATTGTGGTTCTTTATAGTTGGTAGTTTCTGTTTTAGGGGCTTGTTTCCTTGTGTGGTGAGATACTTCATTTTTCAATTTTTTAATTCATATATCATAGCTGTTATATATGAGATATTTTTCTTTTTTTCATTATAAGCCATGCTTCTTGAAACTTTGTGGGAAATCTTTGAGGTCTGGGTTTAGTGGCATCCTTTCAAAGTATTAGGCTCACTTATGCCAGGTGCCTAGAGGCACTACCAATCCAGAAACACTTTGACTTTTCATCTCGGAGTGTTCTGAACTACACACACAATGTGATTATGTCTCTACCTAAATACATGTGAGTGGTAGTATAGAGTAGAAAATTCTCAGCAGAGTCCATTTTTTGTCTGTTTCTTACTGTACTCTGATCCGAGGCTGAGACACATCCCTACTGTCACCTTAGTATAGCAGGTTTTTTTGTTTTTGTTTTTTAGTTTACCCACTGAAAGTGGGTGTGGGGGTGAGGAGGCTCAGGTTTGTGCTCCAATTCTACTTCCTGCTTTGTTAAGGCCCAGGATTTACCTTTTGTCTCTTGCTCACCTTCACAGCCCTGAAATCACAGGCTTGAGACCACTAGGCCTCCTAATATGCTCCCAGGGAAAACCCCAGTCTCACAATTGCTTACTTGGTTTTCTCCAGGGATGATTTACATTCCAGCCAGGTTAGTCATGCAATAAAAAAGATTTTCTTGGTGGGAGGTGAGGAAGAAAAGAGGTTGGTCACTGGGTACAAACATAGATAGAAGATACAAATTCTAATGTTTGGTAGCACAGTAGGGTGACTACAGTTAGCAACAATGTATTGTATCTTTCAATGTAGCCAGAAGAGAGGACTCACAATGTTCCCAACACAGAAATGACAAATACTCAAGGTGATGGATACCCCAAATACAGTGACTTGATCACTACACATTCTATGCATATAACAAATACTCACATGTACCCCATAAATACGTAAAATATTATGTATCCATAAAAGGTAAATCTAAGCATAAAAAAAAAAAGATTTTCTTTATATTTTACCTAGTTTTGTTTTGTTTTGTTTTGCTTATAAGTTCTACTGTACTGGATTTTCTGTGAACTGTTAGTATATCATACTTAATAAATAGAATATATTTTTAAAAACCCATAATTTCTTTGAATTAGATGTCTATGTAATGCTAAAATCCAGAAGGAAAGCTAATGTATTGGGATACATACATTTGCATATCATCTAACACACGTAGGAGGGCACTCGGCCTTTGAGAAACAAGCTCCAGGCAATCTGGGATAAGGCAGTGACTTCATGCAGCCTAGGAGTTTATCTTGCTTCTCATTGAGTGTCCTGACTCCCTGGGGCCTTGGAGCTCTCCCAAGGTCACTTTTCACATTTCCAGTGATTCACCTATAGTTTCACCGTCCACTGTGGATAAGGATTCATACAGGAGGTTGGTGGCTAGAAGCTAGAGACATGCCCTAACACCTGCTGGTGCCCAGGCAAGACTTCACTCTGCTGCAGGTGGGAACCTTGGAATTACAACCATTCTATGCTCCTCAGTTTGAAAATTCAACAACCCTTTATTGTTTCTTACTTTGTGTCAGATTTTATACGCAATTGCATGGATACAAAGACGAAATAGAGAAGGCTGCTGTTCTTGAGGAATTCACAATCTCAGGCATGTCCCTCACCAAGGAAAGAGAAAGACACAGACACTGATAATTTAAACACAATGTAGTAGGTGTTATGATGGTGGTAAACTCAGAGTGCCATGAAGATTAGCTGACTTTGCATTTCCACACAAGGAACTCTCTGTAGCTCCCAGGTTTACTACTTTTAGTTTCAGCTACAAGAAGAGACAGAGTAGGGTCTATCAGCAGAGGTTGCAAATTTTTAGGAAGGGGAAACTGATTGGCCCAGCCTGGGTCAAATGACCTCCTTCTTGGTCCAATCACTGAGCATTGCTGGTTGCAGAATACAAATATGACAGCTGAAGCCCTGAGGAATGGTGTGGGTAGGGGTAGTTTTCAGACGAAGGGCGTTGTGGGGACCTGGCACTTGTATTTCTATAGCACCCAAATCTGAATCAATTTTACCACCCTCCTTCTCTGTTCTTTGCCTGAGCAGCTGGAGCTGCTGGAGAAAAAACCAAAACCAAAACCAAAAAGCCACATAACCATTTGCAGAATTTTTTTTTTTTTTTGGAGGCAGAGTCTTGCTCCGTCACCCAGGCTAGGGTGCTGTGGGCTCAGCCTAGCTCATGGTAACCTCCAACTCCTGGGCTCATGCGATCTTCCTGCCTCAGCCTCCCGAGTAGCTGGGACTACAGGCGTGTACCACCACACCCGGCTAATTTTTCTATTTTTAGCAGAGACTGGGTTTCTCTCTTGCTCAGTCTGGTCTCAGACTCTTGACCGCAAGGGATCCTCCTGCCTCAGCCTCTGCAGAAATTTCAAATGAAAATTTCCAATGGGAAAAGGCCCTTTGGGCCTTGTGATGTTGGTTGGATGGACAGGGATGGTGCTTGGTGGGGTAGCATTGCAAAAGAGAAGATTGTTCACTGGCTCCAAAGAAACATGATCTTGGTGAATTCACCCATGTTCAGGGTCAAGCTCTGAATTTTACAAGCTTAGAAATGTGAGCTTGTCAGTGTCTCAGAACTGATTCACATTCATGAGGTTCACAAGAATCTGATGTACAAATTCTAAATGAAAATTTATTAATTTACAAATATTTAAGTGCCTATCAGGCTCCTCCGGATCTGCTTTGCAAATATCTTTTCTTCTTTTTCTTTTTTTTTTTTTTTTCAGATAAGGTCTTGCTCTGCTGTCCAGGCTAGAGTGCAGTGGCATCATCATAGCTCACGGCAACCTCAAACTCCTGGGCTCAAGTGATCCTCCTGCCTCAGCCTCCCGAGTAGCTGGGACTACAGGTGCACACCACCACACACAGCTAAATTTTTAAAATTTTTTGCAGAGATGGAGTCTCACTATATTGCTTAGGCTGGTCTTAAACTCCTGGCCTCAAATGATCCTCCCGCCTCGGCCTTGCAAAGTGCCAGGATTATAGGTGTGAGCCACCGTGCCCAGCCATAAACACCTTTTTGAACCAAACTTGATGCCAAGCCCTGTTCTGGGTGCTGGGGATACAGAGATAAATAAGACACAGGCTCTGCCCTCTAAGAGCTCCCTAACATGTGTGTGCATTGGGTGTGGGCAGACACCCTGTCTCTCTGAGATCACACAGCTTAGGAAGCCGAATCAAAATTAGGAAGCAGCTTGTTGAGCATGAAACCATGACAAGGGAGGTTGGCTGGAAGGGTGGACTAGTCAGTGGTATCTCTGACAGCCGGGGATAACTGGATGCTAGAGATGACCCGGCACTGCCACCTTCCCCTGTACAGTTCTGCAACCCAGCACCACCGGTGTTTGCGTCCTGACACTCTCTGCACTTGCCTGACAGCCCTTTCGAGCGGTACCTTCTTTCTGTAGACATTTTCCATCTTACGTGGAAGCCATCGCCAGTGTTGGGAGCTGAACTGCTGTTGGTGGCATCCACCTCAGGTCTCACCGACGCTGCACTGATCTTACTAACATTTCACTCAGGACAGGACCTGATTTCCCTAGTTCCTCACTCCTTGAGGGCCCCTCATTCTTGCCTCCTTGTTGGTCTGTGCCATTCTGATTAGGTTATTGGCATCCCTCTGTGAGCCTCTACCTTGCTTTGTCACTTTTCTCTCCTCTCAGCTGTTTTTTTTCCCCCAAGCAGTTGACAATTTCCTTCAATCTTCCACCCAACTTCTCTCCTCTAACTCCTAGCAGGTAACCTTGACACCTACCTTAGCTAGAAAATGGGGGTGCGGTGCAGCTCCCTATGCCAGATGTAGGTATGGGCTCCCTATAAAAAGCCTCAGCTGCCTGTCTCTGGTGCCCCAGGTGTCCCCCAGCCTCCCCCTTCAGCCTGCCACTCCGTCCCCAGCAGTAATCTTCTGAGTCCTGCCTCCCTGCCCTATCCCTGTGGGCACAGTGTGCCTGGCTCTCAGTTCTGGCCTTTCCTCTCCCTTTCCCTTGCTCCATACTCTGTCTGCCTCTTGTTGGTGTTAAAGGAAACCAAAAATATTTCACCCCAAAATATACTTCTTTGACATATTTTGAGATGGCTATTCAGATGGCCTGCAGACAGGAATAGCCCTGGAAAGCTGCCTTTTGTGGAGGAGATTCACATCTGCAGAGAAAAATCAACAATGGGGAAATAAACAGCCAGGCTCCCTCGGAGACCGCTCTCCTGTCCAATCTAGAAAGGATTAACTCAGCCCCAGGCTCCCTCTGTTCTTCCTGAGGGCAGCTCTGGGATTACCTGAGATGTTTTCATCTGCACGACAAGACAGACTTTGCTGGGCACACGTTCCACCCTTGCTGCCCCATACCCTGTGTTACCACCTTCCCCAGAGTCCGGAGAAACTCAGGTCCTGGTCCTTAGTTCTTTGGGCTCATTCATTTCCCCTGAAAATCATTAACTCCTACAATCCCCATTCCCCTTTCCCCAGTGAAGAAGATATTTCAGCGTCAACCATCTGCCCTCCTTTGAGTTCCTATTTTCTGTGACTCCGTGCACATGTGTGCATGTAACAAATCTGTTATACTTTTCTCTCGTTAACCTGCCTATTGTTGTAGGGGTGTCAGCCGTGACCCTTTATAACAGGGAGGGAAGGGCCCACCCCCTAGAGTGCTGTCTTAGGTCCTCCTTTTTTCTTTCTCCAATTTCTCTCCCTGGGTGACCTCATCCACTCCCACGGCTTCAGTGGCCATTTCTGCGTGACTCCTAAATCTCCTTTTTCCGGCTGTCTGTGCCTCTCGCTGACCCCTGTGGACCACATTGACTTTGCCCTCTGGCTACTGGAGGGGGAAGAAAGCGGTGGGGTGTTTGTCCCCCAGCTCCCTTTCTGCTCCGGTGGCAGCCGCTTCCCGCTACAACTGCAACTCTGTCAGCTCTGAGAGCTCCCACTGCTCTCAGTGAATAGTGTTTCCTCTTCTTGCCCCTTCAGGCTGTGAACTAAAATAAAATCTTAAGACACCCCCCCCAGATGACTAAATGGACCCCCTCTTGGCCAAGGGGACCCCAGAAATGCCTGAAAGCAGAGTTGCTGGCCATGAGAAGGGAGATCAGACACGCCTCCCGGGGCTTGTCTCTGATTAACAGACTTCCTTACCTTACCTTAAAATGTTCCAAGCCTTTAGACAAAGCTTCATTTCTTTAACCAATCACAAATCAAAGAATCTTTAGACCCACCTATAACCTGTAGGGCCGTGCTTTGAGATGTCCTGCCTTTTTGGGCCAAACCAACGGCTTCCTTTACCTTTCCCAGATCTTTGTAAACAGTCCCGTCATGAAATTTTCTTCCAATCTAGCTGAATATGCCTCCCGCTTCCTGCTGGTACATCACTCACATCTCTCCCTGGAGCAGATGCTCCCTGGACATCTCCGCAGGTGCCCCAGACCCAAAAAGTCCAGAACAGAATTCATTTTCCCCCAAATTGCTTTTCCTCCTGATTTCCCCCATCCTACTTGTGGGCACCACGATCAGGCTTGTTAGTTACTCAGCTTGGAAACCTCTGGTTCATCGTAGACTCCTCCCTTACTCATTAAGTCTTGTCAGGGCTATCCCCTTAAACATCTCTTGAATGTGTCCCTTCCTCTCTGCTCCCGCGCCCTGGCCAGTGCCCTGGTAAAGCCCACGTTACTGTCTGCCTGATTCTTGTGGCAGTCTGGTTGGGCTTCTTGCCTCTAGTCTTGTCCCCTTCAACCCTTCCGTACGTTGCAGGCCCCAGTGATCTATTTTAAATGCAATCTGAGACTTTGTGTTCCTTGTTTAAAACCTTTCTGTGACTCCCTCACCCCCAGCCTGAACCCACAGGATAAAGTTCAAGTCCTTTAGCAAGATACACAAGGCCCTTTCTGATCTGACATTCCTCACTCACAAGTCTGAACTTCTAGTAGTTCTCGCCAGAGCCTGTCCCTTTGCGTGGCCTCTTCTGTCAGTTTGTGCTCCCTCCCCCTTTACAGCTTTGGAGAACTCCTGTTCATCCTGTAAAAGCCCTTCTTGTATGTCATTTCCTCTGGAGCTTTTCCAGAACCCTCCCACGCCGGGAGAGTCTTCCCAGGCTCCCGCTGCCCCCAATCTTGGGCAATCATCTACTGCAGTAATTCATTCTCTGCCTTCCTAGGAGAGTGGGAGGGCAGGGACCATGTTAATCCACCTCTTCATTCTCAAGGCTTAGCACAAGGCTAGTTATTGCAACTGGCAAACCTATTTCACTAGGGGCCATATAACCAGTTTGGTGGACAGAGTCCAGAGGGCTTGTCACTAACGCTGAGGGTCATCAAGTCACCTCACCCTGGTGCCAAGTACTACCAGAGCACAACCAAATCCAGAATGATAGAGACCACCCTGGTGAGGCCTCTCCCCAGAGAGCTGAGAGTGGAAGGCAGGGGACCCAGACATGGAGCAGGAGGGGAGGACTTGGAGGAGGAATGGAGTTCAGTGCCCTGGAGAAAGAGCAGAGAGGCTGTCACAGGCTCCCTGGCTCAGACCCAAGCAGTGGAGGGGGAGGACTCATTCATCCAGGGCCAGCCCAAGAGCAAGGCTGCCAAGCAGGCTGGCTGGGCCAGGCCCTGCCTCCAGCTGGGAGGGAATTTCCTCAGCCTTCCTCCCCCTGGGTTGGGCGGGTTGGGAACCTGTCGGGACAATTTTAGATTGGGGAGGAGCACCTGGGAGGGCGGGAGCTTCACGGCAGCAGGCAGCCCCTTGGCCCAGGACGCCTGGAACACGGGGACCAGCCCGTGCTGCCTGGGACGCCCCTGCCTTGGCCTCCCAAGGTAAGATGTGGGTGCTGGGTGTGGGTGGGGGGATTGTGGGGTCAGCAGGGAGCGCCTGGTAACAAATGCTGGAGGTCTGGGGAAGGAGGTAGGGAGCATGGAGTGCTCCTTCGGAACCTCCTGGAGTGTCTGTGTGGCTCCTGCAACTTTCATTTTAAAAGTTGACGGCATGTTGGGCCAGGAGTCAGGCGCTGTCTCCCACAGCTTCCTGCCCTGTTCAATCACTGGCTTTCTCTCCCTCCATCACATTCTCCCCCGGCACCCCCCAAAGCTCCCCCCCAATATTTTCTACCTCTGGCTAAGTCAGTTCCTAGCACTCCTGCTTTGCCCACCTGGGCACTGGAGACAGTCTCTGCTGCTTCCTGAAAGGCAGCTCCCTGGGGTTATCGCTTCCTCCTTCCTGGTACGAGTATCAGAGGGATTTTCACTCATTCGTCCAGTTGTGATTATTCATTTGTTTATTCATCATTGTTTAAGCAGGTACCTGGATTCTCTGGGTGGCGGGCAGGTCTGCACAATTTCTGCCCCTCTTGGGAATAAGAAAACTGAAATTTATTCCACAAGCATTTAATATCACCTACAAGCTAGTGGGCAGCATGGCATAGTGGAAAATTATTTTGGAGTTACAGAGAGGCTTGGATTCATATCCCATGTCTCCTGTTTACTTCCTGAGCCTCAGTTTCCTCATCTGTAAAATGGGGTCTCGCTATGTTGCCCAAGCTGGCTATTCACAGGCATGATCATAGCGTACCACAGCATTAAACTCCTGATCCTCCTGCTTTGGCCTCCTGAGGGACTACAGGTGCCTACAGGTGTGTGCTATCTCAGCTGGCTTAAAGTGGTATTTTTATGAAAATGACAGGAAACAATGCAAGCAAGTCAAGCACGAAGCTGGGATCCAGGCTCTCGCTAAACACCTGTGCTCTTCCCTTCCTCTTTGACCCCCTTCCTGCCAAGCCCGTCCCTAGCTGGCACCTCCTTCACTCTAGGCTCGTAAAGATGTATAAGGCAATCCCTGGCCTTGAAAGCACTTAGGCAGACTTGTAAACACAGAACTGGGCAGTGAAGGGGACATGGTGATGGGAGAGGGAAGCCAGGGAAGAGTGGGGACAGGGCTGAATAGGAAAGGCCCAGCTGCTGGGGGGAGGTTAAAAACCCTGGACCAGGGCTGGGTCCAGACTCCTGCTACGTTTCTCAGTTTGGACAGTCAACACTGAGCAAGTGGTGGGAAGTACGGGTTTCTAAAACCATGGCCTCAGGCTAAGGGTTTTTAAATGCATTATCTCATTTAATCATAATCCTGTTCATATGATTATCATCCCTATTTTTACAGATGAGGAAATGAAGATACAAACAGGTTAAGGGATTTATCTAAGGTCACATAGCTAATAAGTAATGGACCCAGAATTCAAGTCTAGGTCAGACTCTAAACTCCATGCTGTTTGCTCGACTCCTTGCTGTCTTTCAAGTTTCTCGGTTCTATTGTACCCAATGGGTAAGAAAAAAAAAAAAAGTTTCTCGGTTCTAGAAAGGCCAAGAGAGCATCATCATTCCCTCAACTACCTAGACACCAGCTTTTCACTTCCTTTGTGTCTCCTGCTCTGGGCTGCTCCATCCAGGTGGGGAGGAGCATACTTCTTCCCTGATTTTTTTTTTTTGAGACAGAGTCTCGCTCTGTTGCCCGGGCTAGAGTGAGTGCCGTGGCGTCAGCCTAGCTCACAGCAACCTCAAACTCCTGGGCTTAAGCAATCCTACTGCCTCAGCCTCCCGAGTAGCTGGGACTACAGGCATGCGCCACCATGCCCGGCTAATTTTTTCTGTATATATTTTTAGTTGGCCAGATAATTTCTTTGTATTTTTAGTAGAGACGGGGGTCTCGCTCTTGCTCAGGCTGGTCTCGAACTCCTGACCTCGAGCGATCCACCTGCCTCGGCCTCCCAGAGTGCTAGGATTACAGGCGTGAGCCACTGCGCCCGGCCTTTCCCTGATTTCTTAATTCATTCACTCATTCACACATACATCGGTCATTCAATCAAAGGCTCTGTTCGTCCCATGAGAGGGCAAGGTTTCAAGAGGGCAGGGATCATGGCTGTTAGTTCATAGTTGTATAACCAACACCTTGTGCATCCCTGGTACAAAAATGTTCGATGAATCCTTCCTGAGTAAATGAATCTGACAAATATTTATTGATGTATTCCATCGACCAGGTAATAGGGATTCAAAGAGGAATAAAACAGAAGTCCTGGCCTCAGGATGCTCACAGCCTTGTAGGGGAGATAGTTATCATACGGAGAAGACAATGACTCCCTAGATATGAGCAAAGGTTGCTGATGGGACTAAGAGAGGCATTTAATTCCGCCACGTTTGCTTTGCTCTCTCCACTGTATTCTCAGTGCCCAGCACAATGCCAGGCACCAGGTGGATGCTCAATAAGGCTTTGCAGAGGAGACATAAAGGACAGAGTCTTAAAGGGGATGTTAGACTTCCCTGGGATGACAATTTGGGAGGAAAGGAGTTTTAGCAGAGGGAGGAGCTCATGAAAAGCTGGGGAGTGGGAGCTGGAACTGTAGGAATGGCTGGAGTGTAGGGTGTACTTGGGGGAATGGAAAAAAATGAATGTGGATAAATAGGCAGGGTTCAGGTCATGAGGCCCCTGTGTGCCTTGTTAAGGAACCTAGACTTTATACCAAGGGTATCATTGAAGAGATTTAGCAATGGGAGAGACCCCACCTGATTTCAGAAGTGTGGCTGATACACAGGGGTCTAGGAGATGACACCAAGGTTTTCAGGACTGATGAGGCCTCCACCTGGCTGAAGACATGAGCCTTCCTTTTTAGGACTTCATGATGGATTGTTCGTGAAGGGCCTCTTGAGTTATCCTGTGTCCTGATTCCTGGGACTTTGCCCTCAGCTGTACACTGGGTCACAGCTAGTCTGTCCTGCCTAATAAAAATTTTGAAATTTTGAGTGAATGGGAGAGTGAGTGGAGAGATGGGCACGGCAGCATGAGCCGTATTAAAAAAAGTTTTGAAATTCATGAATATTTTACATTTGTATAATTTGGAACAAATTTATGCATATGCTGCTTGCTAACTTGCAATCTCTTGTGATTTCTTATGTCAGAGAGATAGAGATGGAGTTGTAGATGGGGTGCCAGGAATTATACCTAGCTCTGAACATGCCCATCGAGGGTGTGTCCAATCTGCCAGTGGTCCTAGAACTGGGGTACATGGGCATGGACAGCATTAAAGGAATCAGTTTCCAGATCCTCAGCTTCCTCAGGTACCCACTCTTGCCTGAATTGTTTCCCTTCTTTCACATCTCTGTCCATCCTGAAGCTTTCTAGGCTACATTGTCCAAAAGGACAACTAGAGAATGCTCTGATCTTAAGAGAGAGGAAGCAAAGAGAGACTGGGTAAGATAAACAGAAGGGGGCTGTGCCTCAATACGGAGTCATAGTATTTATTTTATTTAAAAATCCTTGTTTAGGGCCCAGTGGCTCATGCCTGTAATCCCAGCACTTTGGGAGGCTGAAGTGGGAGGGTCGCTTGAAGCCAAGAGTTTGAGCCCAGCCTGGGCAACACATAGAGATTCTGTCACTACAAAAACTAAAAAAAAAAAAAAAGCCAGGTGTGGTGGTGAGCTCCTGTAGTCCTAGCTACTTGGGAGGCAGAGATGGGAGGATTCCTTGAGGCCAGGAGTTCAAAGCCAGACTGGGCAACATAGCCAGACCCCATCTCTAAAAAAAAAAAAATAATAAAAAAAATTAGTTGGGTGTGGTGGCATGTGCCTATAGTTCTAGGTACTTGGGAGGCTAAGGCAGGAGGGAGGAAGATTGCTTGAGCTCCAGAGTTCTAGGTTACAGTGAGCAATGATCATACCACTGCATTCCAGTTTGGGTGACAGAGTGAAAATTTGTCTCTCTAAAGAAAAAATTTTAATAAAATACTTGTTTAATGCTAATTATGTGCCAGATAGTGTTCTAAGAGTTTTACGGATCATAAACTAATGTAATACTCATACTGAATCTATAAAGTAGATACTATCCTCCTTTTACAGATGAGGTTCCCAAAGCACCAAGAGGTTTAATAAGTTGTCCAAGGTCCCAGAGGTATGAAGAGGTGAAATCTGAATTTGAACTCAGGTACCTTTGAATTCTTCTAGAATGGGTGCTCTTAACCATTATGCTACTCTACATTAAACTTAGGTGCCTTAGCTCTTTATCTAAGTATTATAAAATTAGAATTGAGACATGAGCCAGTTGTCATGGGGATGCAAAGTAACACATATAGAGAACTTTTAAAAAATGAAGATGGATTTTCTTACAGACAGAAAATCAGTCTGATTTGGCTGATTGGTTTGACAGTGAGGACTGGCTTTGCTAACAGGATTATATGGTAGACATTTTCCATAAACTGAACAAGCTAAATCTGTAGCTTCAAGGTTTGGGTGAAAATATATTTAAAGCACATCTCTCTCAAAGACTATGCCAGAAAATTTAGTCTTGGAACCGATTTTAACTTGTAAAAAATAATTTTAGTTATTAACTTAAAAATGTGTGAGAGAGGACATAGCTTCTTCAAAATTCTTTTAGGGGTTCATGAACAAAAAAAAATGTGAAGACTTCTGGTGTATAGTACGTGCAAACATCACCAGCTATGCGCTTGCTGGGGATGAGATTCCTGATTAGGTGAGGTGAAGTGACTTGCCCATAGGTAAGCAGGGGCAGAACTGGAGTAAGAACCCTGTAATGTCAGCGCTCCTTTCATTATTTCATACTTCCTCCTTCCTTTCTTCCTTCTTTCTTCATTCATTTCATGGTTCATTCAGCAAACACTTACTGAGCCCCTATTCTCTGCTAGGCACTATGGTAGACGCTGGGGTACAGATGGAATATAAAATAAACATTTCCTACTTTTCTGGAGCTTATAGTCTAGTAGAAAGAGACAGACAATACATAAACTAGATATTTTTAGATAGTAATACGTGCTGGGAGCAAATAAGCAAGGAAATGTGATAGAGTATCTGGGCGTGGAAGAAGGCGTGGGCAGGGAAGACTTCCCAGGGCGGTGCTGTGGGTGGTGAAGGAGCCAGCCTTGTGTGTATGTGTTGGAGTTGGGGGTGGGAGGACCAGGTAGAAGGAACAACAGGTGCAAAAACCTGGAGGCAGGACAGAGTTTGGTGTGTTCCAGGAACAGAAAGAAGTCCCTGTGGCTGTAGCACAGAGACATTGGGGGTGAGTGGTAGAAGCCGAATTCCATAAAGAAGGCAGGAGCTAGGTCATGCAGGATCTTATCAGCTATGATAAGGATCTTGTATTTACCTAAAAGACAGTGGGAAACCATTGAAGGATTTTAAACAGAGAGTTGATATATTCTGACTTACAGTTTTGTTTTGTTTTGGAGGGAGAGGCAGGAGTGGAAACAGAGGTGGAGACTGATTTGGGAGGCTATTTCGGGTGATCTGCAATCTACTCTATGGAAGGATACAAAGATGAACACTATTAATGAAAAGGCAGAATGGTATGAGATGTCATTCTGTCTTCTGGTTCTGATGAGGTGTGTTGGTAGCTATTGCTGTATAACAAATCACTCCAAAATTTAGTGACTTAAAACAACCACCATCTTATTTTGTCATGATTCTGTGGGTCAGGAATTTGGGAAGGGTTCAGCTGAGCAGTTCTCTCGCTCCAAGTAGTATCAGCTGGGGTCATTTGCTTGGCTATATTCGGGGGGTGGATGAGGTAGGCTGGAAGGTCGAGAAGGTTTCATTCCCAGGTCTGGCACCTTGGTGCTCTTCTACATGGCCTCTCTGTCCATGTGGGTAGCTTGGGCTTCCTCATAGCATGGTGGTCTCCAGATAGTCAACCTTCTGATACAAAGTCAGGCTTCAAAGAGGGAGCATTCCCAAAGGAGCAAAAGTAAGGGCTGCATATCTCTTAGGGCCTGGCCTTGGCAAGTACCCAGCACTACTTCTGCCATGTCATGTAGGTCAAAACCAGTCACAGGGCTGGCCCAGATTTAAGGAGAGGGGAAACAAACCCTATCTCTCAGTGGAAGGAATGGCAAATTATATGTTCCATCTTTAGTCTACCACACCAGGCTTCTGGAAACTGAATAGCCATAACCGCCCTGATGGTGCTGACCCACTTTTTAATCTAAATCACAGTATACTATGTTGGGACAATTTATAGGTCTTTATTCCCCACTGAATAGGGAGGGCCTGGAACAGGAGGTGGTTTCTTTTTTTTTTTTTTTCCTGTGTGTTTCCAGAGCCTAACACATACAAGGCATTCAGGGAATGCTTACCCATGAATGCACACATCACACACACATTCACTGGTTATCAAAACACAGTGTACATAAGAATCCCCGGGGAGCTGTTAAAAATTCATGCGAATTCCTGGGCAAAACCTGAGCCCAGACACTCTGCATTCAAATCTCTAGGGCAGAAATTTTTAGTCTTGGCTGCACATTACAAGATACCAGGGCCAGGCCCAAGCCCCAGAGACCCTGATTCTATGGATCTGGGATGATTCTGATGTATGGCTGGGGTTAAGAACCACTGCCCTAGGATTAGAACCAGCCATCGTTGCCTAACCAACCACATGATTGTGATGTAGATGGTCCATGATAGGGTGACCAACTGTCCTTGATTTGCCCTGATTTTAGCACTGAAAGTCCCAAGAAACCCCTAGTCCTGTGCAAGCTAGAACAGTTGGTCATTATCAATGGACCACTATTAAAAAAATATTCTAGATGAGGCAGTGAAAGTCTTTTTGGAAAAATACCTACAAATATTGAATGAAAGCAATGATTTTGTTTCCTTACTTAGGGGACGGAGCCACCTGTTCTTGAATTAAGGAGAAAGTGGCTCAGGGTCAGTGTTTTCCTTCAGCTCTGTGCTCTGATGTGCTGAGTCTATTAACTCACTTCAACAGTGTGTTTGTCTTTTGGGAACTCTTTCAGACTGTATTCCTTAGGGCATACGACACAGCTCTAAAAGCTCAATCACGATCAACAAGGATGAAGTGTTGAGGATAGTACAGGGATCCAGGATGTGCAGGGTGCAGTGCCTCATGCCTATAATCCCAGTGCTTTGGGAGGCTGAGGTGGGAGGATCACTTGAGCTCAGGAGTTTGAGACCAGCCTGGGCAACATAGCGAGACTCCATCTCTACAAAACATAAGAAAAATTAGCGGGGTGTGGTGGTACATGCCTGAAGTCCCAGCTACTAGGAAGGGTGAGGCAGGAGGATCACTTGAACCCAGGAGTTTTAAAGGCTGCAGTGAGGTACGATCAGGCCACTGCACTCTAGCTTGAGTGACAGAGTGAAATTCTGTCTCACCAAAGCGAAAAAAAAAAGAAAAAAAGAAAAAATATCTAGGATGTAATTTCTATGTCTTCTACCCCAGTGTACATTATCATTAGTATTATTACTATTATACTAGGGTACCTAAATATATGTCATATGTTAAATAGCTCTGTGGGCAGGCAATGTGGCATGGTGGAGAGGCCCAGGATCTAGTCTCAGATTACTGGGTTTTGCCTTGGCTCTGCTGTCACTAGGTATGTGATCATGGTTGCCCTTTTTGCCTTAGTTGTTCATCTGTAAAATGGGAACAATAATGATGTCTTCTTCACAGGGCAGATAGAAGGATCCACCAAAATCATATAAGTGACAGTGGTTCTATAAAATGAAAAGGGAAAGGTATTGTGATTATCTTTGGATGGGAGGGTCCCAAAGAAACTATTCTGTTGAGAGGCCCCCTACCCTGAACCACAGCCCATCGGTGAGGTTGCAAGGAAGAAGCTTTTACTGCAGAGTGGGCCATGGCGAGACCTCAGGAGACACAGTGTCCCTACCTTACTTGTCCTCGATATTGAGGGCAAATGTGCTTTGCTTCAGGAAAAAGGAAAACTTTTGGAGATGAGGGTCTGTGAAGGCATTTTTTGTTTTTAAATCTTTGCCTATTTATTCCAGTGTATCCGCAGCGATGTAGCAAAGAGAAAACAACCACAACCACAAACCCATAATATTGAAAAGCCAGTTCTTAATTTCTGTAGCTAAAAAAGCATCCTTTCAGGCTATAACCACAAAGAGGTTGCTGCAGGCCTCTGGAACGGGCATAATGACGGTCCCCAGCGTGATGAAGGAGGCTGTTAATCTCTGTGGCCCAGCAGCCCAATCCAGCCTCTCCAATTACCCACGTTGCCTAGCAACACCACCAAAAACCTCCCCACCAGGCCCAGCTGTGCAGCAATTGGCCGCGCCCAGCACAGCCTGCTGCCCAGCCTCCCCGGCTCCTTGGCCACATCAAGGCTGGCCTTGGCCCTGCAGGGGCCCGCCTGGTACCGATGAGTGGGTGGGGCCAGCCATTTAAAAAAACCATTCAGATATTCAGAACTTACTTGTTTGGATGCAGCTAGGAAAGCAGCGCAAGCTAATGACGAAAAGTTTCTACCAAAGAGGAGTTGTCCCAAGGGTGTTGGCCTTGTCAGTGCCCTCCTGGGTGAGGTGAAGAAGGGAAGGTGAGCCTGACTTAGTCCTCCGGGTTCTCAGAGAGGCAAGTCCTTTCCCGTCCCAGACACTTGTCTCCATCTGGAGTCCCTGTGGGAGAGATGGAGACGGTGGGAATTGCCAGCCCCGTCCTCCCCCAGGGGTAATGACCTGCCACTTCTCCAGCTTCCGTTTGGGAATTCCCAGGGTCTAGTCAGGGTCTCTCTGGGCAGCTGGAGGAAGAAGAGGGAGATAAGGGGGGAGGAAAGGATGGGATGAAAAGAACCAAAAAGCAGACAAGCATTTCTATAACACTTGGTGCTTAGAAATCCCAGGGGCAGCAGAACACGCAGGGGGCTTGGAGTCCGGTGCCTTGGGATCTTCTCTCAGCCCTCGCCTCACTGGCCGCAGGACCTTGAGCAAGTTACTCTGGGAGCCTGAGTTTCTTTGTCCATAAAACGGGGATGTTATTAGCCTACTTTGTAGAGTTGTGAAAATTAATGAAGAGAATGTGCATGAAGGGTTTAAGCATGGAGTACACACAGTAAGTGTGTGCTTATTATGGTAGCCCTTATGATTTCCTTTGATTCTTATAACAATTCTGTAAGATACTCAGGGTAGAAGTGAGCTCTGTTTTACAGCTGAGGAAACTGAGGCCCAGTGAAACCAAATGTGGATGCTGGGAGCAAACTCGGGTCTTTACAGGGCCAAGCACAAGGAACGGTACTCCTCACAGGCAGGTGACAAGCCCTTTTTGGTAGCTGTTACAACACGGTGGCTCCATAGGTCTCCTCTGACAACTCACTGATGGTGGAATGACAACCGATGGGGTGCAGATGTGCAGAGGAAAAGGTTGGTAGGAGGTGCTGTTCAGCATAAAGTGACATGAAGACTTAGTCAACATGGTGTGGTTAGAATCCTTCCCTCTTTCCCTTTTTCCTCCTCTTTCTCCCTCCTTCCCTCTTTCTCTCTCTCTTTTCCTTATTTCCTTCCTTCTTTGCTTCTTTCCAATATTTTTTAAAATAACTTTTTATTTTGGAAGAATTTTAGATTTACAGAAAAGTTGCAAAGGTAGTGCAGAGAGTTCCCATAAACGCTTTACTCAGATACAAGTATTTTTTTGAACAGTCACTATGTGTCGGGAATGGTGCTGGGCACAAAGAATATAGCAGTGGGATGGTCTCTGCCCTCCATGAGAGGATCACAGAGCACGTGAACTGGAGCGGGCCTTGGAGATCCTTAGATTGCGGTTCTCAAAGGTGCTGCTGCCTCTGCTGCTTCTGGTCTACTTGCCGGAGAAGATCTACTAACCCGGCTCAATTAGTGTCTTCGGGAATAGGGCCTGGGAATCTGTATGAACACAAATGTTGAAAAACAGATGCCTCAGGGGGTTCTAAGGCATAGCCAGTTAGGGCAACTCCTGGTGTGGCGAAGATGCTCACTGTGCAGGTGAGAGAACTGTGGCTCAGAGCCAGGAAGTGACTTGCCCCTGGTCACACAGTTAGGATGTGGCAGTCTAGACCAGAAGACAGAGCTCCTGGTTCTGTGCTCCTTCACTGTGTCTCCCAAACGCACCACGAGAAATGAGTTTGACTTACAACAGGAAGACTCTGGAGAGAGTTTAGAAGATTTTCTTGGCGATTTAGGTCTATTAAGTCAGGTTTCTGATCACAAGGTATGGAAAACGAGTCTGGCTTATTAAATCAGGAAGTGAATTTTTTTGAAAGCACATTGGGTCGGTTACAGAATCACCGGGAGGCTGCAGAAAGCAGGCGTGGGAAATAAGCAGAAACAAGGGGAGACCAGGCACCTAGAACTACACCAAAATCCCATCACAGGGCCCCGTGGGTGAGGGCAGACCCATCACTGCTGCTGTGTGCTCAGTGCTGCGGCCTTTGTCACAGATACAGCTGGCGTCAGACCCTGGATGCCACACTGACCCCAATGGCAAGGCTGTGTGGACACCAGATACTGCTGCCAACACTGCAACCACCATAAAGAACTTTCCCCGTCCCTAGCTGTGGCCTCAAAAATCCTAAGCAAATGCAGCTGACTGGCCAAGCATAGGTCAGGTCCCTGAGCCATAGCTGCCTCAGGACCTGGAAATGTGAGTTCTGGGCATTTTTAGCATCTGTAGTTGGAAGTGTTCTCTGCTGCCCACCAAGAGCACATAAGGAATTCCCTGAGAAAACTGACAAATGACCACAACATTAAGTGTTAAAAAAATACACCAGAAGTCATTGACATTTGCAGATTCAACACTTATAATTTTGATATTTTATTAGCTACCCTCAAAGGCCCACTGTGAATGAATGAGAGTTGAATGATTGGCTTTGCCAGCGCTACCTGGACATCTCACATGACTTTATTATCCCCTACTAGTGCTAGCCTTTATGTCATTTGCCAGCAGTGATTACAACCTTTGTTTCTTATCTGAGGAATAGAAAAGACTCATAAAATAAATCACTTGTGCCAGTGAAAGAAATGAAGAGAAAATGAAGAGGCCCGAGAAAGTGACTTTTTTGTGTGTGTGCCATAAGTAGAAGTTTTGGATAAATTGGCACGGAATGTCAAGTTCAGTGGTGTCTAGGATCTCTGATATCAATAGATCCATGATGTGTGTCACATCGATACAAGGAAAAGAGCTCCGGGAAGTTATTTTAGTGAGAGGCAGTCAGTGCAGAGGCTGCTCTTCAAGAGTGAGATTAAATGTTACTAAAAGATGAGTAGAGGCCGGGCGCGGTGGCTCACGCCTGTAATCCTAGCACTCTGGGAGGCTGAGGCGGGAGGATCACTCAAGGTCAGGAGTTCGAGACCAGCCTGAGCAAGAGTGAGACTCCCGTCTCTACTAAAAATAGACAGAAATTATATGGACAACTAAAAATATATATATAGAAAAAATTAGCCGGGCATGGTGGCGCATGCCTGTAGTCCCAGCTAATTGGGATGCTGAGGCAGGAGGATCGCTTAAGCCCAGGAGTTTGAGGTTGCTGTGAGCTAGGCTGATGCCATGGCACTCACTCTAGCCCGGGCAACAGAGTAAGACTCTGTCTCAAAAAAAAAAAAAAAAAAAAAAAGATGAGTAGAGACACAACTAACCAAATTTTCTTTCCTTCTTTGGGACCTCAGGTGCAAATTGTTGACTATGGTTAATACTTCTCAAATAACTAATTTTATAAATAACTTTATTTCTGCATTTACAGAATCATTTAAGGACTAAAGGGGAATTGCTTAAAATTTTCTGGCTATAGTTTACAAAGTTATTTTGGGAGACACTATGGCATATAGTGGATTATGGCATTTGAAAGGTCTTTGGAAAAATCCCTTGCCAATGTCAAAGGTCTCCTATGTAAATCTCTTTTTCTACAGATTTTTTTTTTTTTTTTTTAAAGATAGTCAACTGTTCTGGGTAAAATGAGCACAGTTCTGCCCTTGCCAATCTTTGGCCAACACACTGGCTCCGTGGTTCATAACACAAGCAGTGGTTCTTCCAGGCGAGGCCCGGAAGTAGGGAAGTTCTTTCTATGTTTCCTCTTCTTAAGAATCCTTGCTAAACATGAAGGGAAGGGTTTTGGTTGTTGGTGTGCAGGAGGAACCTCTCCATTTTTAACCAGCATTCTAATAATCTCCCCCAGTTGTTCCCTACCTGTAGGATAAGAACATTTCATGGCAGTGCCACTCAGTGTTGATCTGTGTATGTTGAGCCTTTCAACAGAGTTGGCAGCAACTTGCTGCAGATAAGAGGTAGGCTGGCTTAGTGAGTAAGAAAGCAGAGTCAGTGCAGTAAATATCCACTCTATGAGTGTAACCCAAGAGCAACCAAGTAAATAATTGAATAGCTGTGGATGCTTTTATATCTCTGTGAGACTAGAATGTGTTGTAATCATTGCCACTTGTTTTGAGACTCTTGCTCCATTTAATTGGGCCTCCAAAAATTCTAACTTGTGCTTCCAGACATTGTATCCCAACATTGACCTACAGAGCCCATAGAGTTTATATACAGGCCACACCCAAGCAAGGACAAAATTAATGACCACATAACCTTAGATTAGACTTGCTTTGTGAAGCCCTAGGAGGGAAACCTTGGACCCAGGAGCAGTAGTGCTGGTGAGCAGATTTCAGCACAGCGTAAAGAAGAATTGCCTAAGAATTAGAACTGTCAGAAAATGCAACAAGCCCATTGAAGTACACTTAGGTTGTTTATAATTTTTCACTGCTATAAATAGTTCTGTATGAACATCTTTGTAATAAAGCTTTGTGTACTTGCTCAAATACATTTTTAGGATAGATTTCTAGAAGTAGGATGGTTCTCTTGAAAGGTGCGTGCTTTTTATATTTTATAGACGCTGCCCAATTGCCTTCCAAAAGGTTGCGTCAGTTTACACCTTATACATTGCCCTCATTTCCACACAGCTGTATAGGTATGGGGTAGTATCAGTCTTTTTCACTGTTGCCAATCTGATCAGTAATATCCAAGGTGGTAAACTGTGCTCAGAAATTCAGGGGTGGGGCAGAAGATAACCAGGAGTGGGAGAGATGGGGGGTGGTGTCAGAGACTGGAAGGAGGTCTGTGGGCAGCACAGCACCGGGTGCTGGAGATGAGATGAGTCAGAGCCAGGCCCCTGTCCTCAGGGATCAGGGCAAACAGACAGGTATGAAAGTCGGAGTGTGATAGTGATGGACTGAAGAGACGGAAAAACAAAATGCTGCAAATCGATACCCATGTGCTCATCTGTTAGAGCCTAAAGTAGCTAGAGCTGCATGTCTACTTTACTGCATATGTCAAGACAGAAAGCAGACGCGCAAACTTCAGAAGGGAAGGAGAGTGTTTTGTGGACCATTTCGGGTTTTTTTTTTTCATGTGGCAGTTTTAAGTTATTAATTTTTAAAATCAGTACTGTTTTTTTTTGTTTTTGAGACAGAATCTTGCTCTGTTGCCCGGGCTAGAGTGCCGTGGTGTCGTCATAGTTCACTGCAGCCTCCAACTCCTGGGCTCAAGTGATCCTCCTGCCTCAGTACCCTAAGTAGCTGGGACTACAGGGGTGCACCACTATGACCGGCTAAATTTTTAAAAAAATTTCTGTAGAGATGGGGTCTTGCTGTATAGCCCAGGCTGGTCTTGAACTCCTGGGCTCAAGCGATCCTCTCACCTTGGCCTCCCAAAGTGCTAGGATTATGCCTGGCTTATACAATGTTAATTTTCCCTGATTGAACTTATTTTTTAAATGCTTTAATATTTGCAGTTAATAGCTGGTGATCTTAAATCCACACTCTTGTTTTATCAATTTTGAAAAGTGGCAAAACCTAGAAAAAAGTCAATATTCAAGGACAGTTAATAAAATAGCTTTGCCTATGGACTTAATGTCTGAACTGACTCTGGGGGTTGGCTGGGTGGGTGTGGAAGATGCAGGGGAAGGAAAAAGCCTTCATTTTCAGAATAGTTGCTGAGGAAAAGAAAAATAAAAGAATTCTCTTCTTCAACTTATTGAATATAACCTATTATAATGTGAAAACTTGCCTAATGAGGCCAGGCATGGAGGCTCATGCCTGTAATCCTAGCACTCTGGGAGGCCAAGGCGGGCGGGTTGTTTGAGCTCAGGAGTTCGAGGCCAGCCTGAGCAAGAGTGAGACCCCGTCTCTACTAAAAATAGAAAGAAATTATATGGACACCTAAAAATATATAGAAAAAATTAGCCAGGCATGGTGGCACATGCCTGTAGTCCCAGCTACTGGAGAGGCTGAGGCAGGAGGATTGCTGAGCCCAGGAGTTTGAGGTTGCTGTGAGCTAGGCTGACGCCATGGCACTCTAGCCCAGGCAACAGAGTGAGACTCTGTCTCAAAAAAAAAAAAAAACTTGCCTAATGAATTTCATTTGAAACTAAATTGAATTTGATCTGATTCCTAGTAACTTGCAGTGTGAAGGTAGGCCCAGACCCAGCTCTATCCCTTCTATCTACCCATCCATCCAGCTATACACCCACCGGTCCATGATAGCCAAGAACAATAATTATGGAGTGTTTACTATATGCCACATACTGTTCTAAATGCTTTATATTCATTATCTTAAATAATCTTCCCAGCCATGCTATGAGGTAAGTGCTATCATTATTCCTACTTTAAAATGGAATCTGAGGGTTTCTCAATGAGTTAAACATAGAATTACCATATATCCCAGCAATTCCACTCACAGGTATATGCCCCAAAGAACTGGAAACAGATGTTCAAACAAAAACTTGTACAGGGATGTTCATAGAAGCACATTCACAATATCCATAAGGTGGAAACAACCCAAATGTCCATCAGCAGATGAATGGATAAACAAAATATAGAATATCTGTGCAACCCAGTATTATTCAGTCATGAAAAGGTAGGAAATTCTCACCCTTGTTACAACATGGATGAACCTTGAAAACACTGCATGAAACATGCCAGGCACAAAAGGCCACATGTATGATACATACATATTGTATGACTCCATTTCTATGAAATATCCAGAACAGGTAAATTCACAGAGACAGAAACGAGACTGGCAGTTGCCAGGGGCTGGGGTGAGGGGGAATGGGGATTAACTGCTTAATGGGTATGGGTTCTTTGTTTGTGGTGATGAAAAACGTTTTGTAACTAGATAATGGTGATGGTCGCACAACATTGTAAATGTACTCAATGCCACTGAATTGTACATTTTAAATAGTTTAAATGGTAAATTTTATGTTATGTGTATTTGACCACAATTTAGGAAATACATAATTTGAGGCTCGGAGAACTTAAGCGACTTACCTGAGGTTGCCTTACAGCTGATATGTGGTAGAGCTGTGTTTTTATCCCAGTCATCTGGCTCCATGGCCCATGCTTTTGAAAACAGTTACAGTGAAAACTTTATTTGGGGCCATTTAGGAGGTTTAGACCATCTTGATCATCTTCAGCTGCCTTCTATTAACACACAGGAAAGGCCCTGGAAACCAACAGTTGTGCCAGACAGCCCAGGAAAGAGCCATGGCCTGGAGACCATAGGGTCACCTGTTCTCTGGCATTCATGTCCCTCTCAGGTGGAGGGAGGACCCAGGACAATGGCTGCTGCTCGTGATTTGGAGATGGAGAGTGTGAATCTGAATATGGGGAGAGAGATGAAAGAAGAGCTGGAGGAAGAGGAGAAAACAAGAGAGGACGGGGGAGGTAAAGGTCCCGCCAAGAATAAAAAGGTCCACAGGGTTGTCTCAAAATGGATGCTTCCTGAAAAGTCCCGAATAACATACTTGGAGAGAGCTAACTGCTTCCCCCCACCGGTGTTCATCATCTCCATCAGCCTGGCCGAGGTGAGTATGGGTGGTGTTGGACACTGGTGTGTGTCGCACTGGGGGGTTGCAAATAAACTGGGAGTTAGATACAGGTCTAGAGAAGAGACTGGGAACACGTAAGAAGAGAGCTTGGCGGGGATGGGGCGGCCACACCAACTTCCACCTTAGCCCTCTCCAGAGCTGCCCTCCCAGGCTTTTCCTGTGCCCCCAGTCATTCTTAACCAAGGGTTGCGTTTCATAAGTCAGACAAATCCCCTGCCCAGCAGTGGCTGCAATTTCAGTGGCTTCCTTTCATTTTAGCTGCTGGGGTCTTTATAAGCCAAATAATCTTAGGGTTGCAAATGGGCTTTATCTCAGGAACCAACTTAGATTGGTTCGTAAGGTCTGTCTGGGGCCACATGCTTAGAAGAGTTAAAGGCTGCCTCTGAATTTCAGTACGAAAGAAAGGAATCCTCTGCCGATGTCTGCTTTGGGCAGCACGTGTGTGTTCTCAGACTCTTCTCTTGTCAGCTCTGCAGAAAAGAGTGCAGGGCTCCGAGAGGTGGGGTCACTTGCCCAAGGTCACATCTTGGTGACTGGGCCAGGACTAGGCTCCACCTGAGCTTCGTGACACCCAACCTTTTCTCCCACACCGGGTATCTCACACAGGGACTGGCCGAGCATGGCTGCCTGTGCGGTGTGACTCCGGGGCACTGGGAAATCCCTAATGTAATCCGCTTCATTCCCACTGATGCCTCAGCTTCCTTACCAGGGACTGTATGAGTCAGGGTTCTCCAGAAAAACTTAACAATAGGGTGTGTGTGTGTGTGTGTGTGTGTGTGTGTGTGTGTGTGGAGAGAGAGAGAGAGAGAGAGAGAGATTGGGATTTATTTTAAGGAATTGGTTCAAACAATCATGGAGGCTTGGCAAGTCCAAGATGTGTAGGGCAGAGGCAGGAGGCCCAGGGCAGAGTTGCAGTTTGAGTCTGAAGGTGTTCTGCTGGCAGAATTCCCTTTCATTTTCTTCTCCTTCTTTTTTGGCTATGTCTGTGGAACAGAATTCCCTTTTGCTAATGGAGGACAGTCTTTTTTCTAGTCAGGCCTTCAACTGATTAGATGAGGCTCACCCACATTATGGAAGGAATCTGCCTCACTCAAGTCTCCTGATTTAAATATCAATCTCATCTAAAAAATACCCTCACAGAAACATCTGGAATAATGTTTGAGCAAATGTCTGGCTACCACAGCCTAGCCAGGTTGACACATAACATTAACATGGCTCAGGTAAGAGGTGTGAGCCTCCCAAGAGATGCTTTTGTCAAGGCTGTTTTAGAAGAAGAAACATAAGTTCTAAGTTTTCTCAAGGGATTTTTTTGTGAGATTATCTGCAACTGGGAAGTCATCAGGATCTTTCTGCTTCTCCCTCATACCCTTCCGGCCTGTGGCTTGTCTGGTGTGCCCATGTTCCAGTCAACTGTGTGTGTGTGGGGGGCGGGGGTTGGAGAAGAACGGAATAAGGTCACCTGGTACAAACCATGACCGCCCAGTGCGTGCGTGCTATGGAGACGACAATTTTTCATAGAAGGGTCACGGAGCAGGTGCTGACATATCTGCCTCTCACAGAAAGACCAATTTATTTATTAAATTTTTCTTAAATAAACCTTTTATTTTGGAATAATTTTAGCATTATAGAAAAGTTGTCAAGATAGTACAGAGAATTCCTGTACACCCCTCACCCAATTTCTCCCATGGTTTTATTATTGTACATGTCCACAGTTGGCATATTAGTACTAAGTAAACTCCAGGCTTTATCTGGAGTTTACCAGTTTCTCCATTCATGTCCTCTGGTGCCCTCCAATGCAGGGTATTACACTGCACTTAGC
>CM052444.1:82904154-82915664 GCA_028533085.1 Varecia variegata
AAGCAGCATTGACTTCCCTTCATACTAAGTTGTAAATGAAAGATCATACGGTGGGGGTGGGCAGACGAGGGCAGCGGGTGTTTAAGAGGGTGAGGGTGGTAGAGGAAGAGCACAGTGTCAGAGAGCAGGGTGTCTAAGAGCAGGCAGAAGGGGCTTCAGAGACAGTGTTCTTTACACTGGGGGCCGGCGCTGCTCCTCACCGCTGGAGAAAGTAGGATATGACCGCAGTGGGGGACATGACCACAGCAGGGATGGCGGAGAAATTTAATTCCTGACATCTTCTTAGCCCATACTGTGGTGGGAGCCACTTGAGAGTGTAAGCATTTGGGACGAAGTTACTGTCTGCGGGTTTTAACGGGGCCACTCTCTGGAGAAGGTGTGGCTAACACTCACGTCTGCCCCTCCGTGTCAGCTGGCGGTGTTTATTTACTATGCGGTATGGAAGCCTCAGAACCAGTGGATCACCCTGGACACGGGCATCTTGGAGAGTCCCTTCATCTACTGTCCCGAGAAGAGGGAGGAAGCCTGGAGGTTTGTCTCGTACATGCTGGTACATGCTGGGTAAGGAATGACAGTCAAGTCACTGATATCAGACGTGATTATAAGTCATTGTAACCTCGAACTTGTTCAGTGCTTTATTATTGATCAGGCACTGTCATGCCCATAATCATGTTTGAGCCTCTCAGCAACCCTATGAGGCTGGTATTACTGCTGCTGTTCTATGTCTGAGGCTTAGAGGATGTGGTCACTTGCCCCAAGTCACACAGCTAAGTTGCAGAGCCAGGACCTCAACCCACTAGTGCTAATTCTAAGGCCAGCGTACTTTAGCTTGCATTATAACTGCCTAATGTTGGTGTTTATATAGAAATAGTAAGGAGAAGAGATCAAATCATCACCAAACCAAAAGTATGTTTCACTAGTTATCTGACGCTGTTAAATGTTCCCTGTAGGTTATGAAATGGCGGAGCTGAATCCCCAGTCCCCTCCCCCACCACCACACACTTAAAACAAATTAATTCATGAACAAATTGATGAGTAGGTAATACTGTTATCCATCTGGAATAATACTGCCAATAGGAGATGCAGTGCCTGCCTTTCAATTTCGCCTATAGTTTTTAGCCTTTCTTTTCTTCCTTTTCTTTCCTCCCCTCCTTCCTTCCTTCCTTTCTTTCAGATTTTTTTTTTTTTTGAAACAGAGTCTCACTCTCTTGCCTGGGCTAGAGTGCCATGGCATCAGCCTAGCTCACAGCAACCTCAAATTCCTGAGCTCAAGCGATCCTCCTGCCTCAGTCTCCCAGAGTGCTAGGATTACAGGTGTGAGCCACCGCGCCCAGCCTCTTTCTTTCTTTGTTACCTTTCTTTACAGGGTCTTGCTCTGTTTCCCAGGCTGGAGTGCAGTGGTATCATCATATCTCACTGTAACCTCCAATTCCTGGGCTCAAGCAATCCTCCTGCCTCAGCCTCTTGAGTATCTGGGACTACAGGCACCCGCCACCACACCTGGCTAATTTTTCTGTTTTTTTGTAGAGAGGGTCTCACTCTTGCTCTGGCTGGTCTCAAACTCTTGATCTCAAGCAATCCTCCTGCCTTGGCCTCCCAGAGTGCTAGGATTACAGGTGTGAGCCACTGTACCGGCCTAAAATGCTGATGGCCTTTCATGACCTCACTTAGCATCTATGATCCATTATGCTTACTGCAGGTAGTGAGAATCTTACTGCTGGCCCGACCTCTCTGGTAGACTCCTGTGGTTTCAGGAGAGGCCAACCTTGTCTGCATAATCTACTCAGCTGTAGACTTGACAGGAAGACTCTTTTGGTCAATGGCTAAACAGGCATCTACAGCAGGACACATGGCTCAGAGGCTTGACAAGTCAGGGACAAAATCACCAATTGTTCAGTTTCTATAGAAACTTCCACACTTTGGTTTTCCACTTAACAGGTATGTTCTGAGCAAACATGGCTCCTGCATACAAGGACTTTAAAATTATAAGAAGGAATAGTCAGTTAAACAGTAATGTAAGGCAATACAGTATTATAGTATATATTAGTTACTTAACCTCTTTGTGCCTCAGTTTCCTCATCTATAAAATGGAGTAATAAAACCCACCTCATAAGGTTGTTGTGATTAAATAAGACTATAATTTTCACAGTGCCTGACACATAGTAAGGCACTGAAAAAGAATTTGCAAAGCTGTGTATGACATGTCACCTATGGGGTTATTTAAATTAGGAATGCTCTTGGATGCAAGTAACAAAAAAATCTAACAGGGGCTTAAATGAATGGAGGTTATTTTTTTTCCTAGATAGCAATCCCAGAGGTAGGTGATTGGTGCATCAGTTTAATGAAGCCAGAGCTCTTGGTCCTGTGCTGGCCTCTCTGCTGTTCCCAGGGCCTTTCTCTCATGGCTGCAAGTTGGCTGCTGTAACTCTGCATTCAAAGCAAAAAGAAGGGGAAGGGGTGGTCCTGGGTACTGGTATGTCCATCCCTTTTGTCAAGACAGAAGCTCTCTTATAAGTCTCCTACCAGTGTTTGTACTTGCATCTCATTGGCCAGAACCTTGTGCCTTGGCTACCCCTGGCTCAGAGAGGTCAGGAAAGCCAACATTAGTCCTTCCTTCCAGCATCACTAGAGGAGGAAGACAAGGGATAAGAGAAACAGGTGTTGGAGTAGCCACAGTGATGTAGACAGAAAGAGGGAAAGAGCAGAGTGCGGATGGAGTCATGGATGACAAAGATTCAAGTTGGACCTTGAAGGGCGGATAAAATTTGGATGAAAACAATTAGTATTTCTATTTTGGGTATATGACAGGATCTCATTTTCATGCCATTTCTAGTCTTGCTGTTGCACAGCAGAAAGGATGTGTGGGGTGATTCTTATGGGTTTTTGTAGTACTGGTCACGTAGTCCTCAAGGTGTTCTCAGAGAACAGGATGGCTTTCTTTGTCCTTCTCATTTAAATTCAGGAGCAGGTGTTTCTAATCCCCTTTATGTCTGAGGTCTCAAAAAAAAAAAACTAGTATAGCTATCCTTACTAGACTACTCTGTGCTGAATTACATATTACCTCTCATATGTCTTTGAAGCTGGCTTGGACAGTGATAGTCGTGGATGGGTGTACACATGACCTTAAAGGTAAGGAATCTGTTCTGCACGATATGCCCAGAGGACCTCTTCCATGATCTGCTCGATATTTGTTAAGTAAATGATAATCCACAAACACAATCCTTAAAACTAATACAAAAGCTGCAACGCTGTGGAAGATCCAACACCTATTTTGTTTTTGAACTTTCTGGTTTAATCTGAAATCTTTTTTAAACAAAATAAAGTATTGTGCTACATAGCAACTAAATTACGGATTACTCTAATGTGGGAATTTTTCAAATTATGTTCAGAGATTCTCCAGAGATGCTTGTGGAGTTTGACAAGCAAGATAATATGAATTTCATTTAAAATTTAAAATTTAAGGCTGGTGTGGTGGCTCATGCCTGTAATCCTAGCACTCTGGGAGGCCAAGGTGGAGGATCACTTGAGGTCAGGAGTTGGGAGACCAGCCTGAGCAAGAGTGAGACCCTGTCTCTACTAAAAATAGAAAAATTGGCCGGGCATGGTGGCACATGCCTGTAGTCCTAGCTACTCGGGAGGCTGAGGCAGGAGAATTGCTTGAGCCCAGGAGTTTGAGGTTGCTGTGAGCTAGGCTGACGCCATGGCACTCTAGCCCAGGTGACAGAGCAAGATTCCGTCTCAAAAAGAAAAAAAAAAAATTTAAAATTTAAAAACTATAATTAAAAACACCTATACTCAAATATGTTGTATGCCAAATTGTAGTACATGGGAGATACCAACTTTAGTTGGTGTTACTAGGTACACTTTTTAACACAGAACTGGGAATTAAGTTTCTCTTGCTATCTCTGTTTTATTAAAGAACATCCTGAGTTTTGCAAGACAGGATGTTGAAAAACCTATTGAAATTTAAATTCAATATCAGTGAATTAGAATTTTCTCAAAATTGTGCAATGGAAACAAAATCAGATGCTGAAGCCGACATAAGATGGTAATTGTCCTCCAGACTCCCTAATTTCAAGTTGATGTTCCTTAAACCTGCCTCACTGATCTCTGTTTGGTGTTAAAAGCAATTGTTACAAAGCAAAATAAAATAAGTTAGATAAATTTATACTTTTATTTTCTTTTTTTTCATGAGTCAAGGAGTAAAATTTATGCTTCTAAATTGCCCTTTTATTTGTTTTAAATATTGAAGCTCTAGACAAGATTTTATTTAAAAAAGAAAAAAGAGTTCCCTGCTAAAAGACTTTAGAAAATGGAATTCTAGTTAAGCAAGTCCTTAACTAGAAATGACACATCAGAGCCTGTAGTCTACCAAGGAAATAACTGCTTGGTTTAGTCATAATGTTTGACAACTGTGTTTGTCTCTGCAGAGTTCAGCACATCTTGGGGAATCTTGCTATGCAGCTCGTTTTGGGTATTCCCTTGGAAATGGTCCACAAAGGCCTCCGAGTGGGGCTGGTGTATCTGGCAGGAGTGATTGCAGGTTAGTGTTCTGAAGGCAACACAGAATCAATACTTCTGGGCTCTTAGAATTAAAAGCAAAGGTAACAAACATTTATAATGGGCTTCAAGTCAAAATTTATTGCAATATCTCTCTTTTTTTTTCAGACACAGGGTCTCACTCTGTCACCCATGCTGCAGTGCAGTGGTGTGATCACAGCTCACTACAACCTTGAACTCCTAAGCTCAAGCGATCCTCCTGTCTCAGCCTTCCCTGGAGCTAGGACTACAGGTGCACAACACAATGCCTGGCTAATTTTTTAAAAAAGTTTTTTGTAGAGATGGGGTCTTGCTACATTGGCCAGGCTGGTCTTGAACTCCTGACCCCAAGTGATCATCTGCCTTGGCCTCCCAAAGTGCTAGGATTATAGGCATGAGCCACCATGTCTGGCTTATTGCACTCCTAATATATGCTTGGGAACACTAGGCATTAGAGATAATTTAATTAGAGATAATATAAGCACATGAAGATAGGACATTATGCCTATTCTAAGGTATCTTACACTCAGACAGGATTTTGCACAGAAACTGCAAGTAGTTCAGTGTACAGATACATATATTGGGTAAAGGGCTAAAGGCCATATATTGGGTAAAGGCTTAAAGGCCTAAAGGCCTTAGCCATTAGATAGGCTGGGCGTGGTGGCTCACACCTGTAATCCTAGCACTCTGGGAGGCTGAGGCTGGAGGATCATTTGAGCTCAGGAGTTCGAGACTAGCCTGAGCAAGAGTGAGACCCCATCTCTACTAAAAATAGCAAGAAATTAGCTGGACAACTAAAAATATATAGAAAAAATTAGCTGGGCATGGTGGCACGTGCCTGTAGTTCCAGCTAATTGGGAGGCTGAGGCAGAAAGATTGCTTCAGCCCAGGAGTTTGAGGTTGCTGTGAGCTAGGCTGATGCCACGGCACTCTAGCCCAGGCAACAGAGTAAGACTCTGTCTCAAAAAAAAAAAACAGAGAAAGATAGCCATTAGATAATAAAATGTTGGAATGTCTCAGGTATTTTGATTGTTTTGACTAAACATGTAGGATATTTTGAAACAACAGCCAACGAGTATATATTACATGTTAGGCAGCATTCTAAGCACAATACATCTATCAATTTATTTACTTCCCCTGGTAACCCACTGCGGTAAGTTCTATTAATAGCTCTATTTTGTAGGTAGGGAAACTGAGGCACAGTGAGGTTAAATAACTTCCTCAAGTCACACAGCTGGTAATTATGGCTCCAGAGTCTGTGTTCTTGTTATTATTAAATTGCTTTCTAATGAGCATTTAATGTTTCAGAAAAATTGTAGTAGTTAGCTTACTTACATAGCTGTACTTCTACAGTATGAAAGGGATAAAATGAATTTGGTGTTTGTTAATGTGATAATGGACCAAACTTCCCAAACTTTTAGATTAGAAAAATTTATCTTGCATATTCTTACAGTCATGTCTGATTCTTTGTGTTTTATTTCTGTAGGATCCCTTGCCAGCTCCATATTTGACCCACTCAAATCTCTTGTGGGTGCTTCAGGAGGAGTCTATGCTCTGATGGGAGGCTATTTTATGAATGTTCTAGTGGTAAGAACTTTGGAGATGAAGTCTATGGGCGTTTTGTTAAAAAAGGAGAGACAAAAAACAAAAACTGTTATTTGGTTCAGGGAACTGTCATTTATCAATATTTACTGAAAGCCAGACATGGTGGTGCGTGCCTGTCGTTGCGCTTGAGGCCAGGAGTTCGAGGCTGCAGTGCAGTATGATGGTGCCTGTGAACGGCCACTGCACTCCAGCCTGGGCAACATAGTGAGATGTCTCTTAAAAAACAAAAATTTACTGAGCATTCATATTCTGAGAATTATGTGCCCCCAGAATTTTCCTTTCATATTTTATCTTTTTTTCTGATCTCAAAAGTAATGGGTACTAAATAAAATTTAAAATAAACCAGAAAGTCAAGGTCCCCAATATAGTATTTGTTAAAAGTTTGGTGGGGGAGGGGGGCAGGTTGAAGAGAGGTTGTTGATGGTTTTATATATATCCTTTCAGACCTTTTTCTATGTGTATTCAAAATCCTACCAATATTAACATTACAAAATGGAATCACCCTTATATCATTCTGCATTTTAGCATAGAGTATCCTGACCACCTACCCACGTCAGTACACAGAGATCCCCCTCAGTCTTTGCAGGTGCTCCATAGAATCCTCTATGTATTAATAGCTGCATCATGATTTATTTAATGAATCTCTCATTGAAAAAGATTTGGGTTGATTCCAGCTTTTCACAGTTACAAATAATGCTGTAAGAAATGTTCTTTTACCTTTCTTTTTTTCATTTGTGTGATTTTTTTTTTTTTTTTTTGGTAGGATAAATTTCTAGAAGTGGATTTACTGGATAAAGTCTTTAAACTGGCTTGGCATGGTGGCTCATGCCTGTAATCCCAGCACTTTGGGAGGCCAAGCCAGGAGAATTGCTTAAGGCCAGGAGTTCGAGACCAGCCTGGGCAACATAGTGAGACTCTGTCTCTACAAAATATAAAAAAATTAGCTGGGCATGGTGCAGTCCTAGCTACTAGGGAGGCTGAGCCAGGAAAATTGCTTGAGCCCAGGAGCTGAAAGTTGCAGTGAGCTCTGATCATACCACTGTACTCCAGTCTCGGTGACAGAGTGAAGCCCTGTCTAAAAACAAAAAGGCTTTAAATTTTTATATGGATATGCCAAATTGCTCTCCAAAGGTGGCATTTCATTTTACACTCCCATGATAGTATGTGAGAATGCCAACCACTTTTTAAAACAGGCTAAAATCTTGATTAGTTCTTAACCCTTTAACCTTTTGGGCATACTTTTAAAAATACTGTAGAAAGAAAAATGTCATGCAATTATAAAACTGTTCCAAACATAGAAATCACTTAGAAAAATGGTTTTTAAACTTTGCATTGTAACCCATGAATGGATATAAACTCAGTTTAAGGGACTGCTGTCAAAAATTAAACAAAATAAAAAAAAATCAGTGTGTATCTATACCACATGTTATAAGGATAAGTACTGTTGATTTATGTGTGTACTGGGTTGTTATGCAAATAATTTCTTACTACAGATCATGGTCACAAGAATTTGAAAATAATTGATTTAGAATAAATATGCCTATTTCAGCATCTTTACTCCTTGGGTAGAGAGTTAATAATTCGAAAGGGAAGGGAGAAGTAACTCAATAAATTAAAGTAGAAATGTCTGACTCAGCAGTTCTCTAGTGACACATAGGTGTATACTGCAAGCTAGACTGAAAATTTTCAAAGCTAAAATCAAACAATGGTTTTTGATCAACATTTTCAATACTTTTGAAATTATCTCAAAAAATTTAGGTAATACTTAAATTTTAGTTAAGTCTTTGCTAACTACTACTGTGAAAGAGGGTGAAGAGGTATCAAATGAATATTAACCAAAAACCTTGGAAATATTTCATTTTTTTGTTTGTTTTTTTTTTGAGACAGAGTCTCACTCTATTGCCTGGGCTAGAGTTCCGTGGTGTCAGCCTAGCTCACAGCAACCTCAAACTCCTGGGTTCAAGTAATCCTCCTGCCTTAGCCTCCCGAGTAGCTGGGACTATAGGCGTGTGACTAATTTTTCTATTTTTAGTAGAGACAGAGTCTTGCTCTTGCTCAGGCTGGTCTCGAACTCCTGAGCTCAAACGATCCTCCTGCCTTGACCTCCCAGAGTGCTAGAATTACAGGCGTGAGCCACTGAGCCTGGCCGGAAATAATTTCATCAAACTTAGCTTGACAGCATTTATTTATCTATTTATTTATTTTTATTTTAGAGACAAGGTCTCACTCTGTTGCTTAGGCTGGAGTACCATGGCATGACCATAGCTCACTGCAATCTCCAAGTTCTGAGCTCAAGTGGTCCTCCTGCCTCAGCCTCCCAAATAGCTAGGACTAGAGGTGCGCGCCACCACTCCGGTTAATTTTTAAATTTTTTGTAGGGACAGGGTCTTGCTATGTTGCCCAGGCTCATCTCAAACTCTTGGCCTCAAGCGATCCTCCCATCTTGGCCTCCTGGAGTGCTGCCATTACAGGCATGAGCTAGCCTGACTGGGTTTTATCTATTTATTTATTGACACGTTAAGTGTTGATTTTATATTACTTGTATTTAGATTATCACCATCTAATAAATTGTTGTCTAGTTTATACCATGAAATTAAACATCATGTTTCATTTTGTTCTCCAAAGTGTACTAGCATTGTACTTTCCAAATACATTTGGAAGCTTGGCTGTTACACTCATGCTTTGGTTTGCAAATACTGTAAACTCAAACATTATTTTAAATGAAAGGCAGCTGAAGAGGGAGTAGTAGTGGGGTTTCACTTACCAATAGATAGCTTTTATGATTATTATTTATCTCTTTGCAAGAATTTTCGAGAAATGATTCCTGCCCTTGGAATTTTCAGACTACTGGTCATCATCCTTATAAGTAAGTGTGTTTTGGGAACACTTTATACTGTTGAAGTCAAAATAAAATATAGAGATGAAACTGTAAATTAAATGTTTTATTTGGAATCACTGAATTGAAATTCGGGGCATACACACAGACCTGGGTGGTCTTTGGTATTTCCAAAGAAGGAAGAAAAGGTTGGGAGTTTTATTAGAAAGAGATATGTTATGTGTTGTTTTGAAAGAAAGACTATTGGCACTAGAGCAACTTTTGAGAGCCGGCAAGCTGTGATTGGTGAGTGATGGTGTAGGAAGAAATAGTCTTAAAGTTGTGACAAGTCATTTCAGCAGCTATTAGGTAAAACTGGTCTAAAGGTTATAGCAGGTAGTTTCAGGAGCTGGGCTTGCAGAGAATTCAATTCTTGGAGCTTTGCTATGTACCCTGAATTCTTTTGCCCCCTGGCCCCTCAACTCTGATTTATTTGGGTTTGATAAGAGTGATCCATTTCACATAATCAACTTTCATAATACCTTCAATTTTATTGGTTCAGCCTTCGGAAGGCCTTTTCACATTTCCCAAACACTAACACGGAAGATGATGATTGCTAGCCTAAAGTCAGAAAGAACTGTCAGCCTTCTAGCCTAAAGCAGAAAGGGGTAAATGGAGGAGTTTTCACAGACCCTTGGGGGTAGTTCCTAGACATGGCTACATGATGCTTTTGCTTTTTGTGTCTTTCTGAAGTGGGGGGAAGCCAAGGGAATAGAGCTGTAGGCACTCCCTCTACTTCAGCCACAATATCTTCACTTCAGTTTTGTATACCGGACTTTCTCTTTCATATATTGGAATCTGTATATATATATATTTTCCTGTAAAGGGAAAGCTTGGAAACCACTGATATGATCTATCTTCTTCCTCAATTTCTAAATTTTCGGATGAAGAAGACAAAATTGATCTAGTATATAAACATGGAGTGGTGGCTGTGGACTGAAGATGAGAGAGTGGAGGGTCTAGGAAGTGAGAGGCCCAGAAACCAGGAGGGTGACTAATCTCCAAGAATTCTAGCACTTCAAGCTGAAGGAGTTTAGGAAGGATGCGTAATCTGGGGAGGGGGGTGGAAGTTTACTGACTCTGAATGTAAGGGGGCACTTTGGATGACAGCAGGCCCTACAAGGTAAAAGAAAACAAGAGCGGTGGTGGAACAGTCACTTGTGTTTATGGACCTGCTCCAGTTGAAGCTGTACCTGCATGAGAGCTGTAGGGAGACAGGCAGACCCTGGGGTCAGACTTGAAAGCCAAGGCAGAGGTTATGTGATAAAGCCTCAGATTATGACTGTCCACATAGGAAGAAAAAATGATTTTGCTAATTGGTATCAAGAGCTCAATTACCCACATTATAGGAACAGAGGTAACTACCTCTGTGAAAAGAGACTAAATTTAGTTTATGAACCATTTATTTGTACAAACTCCAATATTTCATTCTGATATAAAATAATTCACTTGTTCATAGCTTAGATAATTTTTTTTTCTCCACAAGAAATCCAAAAGATAAGGGAAAATTGTCAGCAGAGAAGGGAGAACAAGTATCTGGGTGACAGAAGAGTCACTGTAGGAGCAGGGCTGCCTCCTGATTTGTTACAAGTCACAACCAGGACCAAGGGACGAATCATTTGACAAAAAAATATTGTGACACAAGTCATCTGGGTCTTCAGTCAATCTGCTTCTTTTAGGTAATTATGAATGACTTTCATAAAATAAGCCGTATACCCATAATGGGGAGATGATTTTAATACTGTTCTTACTTTTCAATACTTTTCAATGTTGGAGTAAAAACCCTTTCCTCATGCCCAGGGTATCTCAAACGATAGTTTGTATAATATTATGTCATTCTTGAGATAAGTAATAAAATCACTGAATGATGGACTTTTATTATATCCTACAAATATCTCACTGAGGCAGCAAGACCTGCTAGCATTAACTTTCCTCAATTCTTGGCACAGGCCATTTCTAAAAGTTCTTTGGCCTGGTTCACCTCCTATTGAAAATGAGAAGAGTTATGACTCACATCAGATTAATAAAATACAAATACATTTTTATTTGAGAAACACTTCCTTGGAAACATGTATACAGTTTAGTTTTGTTTTAAATGGCAAATATTCTTCTTAATTTTGAAGGACAATTGGCCTTAAGGGTCTTCCTTCATCAAGTGTTATTTGAGGCATGTGTTTTCTTTTTTTTTTTTTTTTTTGAGACAGAGTCTCGCTCTGTTGCCCGGGCTAGAGTGAGTGCCGTGGCATCAGCCTAGCTCACAGCAACCTCAGACTCCTGGGCTTAAGCGATCCTACTGCCTCAGCCTCCCGAGTAGCTGGGACTACAGGCATGTGCCACCATGCCCGGCTAATTTTTTTCTATATATATATTTTTAGCTGTCCAAATCATTTCTATTTTTAGTAGAGACGGGGGTCTCGCTCTTGCTCAGGCTGGTCTCGAACTCCTGACCTTGAGCGATCCACCCGCCTCGGCCTCGAGGCATGTGTTTTCT
>CM052444.1:82932870-82956979 GCA_028533085.1 Varecia variegata
AGCTTGCTCAGTATGAACCACCTCAGGAGGAGAAGCGTGCTGAATAGGATTCTTCTCAGTTGAAAAGACACTGAAAAATGGTTTTGTATGACTTGAATAGTTTGTATAGTATACAATCTTTTCTGAAAAGATGCTATAGAACTCTTTTAATATGTTAAATTTCACCTATCACACTCTAATTGTTATAAACACATATACTTAGAATCACCAATAAAAACTCAATATAACTTTCTTTGGGTCTTAAAGTAGGAGAATCCAAAGTAAATTCCTGAAGAAAACACAGCCATCTAATTCATTACCTTAAAAGACATTCTGGTTAATAGTCTGATTAGGAATGATGGTACTGGTTGTATTTTAGCCAAGGAAGTTTACCATGGAGCTATTCCTTGGTGTAGTTCAGGATAAAGCACAGGTGCAGTCATTCTTTAAAATGAAGATGACACTGTTGTTTGTATTCCCTGTAGACAGCTGGAGAGATCTGTGTGACATAAGATGCTTTTGCATGGGTTCCCATGAATCTTCTGCTTTTGTTTGTATAATGCAGAACAAGTTACTCTTCTTTGCCACCACTTTGCCTTAGATAACGGTGTGTGTGCCAGTTTAGACTCTGACACCACATTTTCCTTCTATGCAATCATGCCCTGATAATCTTGCCTTGCTTTGCTCTGTGCTTAGTGAGTCCTAGTTGCACACTGGCCTTTCTGTGCTGATTTTCTATTTGCTTAATAACAGCAGTTACCCTGATTGTAATTTATATAATTTCAAACAGGATAATACTATTCCCCTCCCTTACTTAGTTGCTTAGTTGAGCACAGAATTGAAGCAATACAAAATTCTGGGTTCATGCACAAGCTGGGATGAGAAGGGGAATGAGCCATATATTGTGGAAAATTATAGTTTGTGGGTATAATTATAATATATAAGTGCTTTTTTCCCTCAAAGTATTTTTTCTAGCCTTGAATTCAGTTTATCTTCATTATCCCTGTGAAGTAGGTAGGGCAAGCATGAGGGGATGTTGGGTGCTAAATTTTTAGGCCAAAGACTGATGATAATACAGATTATTCAGTAACTGTAGAGCCTTGGGCATATCAGTTAACTGCTCTGAGATTCACCTTCCTCACCTGTTAAATGAGAAGAGTATCTGTGCTGCCTACCTCACAGGGTTGTTGTGAGGGTCAAAGGAGAATGTATGTGAAAGATTTGTAAATGGTAAAGCACTATATTCTTGTTTGTTAGTCCTTTTTCCTTTCTCTTGGAAGACCTATAGTCAGATGTTTTGGTTTACTGATTTCCTACTTTCCTCACTGACATTTTAAAGAAGTATTCCCATTTCATGTATTCTATCCCTATTTTTGGAGAACCTATCTTTATTTTTTGGTCAAAACACACATAGAAAACAAAATGGTCCAGTGAAAACTGGCTTAACTGGCAAAAGCCTTGGCATCTGCTGGAGACTGTGACCAAGCCAATTATAAGGGCATCTGAGTCATGTTAGCATGACTGTGGCAGTGGTCTGTGCCTCTTCTAGTCACAAGTTTGTTTTTGGCGTGGTGGGGGGCAGATATTCTTGGAAAGACATTCGTTTGAGTAGATTTCTCTTTTACCAATTTGAGTGCTTCCTACATGGACACAATGGGCTCAGTGCTGGGTGTGATAAAGATGAATGATTTGAACTTGGGACACGTATATAAAACATTACAATGTAGGTTATGATGTCCTAAGAACCATAAGAATAATAAAATATGGCCCCATGTGGGCTTTGGAAGAGAGGGAGACCTGGCTTCTTTAAGCAGCTGGTATGACAGTCCCTCTGTGGATATAGACAAGTAGAAATTTTTTTCTGGCAGCCAACTCTAAAATTGCTTTTTTCTCATGGGACTAATATTAATATTTATGTCAGTAAGTCAGGTGACTGTCTCTTGTACAATCATTTTGGACAGAATGGCAACATGTGAATTGGATAATCACACTTTTAGGTGAAACTGATCTGCTTAAACTGCTGTACCAGTTAGTGCTATTTAAGAATTAAGGGTCAGCCTGGCTTCTGGAGGTCCCCTTCAACATTTCTATCAAGGACATGGGTGAAGACCGTATGTAAGAAGATGCTCAATGGAACTGAAAATGGAGCCCATCAGTTAAGTTCCTGCTATGCTTCTGCTGCTGTATCTATAAAATACAGATTTTACATCTTGCTTATTACCTCACAAGGTTGTTGTAAGGATCAAATTAAATATAATGGATGTAAAGAAAGCACCTTGCAAACCATAAAAGACTACATACAGACCAGATGGTAGTAATGCCAAATCTTACAGTGCCACAAATTAGAAGGGCTAGTTGGTAGACTACATTAAAACAAGCTTTAAAATGATTAACAACATGGAGTATCCAAACTGCTCGGCCCAAACCAAAACTTGAAATACCAAGTCTTGCATTTAGGTTAAGAAATGCAGTTCTACAAGTTTAGGCACTCAATTGCTGACAGAGTACTAACTCCAGTGATTATCAATGTGAACCACTTATACCCTATGGATACTTAAAAAAATTTTATTCTGGAAAGCATTAATAGAAATATTGTTCAGGTGCTAGTCATCCTGAAAGCTGTATTGGTTAGTATTGCTTGGTAGGTGCCAGACATCTGATGGACGTTGATAAGGTTGAATGCATATAAAGAAGAGTGACCAATAGGGAGAGGGGCTTTGACTACGTAAGGCTATGCTGGTCCAATATGGTAGCCACTAGCCATACGTGGCAATTACAATTAAACAATTAAAAATTCAGTTCTTCAGTCATACCAGCAACATTTCAAGTGCTCAATCCACATGTGGCTACATATTAATTGAACAGTGCAGGTACAGAACATTTTTTATCATCACAGAAAGTTGCATTAAATAGCACCATAAAAGGAATGGTTGAAGGAACTGAGGATGTTTAGCATGGAACAGAGAAGACTTTGTGGGTAATTAAGACTGCAATTTATTTGAAGTGCTGTCATGAAAAAGATGAAGACTACTATTTTGTTCCCTTATAGGCTTCAGGGAGGGTGATTTTTTTGGCTGGAGTAAGAAATTTTAAATCTTTACCATAGTGGAATTGGCTGCCTTTTGAGATGATGAGCTCTCTTCCCTAGGAATTATTTCAGCGCACTCTGTACGTCCATCAGTCACAGACACTGTAGAGTTGATTCATTTTAGGTGAGAGATTGGGCTACATGACCTCTAAGGGTGTGTCCCACCGTTAACTTTTAGGTGCAGACATAACCAAAGTCCCAGACTTGCATGAGTGCGTATTCCCTTCATACTCAAAAAAGACCAAGACCACCACCAACTGCACTTACATTTGCTTCGGTTTGCTTTCATTATTCATTCCTTTGGTCTCTCAACTAAAGTAAGTCATAGAAGATGCAGTGTTCTTTTGGGGGTGGGGGGGTTGGAATTACCAGAGAAGTAGACTTCGACCAGGTGGGAAAGAGAGGAAATTGAGTCCTGTTGAGTTTGAAGTGGCAGCAGTATCTACTATCAGCAATTTGCTAAAAAAAGAAGATAAAATGTTCTAGCGTGGCTGCATCTGCTTTCCTATCAGCGTCCAGCTACCTGCGAGAACTAACACTGACCCATGACTCTGCCTTGGTTGAGGCTTTCCCCTCAGCCTGGCTGGCTCCTCCTCCATACCTTTGCACATCCCATCCATATCCATCCATCTAGATCTGTTTGTAGATTTCCTCATCCTCCCAACTCCCGAGCGTTTTTTATCTGTGCCTATGACCTTCCCCATATAATATCTCGTACCGAGGCTACTTACGCAGAAGTCTGATCTCTGTTAATCCTCAAGCAACTTGAAGGCAGTCAGGGTTCGAGTCGGTTCCAGTGTTGTTCTCCTTGGTAAGTATCCAGGACATCGTAGGCATCAGTAAATACTGATTGGACGAGTACAATTGTAGGAGGAAAACAGTTCTTCCCCCAGATGCCCAGAAAGCATCTTCCATTTCGGTGCTCTAGGGAGGCTGGAAGAAGGTAGGGGAGCGGTGAGAAGCACGTCGCGTACTGGGCAGGACCGAGGTGCGTGCGGGCTGGGGCGGAGGGCAGAGGGCCGGGAGCCCAGGCGAGAGGCGCGGCCGGGCAGCCCTCCTCGTGATTCCTCCTCCCCCCTCCGCGGCTACGAGTCAGGTGATTCCGGCACGTGACGGGGCACCACCTACCCTGCTGCTCCCGAGTGGCAGCTCGGTCGGCCAATGAGGTGCTGGGGCTCGGCTCCGGGCCTATGAGAGCCGGGCTCTGGGGGCGGGCCGGACGGCGGCGGCCGCGGCGGCGGAGTGGGGAGGCGGCGGCCTGGCTAGGCCTGGCCTGGCCTGTCAGGGTGCGGGCGGCGGCGGCTCCAGCACCATGTCCCTGCAGTACGGGGCGGAGGAGACGCCCCTCGCCGGCAGTTACGGCGCGGCTGATTCGTTTCCAAAGGACTTCGGCTACGGCGTGGAGGAGGAGGAAGAGGAGGCGGCAGCGGCAGGCGGCGGGGTTGGGGCGGGGGCCGGCGGGGGCTGTGGCCCCGGGGGCGCTGACAGCTCCAAGCCGAGGATTCTGCTCATGGGACTCCGGCGCAGCGGCAAATCCTCCATCCAGAAGGTGAGCGGGGCCGCGCCTGCCCCTCCCCCATCCGTCCCCTCCCCGGGGGCTCAGGTGGCCGCGGCAGGGAGGTCCCAGGAGGGCGGTGGCCGGGGCTGGCCTCGAGCTCTGTCCCACTGCACTTTCTCTTCTATTCTTGAGAGCGCAGCCCACAGGCGCAGCTCGCGCCAGGACCCTGACCTCTGCGTCCACGCCCAAGTCAGCTGAGGCCGGGTGGGTAGTTGGAGGGAGGCAGGTGTCGGGTGGCACCGTCCAAGACCTCCGCCCCCTGGGACCCTGCCCCTGTGTCATTTACGAAACTGAGACGTACTCTGCAGTTCTCACTTGGAGAACTTCGTGGACTCCGTTCCCTGCCCCCCTTTTTAAATTTGTTCCTCTCACTTCAGGTGACCAGAGTTTGCAGGGATTCCCAGCCCAGCCCCAGGGAGCAGCGTCTGAAAGAGTTGTGACTAAGACACTGGACATTCTAATGCTTGCTCTTGTTACTAGTATAAAGAAAACTTCACCGTAACATTATTGGGAATTGGGTACTAATGTTGCCCCTATTTCAGTCCTTGGGGCCTAGTAAGTGTAATTACTGGTAATATTCTCCTTGTAGGTCTGTGGCTGCAAAAATCTGAGACTTTGAGAAAGTTTTGCAGACCTACATCAGTCCATTTGTTTTCGCTTTTGGTCTGTCATGAATGGAGGGCTGTACACTTTATAGTAAGGGGAAAATAGAGGCAAGGTTGACTTCCTCCATTACACACAGAGTAAGCTGGTAGTAAAACTATTATCACCAGACACCTAGTCTTTCCCCCTTTCCACTCTGTCACTGTGTGACAAAGTCCTATCCAAAATCTGTGTGATGTTTTGTAGACGTGATGTTTTTAAAAAGTAGCCGCCTTCTGAATTTACTGAATTTTACTGTGTTTTATTTACCCCTTCATCTCTACAGCAAAAGTTGGGTATGTTTATGGTGGGTTTTTAGCAAGCTGATTTTAATTCTTTTCACCTGTTACCAACAAAAACTTGGGAGTAACTGTTCATTTTTCTCTTTTAGAAAGTAAGTTTTAGGATTGTATGTGTTCTGATTATTGTGATCCTTTTTTTTTTTTTTTTTTTTTTTTTTTTGAGACAGAGTCTCTCTCTTTTGCCCCGGCTAGAGTGCCTTGGCATCAGCCTAGCTCACAGCAACCTCAAACTCTTGGGCTTAAGCAATCCTGCCTCAGCCTCCTGAGTAGCTGGGACTACAGGCATGTGCCATCATGCCCGGCTAATTTTTTTCTATATATATTTTTAGCTGTCCAAATCATTTCTTTCTATTTTTAGTAGAGAGGGGGGGTCTCACTCTTGCTCAGGCAGGTCTCGAACTCCTGACCTCAAGTGATCCTCTAGCCTCGGCCTCCCAGAGTGCTAGGATTACAGGCGTGAGCCACCGCACCCGGCCTATTGTGATCCTTAACAATTGTCTTTACCATTTCTTTTCTCATGGGAGCTGCCTTTTTCCCTGTTAACTCCCATAGGCACCTCCATGGACATTTTCACTTCTATTCGGCATAGTTATTTGTCCTTGTTTTATTTCTTCCACAAGATTGCAAAATCAGTGAGGGTAGGATCCAGTCTGTTTCTTTTTTTCTTATTATTCCACAAAACCTGAGGTAGGCACTTAAGTAATTTTTGAATCAACAAAGTATCTTAAGCTTTACCTATAAGGTTTCCATAATCTTAAAGTAGATTTTGGCAGACTTAATACAGTTTAACCCTCCCCCTAAAAAAGAAAAAAACAACAAACCAGTGGAGGTGAGAGTGAGTGCTATGACTGGTACTGGTTATGGTGCAGGAAAGTTTTAGCTGAAAGCAGATTTAATGGAAATTAATTGGGTATTGTCTTTTGTGAGAAATAAAAGGGTAGTGACTACCAATGGATTCACCATTTGGTTTTTACCTTTCAAAACATTTTTGCTGTGGGATCAAATTTTTTATGTTAAACCAGGGTGGCATTTTGAATTTAAATACTGAAGTTGGATAGTCATAAAATTGTCTTGTTTCTTTTAACAGGTGGTGTTTCATAAGATGTCACCCAATGAGACCCTCTTTTTGGAAAGTACCAACAAGATTTATAAAGACGACATTTCCAATAGTTCCTTTGTAAATTTCCAGATTTGGGATTTTCCTGGGCAAATGGACTTTTTTGACCCAACATTTGACTATGAGATGATCTTCAGGGGAACAGGAGCATTGATATATGTCATTGATGCACAGGTAGTCACGAATAATTATGTTTACTTCTCTTCCCTAGTGGCAAAAAGATATAGAAACAAAGAAAAGTTGTTTATTTTCTTTGTCATGTGCTTGCAGCTTTTTTCTTTGGCAGTAAATTCCCTAACAGTATAAGAACTGCAGTTGCATAGGTGCTTTGGGAGCAAGTATGTCTTTGTTCAGGTACAGAATTTCAGATGATTAAGAGATATGGTTTACATTTTTGAGTCCTACTTAATGAATAGCTAACATTGGCTTTCCACTTTTATTGGTTAATAGTAGATATTCTTGTACTTTAATAACTATAACAATAGTGACATCACTCACTCAAAAGATCCCATGCTATAATATAAAATTGTGAGAATTAGAGTCAGCAGATATTAGAGTGAGTGGTTTTCTTAATTGCCCAAATTGAGTTTAGTGCTGCAAGCATTTTTTTGAGGACCTAAAGTGGTAGGCAGTCAGATGAATGGAACGTGGCCCTGTCCTTAAGAAGCTTAATTTTTTTTTTTTTTTTTTTTTTTGAGACAGAGTCTCGCTCTGTTGCCCGGGCTAGAGTGAGTGCCGTGGCGTCAGCCTAGCTCACAGCAACCTCAAACTCCTGAGCTTAAGCGATCCTACTGCCTCAGCCTCCCGAGTAGCTGGGACTACAGGCATGTGCCACCATGCCCGGCTAATTTTTTCTATATATGTATTTTAGTTGGCCAGATAATTTCTTTCTATTTTTAGTAGAGACGGGGTCTTGCTCTTGCTCAGGCTGATCTCGAACTCCTGACCTTGAGCGATCCACCCGCCTCGGCCTCCCAGAGTGCTAGGATTACAGGCGTGAGCCACCGCGCCTGGCCAAGAAGCTTAATTTTTATAAGCTTAAGCATTAGTTAGGAATGCTTTCTGAGTGACAGGCTCTATATAGTGGGTGCTTTCACATACATGATCTAATTTAATTTAGTCTTCACAGTATTGTGAGGTATATATTGTAATTCCTGTTTTATAGATGAGTAAACTGAGATCACAGAGTTTAAGCAACTTGGTCAAAGTCACACACCTAATAAATGGCAGAGCTGGGATTACTTTAAAAAAAATCTATTGGGAAGAAATGTCCATTTCCTTTTTTTTTCTTTATATTATCAGTATTAAAAATTATAAGCATTAACTTGGTAATTGAATTTTTTAATCTTGAGAAATTGAAGAGCTATTTAGTGGTATAAGTTAATGTATTTGAATGTTTGAATATTTGTGAATAATGAGGATATTTTCTGTGTTTGGGGAAATAGGTGGTTTGAGGCTTTCTTAGCTCATTACTTGACCTTTATAAGCTTTCTTTTTAAAAAATATTTTGTTCTGACTTACAGGATGACTACATGGAGGCTTTAACAAGACTTCACATTACTGTTTCTAAAGCCTACAAAGTTAACCCAGACATGAATTTTGAGGTTTTTATTCACAAAGTTGATGGTCTGTCTGATGATCACAAAATAGAAACACAGAGGGACATTCATCAAAGGGCCAATGATGACCTTGCAGATGCTGGGCTAGAAAAACTCCATCTTAGGTAACAACATATGTGTTTGATATGAGAGCCCTGAACAATGTGTAAATGTATTCCCATCTCTGTCATTACAAACACTGTAGCTATCTGTTACTGGTATGCTCTTTCCCAAATCTGTAATGTTTTTGATCTCTTCTTTGTTGAATGCCAAGCTGTTTTGGGAGCTTGATGTTACTGAGAAGTTACTTTACCCACTTTTTACATTTTCCTGGAGATTGAAGTCATGTGAAGTGTTTCCATTGGTGCTTTTCCAAGTTCATCTCAAGAGTCTGGAGTCAAGCTATTTCCTCATGGCATAAATCTGCTTTGGGACTCCCCACTGTTGATTTCATTATTTTTCTTCCCCCTTGCCTCAGTGCAAAGAATCTCCTGTCACATTTGTTGTAGATATCTTTAGCTTGAGGGTTGAGTCTTGACAGTGTCTTTCTCATAAGAAAGAGCCTTTTAAAGGAGATATGTTTTCAAGTTTGGACTGACTCTGATGTATCTTAGGTTTTAAAACACTTTATACTTTCATGAAATTCAAGTGTGGGTTAGGTGGGTTTATCCTATAAATTTGCATAAAGCTGCTATTAAGTTTAAAGGACTGCTGGTTTATAATTAAATTTTGTTAAGTTATTAGAGAATAGATATTAAATAGGATTGATTTGTGTATTTGCATTCGGAAAGTCTACGAAGAATATTTTTCTACATCTTATTTTTTTGGTGATATAGGTAGAAATGAGTATATTTAAAATACCCAAGAAAATGTTGTCTTAATGATATAAGCAGTTTAAAGAGGGAACAGGGGAGAGACACAAGCACAGTCATTTCCCTATCCCTGGTCTCATCTTTCCCTATCCCTCATCTTTATCTCTGATATTCCCTGGGCTTCAGGCTCCAAGATCTTTCAGTTATTCTTCTAAGAAACCATGTAGAAAAGTCTCATTGACCTCTACTTTGCCTGGATTAAATTTTTAAAAATTTATAAGTAATTCATGCTCAAAAAGATAAAAATTCAGCGATGTCTATAAGAGAAACTACCTTCCCATAAAATTCCTCAATCTAATTTTTTAAGAATCTATTATTAATAGTTTTTACCTGGATTTTAAGCCATGTTCGTCCTGTGTTGCCCAGTGCCCATGGGGATTCTTCTGACTCTCTTTATGTCTGTGTTGCGTTCCAGGGTATCTCACCCCAATGGTTCATGCCATCCCTTTCCCCAGTACCCCATAGGGCCCTAGTCCTCGTTAGCATCAGTAGAATTTGGCATTTAACTTTTATTTAATACTAGCAGGCCCGTGCAATGAGAGTCCATTTGATTTCTGATTTCTAGAAAGTCACTTTATTAAAATGCCCTGTGCGGACAGCTGATTGTCTCTGTCCCATCTACCTCCGAGCCTCACAGGCCCTGCAGGACCATCTCACTTTGCTAACCTTTTTGCCTAAAAGAGACACTAAAATATTCCTTTCTTCCTATACCTGTGGGATCATCTTGGCCTTCTCTGTTCCAATGTTGTCACATCTAGAGTAGAGTCCTTTCTCCCACAGGGTTGAGTTCTTAGGTCAGCTCCTTGAAAGTATCTTTTTTAAAAATTTTATTTATATATTTATTTTCCTGCACACCCCCGGTGGCCCCCTAAAAATATCTTTAAATTACCTATAAAGTGGTATATACAGTTCTTTGTCTCTGACTTTGTCACATATCCATATAAATGTATTGTGGATACAACTATGTAATGAAGAGTGTATACCCTGAGTGAAAAAGCAAGTAGAATTGTCCAGTGTTTAAATTGTTAAAGGCCTGTCTCTCTCTCTGTCATTCTTTCTCTCTGTCTCTCTCACTCAGATATGTGTTATGTTGAATCTACAAATGTTACTTCTCCACTGTACATCCTTTTAGGCCTCCTGACTCCTGTTTCATTCTCTGTCTGACCCCTGCTCCCATCTTCCTTAATATGCTTTTTATATAAATTATAAACACCAGTTATATTCATTTATTTATTCAACAAATACTTATGAGCACTGCTCAGGGCAATGGGCTTGCGGCTGTGAGCCAGAATGACAAAGTCTTTTTTCCTCACGGACTTACAGTTTGTGATGACACGGCTCAAAAGCACCTATAAATAAATGTATAGTGTAATTTTAAGTACTTGTCAATGCTGCAAAAACAAATTAGGGGAAAAGGGTAGAATCAGGTACAGGAACACTATTTTAGGTAGGGTAGTTAGAAAACTTTTGAGGATGTGAAATTAAAAAATTTTTTTACAGGTGGGTCTCGCTATCTTGCCCAGGCTGGAGTGCAGTAGGTATTCACAGGCACAATTGTAGCTCACTACAGCCTCGAACTCCTGGGCTCAGGTGATCCTCCTGCCTCAGCCTCCCAAGTAGCTGGGACGATAGGCACATGCTACTATGCCTGGCTAGGAGGTGACATTGTAGAAGAAACCTGAATTATATTCTTATTTAATAAATGTCTCATATCTCTTCTAGCTTTCTTTTGGTTTTTAATCTTGGTTTTTTTCTCAGTTATGTGCTTAAAAAACCAGGCTTTTTGGATCAGCCTACAAAGACTTAGGTGAATATTCAAGTTTCAGCATCTGAAAATGCTTTCCTGGGTACTGCCTCAATTGGCCTCTGTGTAAATGCAGTAAAGAGGTGTATAGCCACAAGTCAGGTGGGACACTGCATTCATCATCTTGAATGGTGGGCATGGTTTTGAATTTACTGGAATGAATTTACTGGAATCAAATGTTACAGTTTTAGGTATTATAATAGTTGTCAACCTAAGGTGTTTCTCAAACTAATCAATCTATGTTGTGTTTTTCAGCTTTTATTTGACTAGTATCTATGACCATTCAATATTTGAAGCCTTTAGTAAGGTGGTACAGAAGCTTATCCCACAACTTCCGACCTTGGAAAACCTATTAAATATCTTTATATCAGTAAGTGACTCATTTAATTTACTGTAGTTTCTGATTCTATTTTTGTTAAATGTACTCGTTTTAAAATTCTCCATAAAATGGCTTGAATTAGTCTGAATCAAGCTTAAAGACTAATGACACATTTAACATGTAAAATAAATAAGAACATAAGATATGGATTGAGCTGCTATTTTCTGAATTATTTTCTTAGTACTCATCTTTTTTGTGTTTAAAATGAACTGATGAAAAATTTTTTCATGCTTATTTGAAAACATCTTTATGATACCTGTTTTCTGAAGGAAGAATAGTAGCTGGAAAAGACTGGGTTTTGGGAATGTGACTCAGTTTAATCTCTGCCTTATTGGAGGTCACATTGAAAAATTGGTCTTTTCCTTTTCTTGCTAACTAAAATCTTAGTATATAAAATCTTATATTTTAGTATGTAATCTTAGTATCTTAGTATGTAAAATCTTATATTTTAGTATGTAATCTTAGTATGTAAAATCTTATATTTTACATTCTTATTTTGAAGATTCAGCTTAATAAAAAAGGGTAGCCCTCCAGTAAATTTAGCATTTAGCTATTACATTTTCCAAACATTACTTTGAGGGGACCCAATGTGTGGCGATCCCCACTTTGACTGTTTTGGGCTTTTGAGTTGTGCTAGATATTGATGTCAAGCTGTAATTCTTTTATGTTTTGCTAATTGCAACATAAAGCCTTTCTGGTAACAAGGTCATTCAAATCAAAGATTGATAGTAATAGTAAGAGAGGATTATTGAAAATGTGGCATAGCTTGATTTTTGGAGAACTTTTTTGACAAATTTTTGGTGATGTCTTATTCATTGAAGTAAAGCAGAAGAAGAGAAATGTTTGAGAGAGCAGAGAAATAATTCCACTTTTATTCTTTGGTTAATAGAAGGGTCTTTCAACCCAGTACTATTTGTTTTTTGTTACTGAGTTGTATAATTAAAAATGACCTTGTATGTTATTCAGTAATTGAAGATCTTTGATAAGTTGCAAATTATAATTCTTAAAAAAAAAACTGAATACTTACCCAATTTTGTTTTTCCAAGAATTCAGGTATTGAAAAAGCTTTTCTCTTTGATGTTGTCAGCAAAATCTACATTGCAACAGACAGTTCCCCTGTGGATATGCAGTCTTATGAACTTTGCTGTGACATGATCGATGTTGTGATTGACGTGTCTTGTATATATGGGTAAGTTATATACATGTTTCTGTAAGATCTCAGGTAGAAAACTACCAGCTTGATTTGTCTAGGAGATTAATTTCTGAAGCCTTTGGCAAGTACTGTATGAAGTCAGATTGTGCTCATTCTAGTGCTTCAACTTGGAGCATGATTTCCCTATAAGTGGGCTGCTCGATCTTACTCCTTCAGAGAGGATGGCTAAGAGAAGTTGAAAAGTATGACTAGCACTGGACTTATTTATCACCGAAAGTTTCTCCCGCCATTATTTGGGGGGTTTGCACTGTATCTTCTCACGACTGGGACTTAGCTAGATTGAAAAACTAGACTCATTTATTTAAAATGGTCTGAATAATAAAGTAAGTTTTGGTTCCTAATTTAACTGCAGGCTTTATGGAATGAGTGATTCTTAATCTTTCAGAGAGCAAAGAGACAAGGTAATTAGATTTTGGGTATCAAGTAGAAGGACTTAAACATATAAAAATTTGACCCATACATCTAAGTTTCCAAAATTACATTTCTAAAATATGAGCTCTTCTTTGTATAAATTCACCAAACCCTATATAGAAATTTATAGAAGCCAAGAAACAAGTGATTTTGTAGAATAGGCCAGAGCACTAGTGAAAACTTTGGAAAATTACTAGTATTTCAAAAGCCAGTAACATTCTCTGTACCCTCTAAGATCCCTGATTCCCCTGGTATATTAACATCAGAACTCCCAAGGTGCTTTCAGATGCTTTCTAATACCTGTGTCCTCTATCTTTTCCTCCTCTCTGCTCCACCCAGTCTAAACTTCTCTTTCACCTCTGACTGCCCTTCACCTTGGTCTAATTTGTCAGTGTCTCTCCAGCTGCCTCTGTGTAGGAAAGTGCATTTGTTCAACCTGTTCTTTACCTGTCTATTCCTGTCTTCCATTTCTGTCTATTCCTTTCAGTTGTGATTACATGCTGTCCTTTGTTTTAGTTCTTTCCATAGTGAAAATGAGATATTGTTGGTTTATTATGTTATTTAGTAAAATTTCATGTTTGTTATTCCTAATTTTAAACATGGATTGGTAGAACATTTGCTTTTTTTTTAAAACAAAAATTCTGTAAACCAACTTTTTAATAATATGAATCAAATTTAGTTATAAAATTTATTTTCAGTATAAGATACATTATAGCATACATTATACATTATAAAGTACATTGGAAAAAATGTCCATTATATCACTATTCTTAACACAATCTGTGCATTTAATTCGATGTACTTTATTATTGTTTAATTTGCTTCTTACTCGACTCTTGACTTATATTTTTTTGAATGGGGACCACATATAACTCTGACAATTGTAGTTTAATGATTGAAATAGCTTTCAGACTCTGTATGGCTCACTTTGCAAGTATGAGGATTCCAAAGTGTATATATATAATACACTGTATTTCTTTTAATTAAAAAAAAAATGCTATGTAACCCAGGCTGGACTGGAACTCCTGGGCTTAAGTGATCCTCCCACCTCAGCCTCCCAAGTAGCTAGGACTATAGGTACTTGCCACCATGCCCAGCTTAGATTGTATTTCTTTTGGTTTTTATATTTACTTCTTTTTCACCAATGGCAGTGTTCATATTTTAGATCCTTCTTTTATTTGCAGACGGTGTCAACACAGATTAGTATAAGGGAAAATTTGAAGTCTCCTATATACCATGCATCCTAGGTAAACAGGATGGAAGTGTGAGTGCATGGAATACTACTAGGTCACAGAAAGAGAAAGTGTTGTTGACGATATGCATTTTGTCCCATGATATTTGTTATGAGCTTTTCACTTTGTAGTTTCAGGACTAACCAGGTTACTTTTCCTCTAAGTTTATTATACCTTATTGTGCCCTACTGGCAGTAATTAGGATATTCTGCTACTAAGGATGGTTCTCTTGGTCTTGACTTGGCATATTTTGACAAAGATTCAGATAAGCATATTTTCCTAGTACTCTTAAAAACTGTTAAAACAGGTAAACTTAGAAAGCAAATACTATGTTTTAAAGACTGAGCAAGCTTTTTAAGGTCATTGGCATATTTTTATTCTTAGTTTTATTAATCACAGCCAAATCAAATCTGTGTAATCTCCAGACTTTGAATAGAATGTGCTTTTCTTCTTTGTCACATTAATGTGTGATTGAAGATCATATGCTGGTTAGACATTATCAACTTTATAGCTTTTTACAGCTATTGGCCATGGGGGTACTGGCTTAGGGAATCTTCAAGGTTGTCTGTGTTGGAGCCTGTTGTCAGAGTTAGTGCTTGTTCTCACTTTCCATGTGGCACAGAAAAGGATCTAGGTAGGGCATCTAACTATAAGCTGAGAATACATAGCACTTAAAACTTCCCCTTCTCCAATCAGAAGGAAGTAGTTTTCTTTTATACTCGTAAAGCAAATGACACCTACTTCCCCATGATTCCGTTTTGCCAAATTAACTTTATTTATATTAGCTAGCTAGGAAAGATACTGGAAACTGCATGGAATTGAGTTAAAAACCCAAAGTTTGAGTTCTGGCTTTGCTAGGAGAGCCCTTCACTTTTAATGAACTTCAGTTTCTACATCTTTTAAATGGGCATATTTCTCCTCTTTATGTGGTTTACTTTGGCTTGTTGCAGAAAGGATTTAAAATGGTTTAATAGGGCTATAGTAGTAATTCCTGTCTTCAGGATTGTTGTGAGGATCAGATTAATGTGTGAGAAGGTAAACTGTAAGATTCAGAATAGTTTAAAAAAATAAGCCAAAAGTTCATGGGAAAAAATATATACAAAATACAGAAAAATGAAAAGAGGAGTAAAAAGCCATTACTAAGACAACTACTGTGTTAACAATTTTTTTAGTGTTATTTCTGTCATTTTTTAAAATATTTCTTCGAAGGTAAATCTTTTTCAAATTAATGTATGAGAAGGTAAACTGTAAGGCTCAGAGTAGTTTAAGATATAAGTCTCACCACCATTTGTTAACAACAACTGCATGGGAAATATAAAAAAGTGAAAATAGGAGGAAAAAAGGGTTATTTTTACTACCAAAGACAACTATTGCTAATGTTTTCTTTTTAGTCTATTTCCTTCACCTTTTTTTTTTTTTTGGAGGGAAATACTTTATTTAAAAAGGCAGTTTTGACAGCTGTTAATTCCTAGCAATAGCTAGACAACCTTTAGACTTTTACGAGCAAGTACATCAGAATAAAGTTTCAGAGCACATAGCTCTTTAAAAGTTTTTGATTTCAACATAGTTCTTACTGTTCTCTAGCCAGGAATATTCTTGTATAGTCTTAAGAATTTTCTTGCTTTTGTGAGGAAGCAAAAAAATGTTTTCTGAGAAAACGTGTGGTCGACTTGGCATATGGAATATGCCTTGAAGGAGCTCACTTAGGTGGTAGCAGGTCCCAGAGGGCCCTGTGACCCGAGGGAAGTAAAGAGAGGAGGCATCTCAGTTGGGTTTACAGAATACAGTCTGAGGGGTAAGTAGTCCCATCTGGCAAGATGTTGGAAGTGGTGTCATTTCTCTGGGTAAGATAGACACATGTTTTTACTTTTTACTCCAAATGTCTGAATATCTGTTATATTAAAGGATATGTATGGAATTTTTGTTGTTATTGTTTTTAATAGGAATCCCTAGGATTCTGCGTTTAGGAACCTTATACTGCAACAACACTCTGTTCCGATATATGTAAGCCAGTATTATCTCTCGAAAGACATTTGGGAAATGGGGTGCAAAGACTTGTCATTGTGCAAATTAAATGTGACAAAATGCCTAGTTGGGAAACCTGTGATGAACAGTACTTTCTTTTAAAATAGGTTAAAGGAAGATGGAAGTGGAAGTGCTTATGACAAAGAATCTATGGCAATTATCAAGCTGAATAATACAACTGTCCTTTATTTAAAGGAGGTGACTAAATTTTTGGCACTGGTCTGCATTCTTAGGGAAGAAAGCTTTGAACGAAAAGGTAATGGCATTTTAAAAAGCCGTTTTTATGTTAAGTTCTTTGCCATAATTTCCCAGGTTCTTGAAAAGAAGAGAAAACAATCTTGCAGTGTTTGACAAATGGTTATCTTTAGAAAAAAAAATTAGCTCAAACTACGTTTGTCCCTTCCCTTACATATATAGTCCTGACTCTCTCCTTTCTTCTTTTGATCTTTTATTTTAAATCATGTTTTTTATTCCAACCTCTCTTACTTCAGATTCTTTCATTGCCTGTTTACCTGTCTGCAGTTTGGCTTCCATCTGAACCAGTCTACTGAAACCATTCCTTGAGAGATTACCAGATTACCTTCTTGCTGCATTCAGTGGCCTTTTCTTATTCTGCAGCCTCCAGCCTCCTGAAGCATGTCATTCCCTCCGTTCTCAAAGCTTTCTTCTCTTTTTGCTTCCCTAAAGCTGAATTTTCTGGGTCATTTCATGTGTTTGTTTCCCTGACCGTGTCTCCTGTTTCTTCTGGCTGTTTTTCTTTTTCTCAGGCCTGAGCGTGCAGAGCCAAGTCTTTCTGCTCATTTATTCTCCAGGTCAGCTCATCCAATCCATGGCTTCAGTTAATCTTCTGTATGTGGTTGATTGAAAAATGCACGTCTCCAGCTCTGACTTGGTCTCATGTTCCAGTCCACTCACTCACTTTTAGTGAGACATCTTCCCTGAATATCTGATTGTTATCTTGGGCATCCTGCCTATCATCAGTTGATGATTATTTCCCCTCGTTTGTGACTCTCTTGGCTACCCTACTTCTGTCACTAATTATGCCATTTTTCTCCTGTCCAAGCTTGGATGTCGTGTAGTCAGGTAATTGGTGTTATTGCTGAAGGGCCCTTGCAGATCGGTTCACAGAGGGGATTTCATGTTCTCCTTTTTCCATTATTCTATATCCTTTACATTGAACTTTCACCAAATCCTATTTTTTTCTTGGAACTATTTCTTGGGTTTCCTTTCCATTTCCACTGTCAGTGACTCCAATCTATGTCTTCATCCTCCCAGGCCTGTGGTGCTGTAGTAATCTTCTACTTGATAATATTCATGCATTTGACATGTATATGGAGGGTTTAGTATATATCATCTTTTATCCTGAAGGCAGATTGGTTTTCAGAAAATTTCTTTTATCATATTATTTAACTACTCAAGGATTTAGAGTAGCTCTCTATTATTCACTGCAATAAGTCCCTATTCTTCTACCTGAGTTTTTAATGAAATATTTCAGATACACATTTTTTGGATAAAACAAAACATGTGTGTTCATCTTTGAGCTTAAGAACTAAAACATGACAAATATAGTTGATGGTCTTCTGTGTATTTCTCTCAATTGAAATCCTTTCCTTTGTACTATGTGTTTTATTTTTCCTATGGGTGATTGATTTTTTTTACTTCATATCTATCCTTAAACAATATAGAGTATTGTATGTCTTTGTATAAATGATATCAAAATATAAGTAGTCTTCTGCAACCTACTTGTTTCTCTTCATTCAGGGTTTTTGAGATTCATCTAGATTCATGACTCATAAACTCTAGTTCATTTATTTTCACTGCTATATAGTATTCTATGGGTTGAATAAACCACAGTGTATTTTCTTATTGCTGGACATTTAGATTATTTTAAAAATTACAAATAGTTCTGCAACAAATGCTCATGAACAAGTTTGCCTTTGCATATGTGGAGAATTTATCTAGGGTATGCATTCAGGAGTGGAATTTATAGAGTACATACATCAATTTTATTAGACATTACCAAACTGCTCTCTGAATGATTTTCCCACTTTCAACCCTGACAGTACTGTATGGAAGCTCTTAATCACTTTGTATCCTTGATAATGCTTGATATTGTCAGACTGTGTAATTGTTGTCAATCTGGTAGATGTGAAAGGTTTCTCGTTTGGTTCTCATTTTTACTTACGTAATTACTCATTAGTAAACGTCTTTCATGGCAAGCACTTTTTCATGGCTGTTCAGTTTTTTTCTGTAGCAATTTACGTGTTCACGTTTTTATCTTTTTTGTACTGATTCTTAGGAGTTCTTTATTTTTCTCCATTTTAATTTAAAAAAATTTTAAACTTTAGTTATGGAAAATGTCTGATGTACACAAAAGTAAACCATCACAATCAATCACCATGTACTTATCCTTGCTTCAGCTTTTATATACTCATATTCAATCTTGTTTCCTGAATAGCCTTTTCCCGATTAGCTGGTTATTATTTTCTACTCTTTTGTTGTAGAAACTGTCAAACAAAAAAAAGTAGAGAAAATAGTGTAATAAACCCCTTTTTATCTATCACCCACAGTCAACAATCATCAAAATTATATCCAATCTTATATTTATACCCTTTTCTCTAGTGGATTATTTTGAAGCAATCCCTGACATTAAATCATTTTGCCTGTATAGATTTCTGTAGATATCGCTAAAATGTAGTGTTCTTTTTTGAACATAACAATATTAGCATTAATAAACACAAAAAATTAGCAGTGATTTAGTGGTATCAAATATCTGGTCAGTATTCAGATTTCCTTGATTGTCAGTTTTATTTTATAATTTGCATGGACGTCAATTTTAATGTAATTGAATTGACCAAAACTGTTACAATTTTTTTTTCTGAGTCTGAAGCACCACCTTAATTTGGCTCTAACCTACTTATTCCGACTTGGTTCCCAGTACTTCCTACCATGAGTTTTCTGATGTCCCTCTCACCAGTCAGACCATTGCTTTCTGTCCTCCACCTGTGCTGTGTTCTCACTGCCACCTCCCTGCAGTTTTCCTGTGATTTTGCTCCCCGTTTCTGCCTAATTAAATCTGGCCTGTATCCCCGGAGTTCTTTCTTATCCCTGGAGCTTTCATTGATTGTTTTGCCCTGCACTTGGCTCTCTGTTTCCTTGGACTTCTTTCACATTTGTAGTCGATTCGATCAGATTGTTTTGATTTGTTTCTTGTGTCTTGGCTTTATGCCCCAGCTAGCATATCCTTGAAGGCATGGACCAGATCTGCTACTTCCTTTGACACATTGTACTCTATCATGCTGTTCATTAAGTATTTAATGACTTTCATCAAATCAAATATAAACTATTGAAAGATCACACTGTGTTCAAGCAGGCCACACAGTGTATTTTAATATTTTACTTTTCGTGAATGTGATTTGAGTGATTCAAAACTTGGATGCCAAAGATGTTTATTTGGTCAAGGTGATGGTTAAATTGCACATTTGTCATCTATCAGGATGTTGTGATGGTGGATATATATGATGACTAGCTAGCTGTTCTTATGATTGAAGAGGTTGCTGTTTAGTTTATAGGTTTAAGAGTTTCAAGCAGTATTTATCAGTCAGGGTTAATTTTGATTAACCCAGATTGTTATTTGGTAAGCCCAAATAACAGTACCTTAAACAAGATGGAAGTTTGTGTCTCTTGCGTATTAAAGAAGTCTGGAAGCCTATTGTCTAGGACAGATAAGGCAGCTTCCTGGTGTCCTTAAGAACATGGGTGTTTTTCTTCCTGCTCTGCCATTCTTAGCACTTGCTTCTATTCTCAAGGTCACCTCATGGTCCAGAATGGCTCCTGGAGCTCCAGCCATCTTATCCATATTCCAGACATTAATAAGGAACAACAGGAAGAAAGAATACATCCTCCTCCTCTTGGGAGTTCACAGAAGTCCCACACACTTCTGTTTATCTCAGTGGCCATAGTTTGGTCATGTGGCCATATCTAACTGCAAGGAAGACTAGGAAATGTAATGTTTTAGCTCACCACCAATGTGCTCAATCAAAATTGGGGTTCTGATTCTAAGGAAGAAGGGGGAAAGTGGTTATTTGGTAGGCAACTAGCCATTCTGTCACAAAATAGAAGCCTTTGTTCTACCAGAATCTTATGTGGAAGCCCAGTTCATTAAACAGATAAAGAGGAAGCTGCCCTGCCTGAAGAGGGCAGGGGGTGGCGGGTACAGGCGGCCTGAAGCTCTGCCTGCTGGGCCTCTCTGGTACTTCCCAGACTCCAGGCTTCTACTGAGCAGTTTGCCAAACTATTGCTTTACCATTTCCTTCAGCTCTTCATTGGCTGCCCCAAAGACTGGTAAAAGGAAGCTCTTGATATTTCAAAAAGTATTTTACTTTGACTTTAGATTTTATTGTAAACTTCCTTAGCAAATTTATTTTCCTAATTACTCAGATTGACTGCCCACCATGTCCTCTCTCAGGTCCTAGACTAGGTAACCAGTGTTAACAATTTGGGTATATGCTTTATCATGTTGCCAGCGTAAAGAATTCCTCAGTTGGGTGTATGGTTTTCAGTGTACAATAATTTTTTTTTCTGTCACCAAATGTTTTCTTTTTTTTTTTTTTTTTTTTTTTGAGACAGAGTCTCACTCTGTTGCCCGGCTAGAGTGAGTGCCGTGGCGTCAGCCTAGCTCACAGCAACCTCAAACTCCTGGGCTTAAGCGATCCTACTGCCTCAGCCTCCCGAGTAGCTGGGACTACAGGCATGCACCACCATGCCCGGCTAATTTTTTCTATATATATTTTTAGTTGGCCAGATCATTTTTTTCTATTTTTAGTAGAGACAGGGTCTCGCTCTTGCTCAGGCTGGTCTCGAACTCCTGAGCTCAAACAATCCACCCGCCTCAGCCTCCCAAGTGCTAGGATTACAGGCGTGAGCCACCGCGTCCGGCCTTGTCACCAAATGTTTTCTAGTAGGTAATTTCACAATTGACATTCAGGAGGTGTGATTTTCTTTTTCTCTCCTGCAGGTTTAATAGACTACAATTTCCACTGTTTCCGAAAAGCTATTCATGAGGTTTTTGAAGTGGGTGTGACTTCTCACAGGAGCTGTGGTCACCAGACCAGTGCCCCCAGCCTGAAAGCGTTGGCACACAATGGCACACCGAGAAACGCCATCTAGTCTGAATCTGAATCCCAGCGTCGGGGCTCTGTGCCAGCTTACTCTTCACTCCAGGGTCAGATGCCGTGTGCTACAGGACATGGGAGCTGCTGCTTGTGGGAATCTGGTGCCTGTCCCACTAGAGACAAGGGGTAGAGTTTCTCATTTGGATGAAAACCCCTTCAACCAGTGGTGTACGACTGAAGCTACTATTTCTTTTTGAAAAATGGCAAAAAAAAAAAAAAAAAAAAGAAAGAAATTCTAGAGACCACAGAACTCAAGTTTGTCTTTTTCCTCTTTTGGGTCCTACTTTAAGTAGTTGGGATATTTTGGACCTGGAGATAACACCAATTACCCATCCTTACCAGGGAATGTTGCCGTGAAGTCTAGTTGAAAATAATAGAAAAAACTGAGTTTTTATATGCTTCACTTAGGCTTTCACTGAGTATTCCCTAAAGATCTGCCTTGCTTAAATTCTAACACTGCCTCTCAGATTTCAATTTTGGACATTGCACATCTAAGACCTTTTAAATGCATTTGCTTGCTAACTCGGAAGACACAAAGTCTGACTGCAGCAAAAGACATTCCTGTATTTGTTATTGAAGAAGTAAGAGGAAATTTTATGCTGCATCAGGTGGAGAGCAAGGCTCAACAGTGGCTGCATTAGTTCCCTTGGAAGTGGTGAGGAAAAAACTTTGAAACAGAAGAAAATTTTCACACGTGTGTTTTGAGTACCAAATGTCTGGGTTCTTTCTCCTGCATTAGATAAATGATCGTGTTCAATGTAACAAAGGGAATTAAAAAAAAAGTTTTTCCCACAGTCACCTTCTAGGGGAGAAACTCACTATGTCACTGAAGTATTTAGCTTACTTTTCTTTAATCTTGGTATCAGTCTCTATATACCTTTTATTCTAAGCTATCTGGATTCTTTATTGCTATTTGTTGACCATGAATGACCCTAAGGCAGTGGTGGATTGTCCACTGGAGTTGGAAAGAGCACTGGTGTCACAACAATGTGTTGTTTTACATCCTTTGTCTCCAGTATTCTGACACCAAGTTTCAGCTGTGGTACTTTCTTTGCCTAGGATATTAATTCATAATTGTTGTTTTTTGTTGATGGTTGATACCCTTTCCATTGATTTAACTTACATATTATTTTTATTCCACATGCCCAGTAGTCATATATTCCAAAGCCACTGGACCACTTGAGTACATAAGTGCCACTGTTTAACGAGATATGTATATTCAGGTCTGTAAACCTAACAGTGTGACTTGGAGTGCTTCCTGCCGGTGATTCTGACTGTTGAGTATTTACATGGACCATGGTGATATCCAAAAGAAAAATGCTTTTATATTTATAGATTATTTCATTGAACTATATATAAAATGGGTATCAATAAATGTATTTACTCCAAAATCAGTTTCTCTACTTGCCTAAGGTGTGCGAGGGTGGGGTGATGGAACATTGGGTTGTCCCACCCTATCATTTTCTTTTGCTGCCTCGTGTGGTTAACATTCCTTTTGTGTCAGTGCTTCAAGTTCTATCCTGATGTGGGAATTTCATGGCTTTGTGTCTAGGCATCGCCCCTACCCATTTTTTAGGGTAGGAGGCCTAGCCCAGGTGAAAATGTGTGTGGCTGGGTGTTTCATGTCAATGAATCTCACTCATGGTGGGGAGTATCCAGGGCCTGGCATCGTTGATGCATTGTACCCAAGCTAATAAGGAATAAGGAGATGAGTGAAGTAGAACACATTTAAAAAGTTGTAACAATTCGAGCTTGTTTTTCGTTTCTTCCAATTCCTGAGTAACTCATTGACCCTTAAATATCTGTTAAATTATTGTTTATCTGTATAAATGCTTAGGTAGGGTAAATATACCTTAGTTTATCAATAGGAGAAAGATACGTAGAGATTGAAAGATTTTTTTTTTTTTTTTTTTTTGAGACAGAGTCTCATTCTGTTGCCTGGGTTAGAGTGCCGTGGCATCAGCCTAGCTCACAGCAACCTCAAACTCCTGGGCTCAAGCGATCTTCCTGCCTCAGCCTCCCGGGTAGCTGGGACTTACAGGCACGCGCCACCATGCCCGGCTAATTTTTTCTATTTTTAGTTGTTTGGCTAATTTCTTTCTATTTTTAGTAGAGACGGGGGTCTCGCTCTTGCTCAGGCTGGTCTCGAACTCCTGAGCTCAAGCAATCCTCCCGCTTCGGCCTCCCAGAGTGCTAGGATTACAGGCATGAGCCACCGCTCCCGGCCCTGAAAGATATTTTTTTGAGACAGGGTCTTGCTGTGTTGCCGAGGCTGGAGTGCAGTAGCAGGATCATAGCTCACTATCACCTCAAACTCCTGGGCTCAAGTGATCTTTCACTTCAGCCCCCCAAGCAGCTAGGACTACAGGCACATGCCATCATGCCCAACTAATTTTCAAATTTTTTGTAGCTGTGGGGGTCTCACTATGTTACCCATGCTGGTCTTTTTTTTTTTTTTTTTGAGACAGAGTCTCACTCTGTTGCCCGGCTAGAGTGAGTGCCGTGGCGTCAGCCTAGCTCACAGCAACCTCAAACTCCTGGGCTCAGGCAATCCTTCTGCCTCAGCCTCCCGAGTAGCTGGGACTACAGGCATGCACCACCATGCCCGGCTAATTTTTTCTATATATATTTTTAGCTGTCCATATAATTTCTTTCTATTTTTTAGTAGAGATGGGGTCTCGCTCTTGCTCAGGCTGGTCTCGAACTCCTGAGCTC
>CM052444.1:82957479-82976109 GCA_028533085.1 Varecia variegata
TTCTTTCTATTTTTAGTAGAGACGGGGTCTCGCTCTTGCTCAGGCTGGTCTTGAACTCCTGACCTCAAGCGATCCTCCCACCTCGGCCTCCCAGAGTGCTAGGATTACAGGCGTGAGCCACTTCGCCCAGCCCATATTTTTAATATATATCTATAATGTGATGTTTAAACTTTTTAATGAGTTAATTTTAAGTAAAATTGCCATTCTAACTTCATATGTGAGTTTATACATCATAAAGCTTGCCTATATTAAAAATATATATATAGGCTTGTTGAATTGAGTTAAATGGGTTTGGTCTCCCAGCTCCTCAAGCACAAAGAATTCTGTTTTTGCTGATGTTGTCTTTGTTTTTTTTTTTTTTTTTTTTTGGTGCTAACCCAAAGTGTCAAACAGAAACACACAAGAGGTGTCAGATGTATATCTGTTAGTCAATATATTATCCTTTTTTCTTCTAAATTCCTGGGTCATGACAGTTCAAAGTATCTTTGGTTAGTACAAGGTTTATTGTGAAAATTTCAAAGCAAGATGAATTTTGATTCACTTGGTTAAACAAAGAAATATGTTGCATTGCACTGTTTGACAGAAGCAATAATTAGCCACCATAGGGGCCGTTACAGTAATTATTGGTCCCTGACAATCTGTAGGTACTCCATAAATTTAGGATGAATGAATGAATGAATGAATGACAAAATTGAAACCAGGGCAGTAGAGTGTCTCTAACTTTGTACTTATCTCTTACAGTGGTCTCGAGCCCCTTCAACTACTTCCCATTCTACCTTTCATCACTGAATTTTTTTATGGGACTTAAGTAGAATATCACTGCTTTAGTGATGCTTTACCCCAAACAACTTGCAAGCACTAAATAATCTTCAAACTAAACCAATTTATGGGCTAGGACAATGTATCAAGACTGTCACTCCAGAACTTGGGCACGTGTAGATGGTCTGTCATTTTTCACGGTGGTTTAATGCCAGTATTTGCTCTCCTACAAAATTTCCGCTTCCCTTCTGCTCTAAAATCCCTAAAACACAGGTATGAGCCTCACCAAACTTCTCTCGTTGCATCTGCTCTGTAGGCAGGCACGGTTCTGTGAAAGCAAATGTCACTGCCGCAGCCATAATTTAAGACGTCCTTTTAAAAAATTCCAATTTCATCATTTCACAGAAGAATAGATCAATATTTCTACAGTTAAGAGTTTAGTTAAAAACCCTGCTGTGCAATGAAATAATGCATCTGCTATTGGCGTAGAGCGACTGGGATGTTAATTCCCTGGTTTTGTGTCAGTTAAGGGCAAATTAGCCTTCCAGCACCAGTCATGACTCATTATGTCATTATGTAGAAGGCACTTACTGTACCTCCACTACTATGCAATTTAGATCCAATAAAAATTGTGACAGCGTTTTTATCCACTTCATTAAGCTACTAATTTCTTGTAAAAAAATGTACATTAATCTTTTTATAGCTTCATGCAGAGTGGCATATTTTTAGACTCTAACATTGATTAGGTCCTGGTTAAGAATAATTTTCACAGTACTTTTAAGAAATGTAAATAAAGTTACAATAATTTAATTTTTCAACATAGTTATGACAGTATTGATCTTAAAATGAACATGTTGGCTGAATTAAATGTGTAGCCCAAATGAAATACAGACTGAATATTTAAACATGCAACAAATTACAAAGCGTGGCTTAACAATACCCTGCAAACAGAACGAAGAGAGGGAGCGTGAACCTCCATGGAAAATATTAATTGCTCATATTTTAAAAGATGTAAATGGAGATTTTTTTTTTTGACATCTGACTTTTCTTACCCAAATGTTTAAAAAATACAGTAAAAAAATTTCTTCCCCTTTTGATTTTTCATTCCTTGTGAAGTATTAATGACTCTTCTGCCTGAATGCATCAGGGAAAAGTAGAAAAGGAGAAAGTTCCCTCTGCTGGGGTTGCGATATTAGCAGGTAGGAGTCAGAGAAGACAGTGCCCAGGGTTTTCGGAGGGCGCTGAGGGCGGTGCAGAGCAGGGTGTCGGCATCTGTGTATTGGTGGCAGGAGCTGCGCCTCTTCATTCCAAGAACCCACCATGCCTAGGGCTTTTTGGAACAAGGGCTGACGAAGCCATGAGTCATGTCCTCGCTGGCCGGAAAGGTGAGCTCTAAATGCTGACTGGCATTTGATGCAATTACTCAGACTTCCCATTAGATCCTGACCTGCCTCGCTGGACCTTGTCTCCGTACTCGGGACTCTTTGAGCTGTGCTCTGACTTTGCTCCCCTCTGGCAGTGGTGTCTTCTGCTTTCCCAGGCGAAGGAACCTCAGCCCTGTCCTGGCCTCCACACCTGCCTGGTTTTAGCCCCTCAGCAAGTGCCTACCGCGTCAGCCCCAAGAGGCACGCAGGGAGGCAGAGGCGGTGATGAATGGTTAGACTTTAGCACAGGAGACACACAGAGTGTGAACAGTACTGTATTGGAGTCAAAGACTTAGATTCTGTCCCCTCTCCAAGCCTGTCCCTGTCTTCTGTAAGAAGGCTTTGTGCTGCATGGTTACAAAGGGCTGCTACGGAACCCAAAAGTTCTAGGATAAGAAGACCTGCTTGTCACTCTGGGAATTCTATCATGGGGCATTCTTGCAGGCTGTGCATGGACAGTCCCAATATTGGAAAGCTCTCTTCTTTTTATATTTTGAATTTATTGAGTCCTGTATCTTTCTAGAAAGGATTAAAGAGGGGGTTGAGAAGAGCTTTCCACCTTGTAACATCTTCTTCACTTCCACTGAGACAGCGCGAGTCAGAGCAGTTCCAAGTGCTGTTACCGGCCAGCCACGTCTCAGTATGGAAGATGCTGTGGCTACTGCTAAGAGTAATCATGATCCTGTTACCACTCTCCAGGCCCCAGGCTCTGGGAGTGTGGTTGTCCCCAAGCAGGCTTGTGTGGGACCAAAGGCCTGTTCTTAGCTCATAGCCCGAGCTGCATCTCTCGGGCCCTCGGTTGCTCTCTAGAGAGTCCATAGTAGTGGGACATGGCTACTCTGCTCTGTGGCTGCCCCAGAGCCTGTGCGCAAACAGACCCTCCTTGCCTAGCATTTCCCTAAAGCCACTTCTCTTGCAGTTGTTGCTGCCACTTGCCAGATGTTTACTGACGTGCCATGCTGTTCCTAACTGAAGCTCACCATGGTTGCTATTTTCACTTGTACGGTTTCATTTACACACTAGGAAGAGCAGTCAGTCTCAGCCCCCATCTCTAAGAGCATCACCACGACTCTGCCAGGCAGGCAGAACATCCAGAGAGGCAAAGGGACTAACCGAAGGTCACACAGCTAGGAAGCAGTAGAGCCAGAACTCACGAGCCTGTGTTCAGTATATCAGAGCTTATCAAATGCTTCTGGTAATGGAACAGAACAGTGCTTAAGAGCTTAGGCACTAGATTTAGGTAGATACGGACTCAAACTCCAGCTCTCCCACTTACTGAGTTCCTTAGCTTGAGTCAATGACCTAACTTCTCTGAACCTGTTTCATCTTGTCATGTTTATCCATGGGGATAAATAGTACTTAACTTCACATAGTTATGGTGAGGATTAAATGAGATAAAATGTGAATCACTCAGCCTCATACCTGGTACATATTAAAATCAATAAGTGGTGGAATGGTAGCTCTTATTATTTTTATTATTATCATTATTATCATTACCTATGAACTCTTTCAAATCTCACCATCACCCCATGTGGCAGGTGTTCACTTACTCAGCCATAGGCATTTATATCATCAGAGCTGCAATTGACAGAAGGGGAAGGTGCGGCTCGGCAGGGTTTGTTAGGGTCGCCTTGAAGCCTGCTCCTCTGTTTCTTTCTGACTCAGCCCAGCACCGCTTTGCCAAGCTCCAGACCCACAAGTTTCCTGCCTTTTTCCTTCCTTGCACATGCCCAGGCTCAGGGATGCTTGGCCTCGTGGCTGGGTGACCTCTGGTTCTCAGGAGGCCACACGTGTGACACTGATGCAATGGCCAGGAGGCAGGATCTAACCCCGAGGAGGAGCTGAGCTGTGCCCCAAGCACCCAGCCTCTCTCTCCAGGAAGAACTCGTGTTCTGGGGTCACATAATTACTCCCCACAGAAAGCTCTTTCAACTTAAGTATAGGGTTCTGTATGTGACGCTGTCTGCAAGGCAGCCCTGGGGACTGGCAGGAGGTTAAGTTCTGTTTCTCTTCGAAACAAGGATTCCTCCGAGGTTTATATAAATACACAATCAGTTTCCTATTATGACATTGTGAAGGAGCAGTTGGTTGCATCTTCATAATTAAGACTTGAAGAGAAGTCAATGACAGTGAATAAATTAGACTTAGATGTTTTTCATCCTCCCTGTCCTTCTTTTCCCTGTGCACCTTGTGCACCTGCTGCCCAGCCCTGGGTTCTCAGGCAGCCCCTGCCCCCTCTCCACCAGCCTGGGAAGTCCCTGAGTAGGAGGGGTTTCGGTTTGCAGGCTCCTTTGCCAGATGGTATTTGATACGAATATTGATGTTAATGGCGTTTGGCTAATGACACTGTCTGTGGCAGGGGCTTTATTACTGTTAGGAACGGCACGGTCCTGGAGGGAACCATTCCGTTTAGTTACTTTTGTGTGTGTGTGTTGCAAATGTTTAACAGACAATTATCAGGAGACAGTATTCTAGGGGATTTGGGTTATTCCTGGATTCCCAGGCAGGTCCTGAAATAGTCCATGCTGGGGAGCTGGGGCGCCTTAGAGGAGTCGGTGGGAGCTGCCTGCGGTTATTTCCTTTCCTTTCGTGCAGAGACCGGTTACCCCAACCTCTCCAGCTTGTCCTTCGACAAGACATTCCCATTTGAGGAGGGTCTGCTTTGTTGCAACCTCTCCATAACCAGATACATCAAAACCTACCTTTTACACTTCCTGGGGGAGTTTGAGCTCCTTCCTATTAAAAATGAATAATAAAATCCTCCGCTTTCATCCTAATGGGGTTAGTAGGAGGTGTTTAGCTTTTTATAGCTACCTAGATGATCGAAAGAGGCAGATGAAGCCATCACAAAATTAAGGAAGAGGTCATCATTAGAAGACCAAGGACCAAAGTCTTTTAAAAGCATTTCTGGTCTTAATTCAAAGCGCCTCTCTGGAGAGCTTCGGCGTGCAGAGACTGTGGGGTTTTCTCTGTTGGAACCAAAGCGCTGGTAAGGTGAGGACTGTGTAGCAGGCTTCTCTGCAAAGCCTGTGCAAGGACTGGTCCCTTCAGAGCAAATATGACACTTTCAAGGTGGATTATTTGGCAGATAGTTAGGCCTGTTTCCTTACGTCAGGCAAAAGCCTTCTGCCCTTATGAGAAATGAGTGAGCGAATGAATGGGACCTCAGGTGTTTTCAGAGCCCTGTAAGATGGCTTCAGGGGTTGGGCTGGCAGTTGCAACGGACCAAATGCTCCTGGGATCTAAGCTATCAGGCAAAGTGGGAAATCAGGAGGCTGAGCTGAACTTCTGGAAACAGCATACAAATGGATTGTTGTGTGTGCTCCTGGCTTGGACAGCACAGCTCTAAATCTGAATACAAAACAGAGAAGATGCTCTTTTGCTCCTTTCAGACTAATGATTTTGTCCTTTTTCCCTCTCCTCTTCATTTTATTTCTTCATCTATAACATCTGCAAGAGGGCAGCCAGACTAATAAAAGTGCGCTAAGCTCGTCTAATGCCAGCCATTGATCCAAGGGTGGGACCTGATTAATCAATGAGATTTTAGCGGTGTTCACATCCCCAGGGGACATCAGGCCCAAAGACAGCTCTTGCCTCTGCGGAGGGGAGGAATCTGAGAACTGACGGAGTGATTCTCTGTCTGTGGATTCTGGGAGGTGTTGAGAGTCAGGGCGCCCATCCTCCACGAACAGTCTTTGTGTCAATTTCAGAGGGCCACCTTGGGTGCTTGATGGCCTTGCTTTTGGGATGCTCACTTGCTCTAGCAGTGTGATATCACTGCAGGGTTTGCTGGGCTCCTGGGGTGGGCTTCTAGAACAGGGAAAACCTTACCCAACACACAAGGCACCTCTCACATAACTACAGGTCTGGGAAATTGTCTCCTCTAACCCCCCTCATTGTGCAGTAGAGGAAACTGAGGCCCAGAGAAGAAAGGGCCTTGCTCAAGGTCATATACTGAATTAGTAATGCCACAGAACTAGAGCTCAAGTCTCCCAGGCTGAGCTCTTTGCCTTCCTTGTATCTATAAGGCTGAGTAAGGATTACAGCCTGTTGCAACCATCAAAGGGTTGATACAGTTACATAGAATTCAGGTAGGGTACGGACACCCAAACCGAACGGTTCAGTTTGAGAAACTCTTAGTACATTTAAAAAATAGGCTGAATATTCCTTTTCTTCCTTTTTCTTTAACATGTTTTTTACTGTGAGCAATTATATATATAGAAAAGTACATAAAACACAGATACAGCTTGACAAATAATTTATAAGCAAATACCTTTGTAACCACCACCCAGGTTAAAAATTGAGCACTGCCAGCTGCACAAGAGCCCACCGTGTGAGTGGGCTCCCTTAGCTCAGCCCTCTCCGCCCTAGAAGTAAGCCCCACCTTGACTTTCATGATGACCATTTCCTTGCCTGTCTTCATAATTTTACAACGAAATAGCTTATTGCTGCCTGCTTTAAACTTTATATAAATGGAACCACACTGTGTGTATGTGGTCTTGTGTGCCTTGTTTCTTTGATCCAACATTGTCAGATTCTAACACTGTGAATTATTTTTAAGAAGCCTGCTAGAACCCTGCACTGGGAGATGATTCTTGATGTAGCTCATCCTAGGGTGTGGGTACAAGGGTAGCCCAAAGAGGTTGTTTTTTTGGACTGTGGTCCTCGCTGCCCTGACCAAATGCCATCTTCCTTTTTTAGCTTCAGGGACCTGATTGTTTCATGGATTCCCTCTAAATATACACTAATTTAAGGGACATAGGATTGTGCACAGCAGAGGTGGGGAACAGGGAGGGAATGCTAGAATTCCTTGCTTTGCAACGGAGGCACCTGACCTAGACTGTGAGCCCCCGGGGGCAGGAGTTGTTTTATCTGTTTTATATCACCAAGGCCCAGGATTGAGTCAGTCCATAGAAGGAGATGGATAAACATTTGTCCAGTGAACAAAAATATAAAGGTCACTCAGTACAGGCCTCTGTGGGATGCCTGAATTTCCTCAACAGTATGATCTCCAGTGACCAGTGACTGAAGAACTGTTTCCTTGGTGGTCTGAGGCCCACCAAATGCAAAAAATCGGCTTGTTGGTAGAGGCAGGAAGCTTGATCATCCTTAGCACATTTGTGTCTTACATTCGAAAAGAGCTTAGAAAGGTCAGTATTAATCAGAGACTCTCCATTTCTCTAGAAATTACATAGAAGGAGTACGGGGAAGACAATCACTTATTGAAAACAAACAAAGCCTGCGACGTGCTTTTGCAGGGAATTGCTAGATCACTGGGCAGGGCTGCTCCAGGTCTCCTGGCTCTGAGGTGGAGAGCCTGCGGCCACTGATGTTTCTCCAGGTGGTTCCCAGACAGGGGCTGGGGTCTCTTGAGCCCCTGCTGCTGACTCAGGAGCAAAAGCTGAAAGTGAGGCCGTCTTTGTGCCTGTGGTCAGCGGTCAGCAGGGCAGGCTGGACAGAATCTAATGGAAAGCCTCTGTGTTTTCCACCTCCACCTGCCTGTACTCAGCGACCCTCACCTTACCCAATCAGGTCATGCGTGAGGCAGCTACCGTTGCAGCTGAAGATGCAAATGAATATTGCTTGAATTATTTTTAAGTTGTTATTTTTTTAAAGCTCACCCTTTAAAGAAATGCCTTAAAATATGTACGGCAGTCAAGTCTTAGAGAGAAGGTCAGATTCAATCCCAGCATCACCACCCCTCCCTGGGGCCCCTGCAGGCTCCCAGAACTTTCATGGAATCCATCCTGGAAGTTAAAAACCTGTGTACTACTCCACCCCCACCCCACCCCTCGCTCACTGTAATTTGTTAAGTGTGTACGTATTTGTGGGATTGTTCAATTTGCCCACCAGATGTGAATCTTCATGACATTTTTGACTACCAGTGTTCAGCTAAGGGCTTAGTAGGTAGTTGGGGATGGGGAAGTATTTGTTGAATTAATGATTGGGGCTGAATGATTGTTGATTGAATGCTGAGGGGTCTGACTCAGGAAAAAGACCAGCCACCCTCCGACACCACCTGGGTGTCAGTGAAGGGCGGTGGAGAGCTCTCCACCGAGAACCACTACCTGTCCCCAATCCCAGACCGCAGTAAGAGAGGGAAGCCCCTGGAGAGCCCTGGAAGGCACCGCGGGGAGGCCTGTCTTCCTGGAAAGCCACGCTTGGAATTGTCTTCAAAAGCTGCAAGGCAGCCCCGGAGTCTGAGCACGAATAAATCATTAGCATTTTATTTACAATTCTGGGTTTACAATTCCTAGAAAAGGATCCTGCTGTTCAGTGCGGATTCCTGTTTTGCGAGCTTTCCCCCACGCCTCCTCCTTCCACCTCCCGTCTTTGGAGGACCGGGTTAGCTCACGACTGCCTTGGGTAAGAGTGGGACGTGGAGCGGACCGGCGCGTGGTCTCGGGAAGGGGGTGCGCCGCCCCTTGGTCTCGCATTTCCCGACGACCCTGAGCAGAGAAATCGTGTCCTCTTCGTTTTACGAGAAAGGAGGGTTGATTCAGAGAGGGCTGGAGACCTGCCCAAGGTCACACAGCTCGTGCTGAAGTTTGCGCAAGTCCTCGGCCTTCAAGCCCCGCCGAGCCGCCGCAGATGCCGGGAGCCCTCCGCGTCCCGCCGGCTGCGCTCCCCGACGGCGCCCGCCCGGCGCGCCCGCTAGATGGCAGCCTTGGTCTCCGCGGCGCACGGCGGGCGCGCCGGCCGCCCTCCCGAGGGTCTGGCTGGGGGCCCCGCGGGCTGCTCGGTGGAGGCGGTGCCTCTGGCACCCAAGCCCGGGCCTCCAGGGTCCAAGTGACCAAAGGGAGAAGAGAGTTGCTGGAAGCAGCCCGGGCTCCCTTGCCTGGAACGGAGCAGGGTTTGTCCCGGGTTCCCCGGGCGCGGGGACCGAGGGCGCGGCGGCCCTGGCGCGGTGCAGCTCTGCGGGGCGGCGGGCGACTGCAGCCCTGCCTGGCAGTGCCGGGCGCGCATAGGGCCCGGAGGGGCGGCGTGGGGCAAGGCCGCCTGGGACGCAGTCCGCGGCGGGAGGCCGTCTGGCCGTAACCTGATCGGGTCCCTTTCCAGACTTGCGCGTCGGAGCCTCGTCCTAGCTGTGTCTCCGGTGATCGCGGGCCAGTCCCTGCCCGCCTCTCGGCCACAGCGATGCTCCCCCCACCCAGGACCCACAATGGCAGGTGGGGTCACCCCGCCCATTTCCGCGGCGGTACCTTTGGGTGAGCAGCGATGGGCACGTCTCTGAGGCTGTCACACCTCGGGACCCAGGCCCGCCACCAGAGAGAGGCGTCTGTGTGTAGAGGAGGTGGTGGCGGTGGGGCGAACCCTGCCTTTCCTACAGCAGAGGGGAGATGGGACTCGAGCGGCAGGGGTCAGTCCTCTTGTCTCTGGAGTGTGTGCATGACATGAATTCATGGATTCCTTTGATTGGCCCCTTTCTTTACGCTCAAAGTCGTAGGATCTCTGCCTTTAAACATCTTACATTACAGTGCTGGCATCGGCTTGCTGGGCAGGTGCGGTCTATAAAGGGCCCTCTCCCCTTCCTTCTCCAGTCACGTTCCTTCCCAGGAGGTGGCTTCTCTCCTTTCTAGAAGGAAGGGGGCTCAACCTGATTGGCCTGGCCTATTGGGCAGTGACAGACCTGAACACTGGGCCTTGTCTCCGCCCCTGGAGGTGGGGACGCTGAGGCCCAGAGAGGGAAGGCCTTTGCAAAGGTCACTTGGGGCATCCAGGTCTCCCCCTTCAGGACTTTTGCTGCTGCCAGGCCTGTTCCAAAGACATTTCTCCTTTACATCCTAACGTCCCTGCAAAGTTCCACACTTTGTGTTGATTTGGAGAAGTCCCAGAGTGCATGGACCATTGGGTCCTAGGAGTAGGGTCAGGCATCCAAGGGATGTCGTTCCCCCTCAGGGTGGCCCTCCAGGCCATGCCCTCCCCAGTGCAGGCCCTATAGATCCGGTCAGGTGAGGGCAGTTGGGGAACGGTGATGTAAACATCCCTGGTCCATCAGTCACCCCCTGGAAAAGCAGCCTGCCACGCGGCACGAGGAGGTGAGCGGAATTGGTATCCACCACGTGCACCTCTGTTAAGATCAGGATTTCCATGACAGAGCCGCTCTTCTAATGGAGCCTGTCAACTCGGCTTAGGCCGCGATGGCTCAGAGCACACCCACCCGAGAGCTGGGAATGTGGGATCTTAGGCGTTAACCTTGGCTGGCGCTGAGCACTCACAGGGAGGCAGAAAGGGGACTTGCACCGGCGCCTGTCAGCCCCTCCATCAAATTACGTGGTAATTATTGCACACGGCCGTGCAATGGGCCAGGGTCTCCGGCGAGCCGGCCAACACACAGAGGAGGAAGGTGGTTCTCCCTGAGGGCTCCCAGCGCCCTCCGAACCCGCTGGAAAAGGACCCCTTTGACGGCGTGCAAGGGCCTAGAGCAGCCGTCTTTATTGGCAGCCGGAGAGGCTGTTTGGGGAAATGGAAAAACTTGTGTCGGCGGCGTCAGTCTTGCACACGGGTAGCCAAGCAGTTTGCAGCGCGTTCTGTTCCTCGCGCTGCCACCACCGCCTCGGCTCCTCGGAGCCTGCTGGGGAGGGGCGAGGGGGAGGAGGTGACCGAGTTCACGTCCCCACCGCTGCCTCTCCCGGAGTGATGGATGGCTGTCTGCTCAGGCGGGGGAGCGCCCGCACAGCTCCCTCTGCAGGGAGCGGCGCTCAGCCTCCCACACCGGCGCGGAGGCTTCCGCGAGCTCCCCTGGGCCCAGATGCTGGGGAATGTGGGCTCTGGGTCAGTTAACGCGGCCGGTTACTTTGGGTTAATGAGACCATCCTTGTCGGTTTCATCCTGCTCCGTGGCAATCTTGCACAAACGCCCGTCGCCGCCTCTGGGCTCCATTTCACCCTTTTACAACAAACCCAAGTGTGTCTTCCTATCTTGGTTGCCCGGGGCTCGGGAGGTACCAAGACTCACCTGGGTTTTCTTAGGGTGGCACTTGGGTTAGGGAACGATTTACCCATGGGAAGAGCCAGAAATCAGAGGGTGGGTGTTGGGTCATTTCTTCTTTAAAAGACAGTACATTTTAGAATTCCATTAATTGAGGGCTCTAGTTAGTTAAGTACAGGAATAAGACTCTATTTTGCCTTTTTTTCTCTCTCTGCTCCAAAATGTTATTAGTAAGCCTTCCGCAGCTGGGAATTCTGAAATCAAACCTGAGGGTGAGGAGGCAGGGGTGGGGGCACTTGGGGAGGAGAAGCCCCTCCTGTTAGAAGAGGCCTTTATTCTGCAGCTGGCCTCATGTCAGGGGATCCTGGGGTCTGGTTCATGGTGAAAACCAAGTCCCAGCTGTGGTTTCAGGGCAGGACTTGTGGATGCTGCTGCTTCTGGGGGCCAAGGTGCTTAAAAATCACCTCCCCAACAATGATGATGATGAAAAGAATAATGATGTACAGCAGTTTACATCATTTTGGGGACATCTAGTATGGCCCAGATACAATACACTTTATCTCCACTACCTCATTTAATCTTCAGAGTAGTCTTACAAAATAGATGCTATTGTTATTCCCATTTTATGGGTGGCGGGCAGGAGGGTGGAAACTGAGGGTCAGAGAGGTTAATTAACTTGCTTAAGGTAACACAGCTGGAAAGGGACGGAGGCAGAACTCAGCCTAAGTCCTTCTGATTTCAAAGCCCTGCACTTAATCACTCTATTGCTACAGAAACCTGCAGTTACCTTGTTTCAAAGCACATTTGTACGTTGGGAAAACACCCTTTAAAATTAGGTTACAGTTTTGCAATGAGTGGATGTTTGGGTTTGCTGCTTCTTTTTTCTTTTTTCCAAAACAGAAAAACAGAAACAAAACCCCCAAATCTCTCACTTTCCAATGGGTCAGCCAGATCAGAGGAAGAAGTAGCTGCTGAGTTTCATTGCTGGCTTATGCAAAAAGAGAAGATGCCTTAGAATTATCTGTCTTCAAAAAATGATTTCACTAACATTTGATGCACTAACTGTGAAGTCATCCTGAATGTCTTCTTTGTGCTACTGTGCCCTGCTCCCGGTGTGCCATTGAGTCCAGCTGGGGCTGGATAAACCTGGGGTCCTCCCTTGGGGATGCACCGCGCTTGCATTTCAGCCTCTGTGAGGATGGGAAGAAGAGAACGGATGAGAAGTCCCTGCACAGGCTGCTCAGCCGAGTTGGCTGGGAGTCGGCCCAGAGCCATGGAGTGTGAGAAACTTTCAAATTTCAAAACTGCCCTGGGCCAATTTAATAAACTTCTGCCACCTCCATCCTCTCCACATTTTTGAATTCTCAAATATTCACTCCCATCTAAGACGCATACAAGAGTGGAAGGATTTTGGAATGTTAATAATGCAGAATTTTACAGCATAGCAAGGTGAATTCTCAGGGGGTAACGGTTAACATCTGCTTTCTCTTTTCCCAAGATAACAATGGGGAAACCTGTGCTCTGCACATACACACACCAAGCCAGGATTGTGAGAGCCTAGTCTCTCTGTCTTTCTCTCTCACTCTCTCAGCAAAGAGGTAAATTGTCCCCAGATCCATCACAAGGCACAATAACTAGAAAACTTGGATGTAGCAGTAGTGACAGTGATAGTGATAGAAAAAAAAAAAACCCCAAACCTCATCTCTCAGGGGGCACTTTCTGGGCTGTGAACAAGACCTTTTCTTCCAGGGGGTCTGAAAGACAGCAAGAAGTGCTCTGCTTCCTCCCAGTGGGGCAATTCGTAGCAATCAGCGTCAGAGCTGTGGTCCTGACATGTCCCCTGGCAAGCGGCAGGATGCTTTGTATCAGAGGAGACAAACTGAGAGAGCTCAGTCTCTGGTTCTAGACACAGGCTCTGGAGCGCCCAGGGGAGTCTTGTGCTTGTGCTTTTTGAGGGTTTCTGGGCTTCCGCCATCACACCTGCCCTCCATGGTAAAGAGTAGTGGCTACCAGTGAGCTCTAGAAACAGAGGAACCTATTTCCCAGTCCCAGGCTGGGCGTGGTGGCTCAGGCTTGTAATCCTAGCACTCTGGGAGGCCGAGGCAGGAGGATCAATTGAAGTCAGGAGTTTGAGACCAGCCTGAGTAAGAGCGAGACCCCGTCTCTACTAAAAATAGAAAAATTAGCTGGGCGTGGTGGTGTGGGCCTGTAGTCCCAGCTACTCAGGAGGCTGAGGCAGGAAGATTGCTTGAGCCTAGGGGTTTGAGGTTGCTGTGAGCTACGCTGATGCCACAGTACTCTAGCCTGGGCGAGACTCTGTCTCAAAAAAAAAAAATAAATAAATAAATTCCCAGTCCCCGATCTGCCTGTGTGAACCTGGGTAAGTGATCTCTCCCAGCCTCAGTCTTCTCATTTGGAAAATGGAGACAATAATACCCCCCTTGTGGGTTGTGGGTTGTTGAGCACACAGTCTGGCTCAATGCATGGTGACACTTTCAGAAGACCACACACCAATAACTATCGTCCACACTTGCTTTCTAAGACCCATTTTACACCCTTTCAAGCTGCTCATTTTAGGGAGTAAAATGTTCTTTGACTTGGAACCAGGTGACCCAGAATATGATTTCTGACCTAGCCCAGCCCTGTAGATTCACTTGAATAGCTCCACGGAAACAATCCAGATTCAAATCTTGGAGCAGTGAAGATGTCCTTTTTAAGGGAACCTCTTGGTTAGTTTTATGGTAAAAAAAAAAAAATGACCTAGAAGTTATTTTTAAAAATGAAAATGAAAGGTGCCAACCTTATGTTTGCAGCTACCTAGGGATTTTTTTTTCATGGGATTTTTGTGCTGAAACAAATGCTCCTATATGTTGCAGCAACATCCTGCAGCTCAGAGAAATGTGCAGAAATGGCCAGGACTTGTTGTATGGATGCCATCCTAGCCCAATAACGGAAGCCCTAAACCAGTGCACCAGCTTCTCTCTCTTGCTTGCATAATGCAATTTAAATCCCCTGTTAATTTCCAGGTCGAGTTTCATTCATGAGGATAATCTTTAATTGATGTTAAATATAGGGATCAAGTTAAGTGCATTATTTCTTTTTTACAAAGTGCTAATTGTTCATGTTCTCATAAATTATTTTCTCTTCTTATGTAGCAGGTTTTATGAAAGAACTTTTCAGCCAGTGCTTTTAACCTCATTGTATGAATATTATCCTGTAATCAGCAGGTCGTTCAGATCCTTCCAGTGAAGATGATCTCTATGTCACCCTTCAGAGCAGTAAGGAGAAGAAAAATGAGCTCCTTTTGCGTGTTTATATATATGGCTAAGCTCACAGACATTAGAAAAATATTTATATCCAAACATTTTAAACTTTAAGCGCATTTTTTCAGCTGCTTCTGTTCCTATCAAGACCCTTGAGAGGTTCAGCCTGAAACTACTTTTCTTTTTTTTAGGTTCAATAGCATTAAGCATATTCACATTGTTGTGCAACCATTGCCGCCACCCATTGCCAGAACTCTGTTCATCTTGCAAAACTGAAACTCCCGTTAAACAACTACTCACCATGTGCCCCTCCCCTCAGCCCCTGACAACCACCATTCTACCTTCTGTCTTTACGAATTTGACTATTCCAAGTACCTCACACGAGTGGAATCATGCAGTATTTGTCTTTTCGTGACTGACTTATTTCACTTAGCATAATGTCCTCAAGTTTCATCCAGGTTGTGGCATGTGTCAGAATTTCCTTCCTTTTTAAGGCTGAATATTATTCCATTGTATGTCTATACCACATTTTGTTTATCCATTCATCTGTGGATGGACACTTGGGTTGGTTCCATCTTTTGGCTATTGTGAATAACGCTGCTATGAACATAGGTGTACAGCCTGAAACTACTTTTGATTATTTATTCGAAAAATATTTAGCCATGTTCAGGATGGATCCTGTGCTGAGCTTCCATAAAGGGATGAGAAAGAAGATTTGTCTGCTCTCACGGAGCTTGTAAAAAAGAAAGACAACAGTAATACCTAGTATTTATTGAGCTCGTGCATGCATCATTTTATTAAATCTTCACTAAGACCTCTAAGAGAGATGCTGTGTTATTCCTGTTTACACACAAGTAGAGTGAAGTTCAGAACTGTTAAGTCACTTGCTAAAGATCATCACAGTCAGAGGAACTGGGATTTGAACCTAGTTCTGTTTGACTCAAAACCTGTGCCCTTAACCCAATCATTACAGTTCTTCTTGCGAAGACACAAAACCCCATAAAACCAAGGCAAGGGAGCTGTTTTCCTTGGGAGAACCACAGGTGTTGTGCTGAAGAGTTCAGAGGAGGAAGAGATGGCTTTCTTCTTGTGATCAGAGATGGCTTCTTGGAGGAAGTGATGTTTTGGCTGGAGCTGGGAGAATAAGTAGGATTTGGGTGGGTAGAGATGGAGGTGGGGAAGAAAATTTCACGGGAAGGGGTGTCACGAGCAAAGGCTCAGGGGAGGAAAGGTCTGGAAGGAGTCCTGGGCAAGGCGTGCAGTTTGGGTGGAGTATGAAGGGACGCACTGGGGGATAAGGCTGCAGGGATATTCATGAAGTCAAGTCACCTGAGCTGGAGGGGATGGGAGATACAAACTCATTTTACAGAAGAGGAAGCCAAGCATCAGGGAGGCCGAGCAACATGCCAAGGTCACAGGGAAACAAAACTCAGCTCTCTGGACTACAGTCTGGTGCTTTCTCCACGACAGGTCAGGAAAAGCTGAGGATCTGGTTGTATGGGTGATGGTTGAGCCCTGAAGATGACTGAACAGGGAGGTGCACAGTTTGGACTACTGGGTCATTTTGACCTTGCATTCTGAGCGGCAGACCCACAGGGCTGCCCTAGAAGTGAAGGTGGTGGTGGCAGGGCACTGTCACACACAAACAAGGGCTGTTATGACTCAGGAGCCCTACTGGGTCTGGCTGTGGGCCTGTGCCGAGTAGACAGGGCAGGCCTTCCCCACAACTCCTGTTGGAAGCCGGTAATTGTGTCCCTATAAAGCCACTGTTTGCTTCTTCCATAATGGGTAAATTTCTAGACGTTTTTTTTTTTTTTAATAATAAACAAGTTTCGAGAGTATGTATATATGGGTGGGCATGCTGGAGACAGTATGTGCCAGGGCGTTTAGGAACACACGCTCTGGAATCAGACAGGTAGGCTGAAACGCATCTCTGTGCTATACTTTTCTCAGTGTAAAAAGAGGATTGCATTGAAGACAGGAGGGGTCCGGCATTCGAAAGCACTAGTGCAATGTTAGTGCCGTGTGGTTATTCCCAAGATGGCTCGGGAGGATATTCTGTCACATGGCATTGGCTCTCAGACTGAAGATGCTACCCTGGGTCTAGAATAACAGAGAAACCAAAGAGGAGGCTGGTGCAGTGGCTCATACCTGTAATCCTAGTACTGTGGGAGGCCGAGGTGGGAGGGTCCCTTGAGACCAGAAGTTCAAGACCAGCCTGAGCAATATAGCAAGACCCCATCTCTACAAAATATAAAAAAATTAGCCAGGCATGGTGGAATGCACCTGTAGTCTCAGCTACTCAGGAGGCTGGGGCAGGAGGATCGCTTGAGTCCAGGAGTTTGAGGTTGCAGGGAGCTACGATGACATCACTGCACTCTAGTCTAGGCAACCCTGCCTTAAAAAAAAAAAAGAAAAAGAAACCAAAGAGGGCCCAAAGGCTGATGTCAGGTATCAAGCTTTGATGTCCTTTCTGTTCTTTCAGCCATCCCATAAATTTTTATTAATGGCCTACTATGGCCAGGCATTTCCTGGATGATGCTGTGTGCATGTGGTGGTAACTGAACCACTGCACAGGCTGGGTTTGTGTAGCTCCTACCCAAGGTATGGCCCTTCACAACCTATTGAAGCTTTTTGGTGCATTCCTGTGGCAGGGTCTATTTTTTTTTTTTTTTTTTTTTTTGAGACAGAGTCTCACTCTGTTGCCCGGGCTACAGTGAGTGCCATGGCGTCAGCCTAGCTCACAGCAACCTCAAACTCCTGGGCTTAAGCAATCCTCCTGCCTGAGCCTCCCGAGTAGCTGGGACTACAGGCATGCGCCACCATGCCCAGCTAATTTTTTCTATATATATATATTTTAGTTGGCCAGATAATTTCTTTCTATTTTTAGTAGAGACGGGGTCTCGCTCTTGCTCAGGCTGGTCTCGAACTCCTGACCTCAAGCGATCCACCCGCCTTGGCCTCCCAGAGTGCTAGGATTACAGGCGTGAGCCACCGCACCTGGCCCAGGGTCTATTTTTGATGCATGAATGCATTTTGCTTTTTTTCTGCTCTCTAATCCCTGTGTGCCAAGCCAGTAGCCTAGCCCTTCACGTTCCTCTGCCACAGGGATTCCTACACGGGGCAAAGCAGGAGTTGATTGAAGAGAGGTTCTCTTCTGTAAAAGCCAAAGCTGCTTGTATAAATGATTCTGGGTGTCTCAGAGAGTGGGAAGTGCCTTGGAAAACAAGGAAAGAGAGAAGACGGAGCTTTCACAAACCTGGAATGGAAGAGGGTGGTGGGTTCCTCCAAGGGAGTCCCAGGGACCCACACCCAGGAGAGCTAACATGACCTCAGAGGGCTGGCTGAGTTTCATGGAGGTAGCAGAGCTCTCTTTCTGGCTGGAGGGGCTGTGAGGCTGGGATCCCCAGGCATCTTGGGAACAAGTAAGGCAGATGACTGATGGGTGGCCAGAAGCCCTCTCTGACGCTTGGTGCTGCACAAGACTTTAGGATCCTAGAGCAACCCTGGGGTAGAGAAAAACCCTAAAAATGACTGATGAAATTTCCCATGGTTTGGAGGGCTGGGCCCTCAGAGCTGGACTTCAGCTTAAAACACAGAAAAGTATACATTGGACACTTGAGTTTGAAGATTGCAACTTAATACCCGTTACACTCTCTCTCCATTTTACCCACACATTCCCCGGACGAAGTCGGGCAGGTACTGATAACCACTTGACAGGTGAGTAAGTATGCTGGGAGAAATGCACATCCAGAGATGTGTGCTAGTGACCCAGGGGAACATGGATGGCATTGCTGGGAAGGGCACAGGTCAGAGCTGTTGCCAAAACACCCATAAGGAGCCAATTATTCTTTATTCTTTTCTCTTTCCATCCAGCCACTAGTTCAACATAGATACAGAGCATTTATGATACACAGGGACAGTGCTGGGTCCTCAATACTGAGCCCAGTGACCCTCCTCGGCCCCTGTGAAGCTCACAGTTCACAATCCAGAGTAAGACCTCATGAATGGGGGGGTGGGTGCTCCAGGGGCTCTGGGACCCAGTGGAGGGGTAGAGGTGGAGCTGTCCTAGGCTGGAGGTGGGAGACTGGAGGATGGTTTCAAAAGGCTGTGACATCCGGGCTGCAATGTGGAGGATGAGTAAGTATTAGCCCGGTGGATGAAGGCATGATGGGAGTGCCAGGGAGTGGGAAAAGCATGAGCAGAGGTAAGAGAGAGTGGTGTGTTGAGGGATCCCAGGAGACTAGGTTAAG
>CM052444.1:82976609-83012633 GCA_028533085.1 Varecia variegata
CCTCTGCTCTTGTCAGATCTTTGATTCACACATGCTGTTCCCTCTGCCTGGAACTCAATTCCTCCTTGCCCCTGACCTGCCTAACTTCTAAATGATTTTTACTTGCACAAGTAATGCATGAACACTTTCTCTTTATTTGTTTATTTTTTTGTGATAGGGTCTTTACAGAGGCATCTTTCTCTTTTTAAGAAACAGTTTTATTTAGGTATAATTTACATATCATAAACTTCACCTGTTGAAAAGTGTAAAATTTAATGGTTTTTAGTGTGTTCACAAAGTTGTACAACTATCATTTTCATCATTCCCCCAAAGAAGCCGTGTACCTGTTAGCAGTCACTCCCCATCCCCCTTGCCCCTCAGCTCCTGACAACCATAAATCTACTTTCTGTCTCTATGGACTCGCCTATTCTGGACATTTTGTGTAAATGGAATCACACAATATGTGGCCTTTGTGTCTGGCTTCTTTCACTTAGCATAATGTTTTCAAGGTTCATCATGTAGCGCAGATCAGTATTTCATCCATTTTCATGGCTGAATAATATTCCATTCTGTGGATATCCCATATTTTACTTACCCATTCATCATTGATGGGCATTTGGATTTCTACATTTTGACTGTTATGAGTAATGCTGCTATGATATTCATGTACAAGTTTTTGTGTGGATGTTTTCAGTTCTCTTGGGCATATGCCTAGGAGTAGAATTGCTGGGTCATATGGTAACACTATATTTCACTTTTTGAAGAAATGCCAAACTATTTTCCAATGGCTGCTCCATTTTGCATTCCCACCAGCAATGTGCGAGGCCTCCAATTTCTCCACATACTGTCTGTCTCTCAGCTTATATCTATTCTAGTGGGTAGGGTTTACATTTCCCTAATGATAAATGATGTTGAACATCTTTTCATGTGTTTATTGGCCATTCATATGTTTTTTGGAGAAATGTCTATTCGATTTTTTCCCCATTTAAAAATTCAGTTATTTCTCTTTTTATTATTGAGTTGTAAGTGTTCTTTTTATATTCTGGATATAAAGTAAGTGCCTTATTAGATACATAATTTGCAATTTTTAAAAACCATTTTGGGGGTTTTCTTTTCACTTTTTTTTTGCAGCACAGAGGTTTTTAATTTTGATGTAGCTTTCTTTCTTTCTTTCTTTCTTTCTTTCTTTCTTTCTTTCTTTGGTGTCATATCTAAGAAACTATTGCCTAACCAAAGTTCACAAAGATTTAGTCCTGTGTTTTCTTCTAAGAGTTCTGTAGTTTTAGCTCTTACTTACATTTAGGTCTATGATCCTTTTTGAGTTAATTTTTATGTAGGATGATGTAGCCATCCAGTTGTCTCAGCACCATTTGTTAAAAAGACTGGTCTTTCCCCCTTGAATTATCTTGGCACCTTTGTCAAAAACCATTGGACCATAAATATAAGAGTTTATTTCTGGACTCTCAAATCTATTCCAATTATCTATATGTCTACCCTTATGCCAGTACCTGTCTTGATCACTATAGCTTTGTAGTATGTTTTTGCAGATGATTAGCACATAATTCCGGCATGAATGACTGGGTGTGAGGGTTTGTAGAGGAGTTTGTGGGGGTGGAAAGAGGCAGCCACTCCCTTTGACTGGCACTGGGGTAGCAAGTGCAGGCACATGTACACCTGAACCTCAGCACTTCTTAGTTCCTTCTTAAAATGTGTCTCCACAAGTAGGGCTTCTTCTGCAACCTCTTCCTTTGAATCTGTTTGTCCCTGAGATCCTTCCAGAACCAGAAAACTGTAGTCACATACAAAGTGCAGGCCTCAGTCTACCTTAGAGGTTAATACTGCTGCTCTTGGTGGCTCACCCCCCTCCGCCACCCCCCCACCCCAGTGGAGTAGCTTCTTAGCTGTCAAGACCTCTGCCAAGTCACCTCACCCCTCTGAACCCCATTTACTTTGACAGTATTAATACCCACCTCTCAGGGTTGTTGAAGAATAAATTAGATAATGTGTGAAACACTAAGGTAAGTGCCTTATAAGTATTTAATCCTGAGCTGTGTAGTCTTAGCCTCATTTATAAAGGTGGAGAAACTGAGGCACACATAGATGTGTTTGTAGACCAAGGCCCCATATCATTTCATGGCAGAGCCAGGACTCAAGGCCGCGCTTGTCTGGCTCCACGCCCTGTGCTCCCGAGTCAGAGTTGCAGGGACGCAGGGAGCCTCCCTGGGTTCTAGAAGACCCTGTTCAGGGCAAATTCTAGGGCGAAGCCTGCCCTCCCCAGCCTCTTCTTCCCCGGCATGCCTCCTTCAAGGAGATCTGGCAGGGCAAGGCGGGAGGCAGAGGTCTCCCGGGGTGCCAGCCCCGTGGCCGGCAGCGGTTTCTAAAACCAGGGCAGCTGCATTCTGCCTCGGTGGCCCCGCTGCTCCGCACGCGGCCTGGTATGTGCGGAGCATTCGGGCTGGAAAATGAGCACAAAAGAGCACACGGGAAGGCCTCGAAAATGCTAATGCGGCGCCCGCGCGGCTGGCGGCGGCGCAGCCGAGGGCCGCGGTCACGGCGCTGTGCCTCATTATTACTGCCGGGGGCCGCGGCCAGGAGCAGCGGGGCGCGGGGCCGCACGCGGCGCGGCTGATGGCAGCGCTGATGGCGCAGCGGCGCGGCCCGCGGGCTCAGCGGGCGCCGGGGCTGCCGGGGCTGTGCGCGCCCTGGGCCTGTGCCCCGCCGCCACCGCGGGAGAGCGAGGCGTGGGCGCCCGGCCCCAAGCCCGAGACCCCCGCCCAGGCCTGCACCTGATTCCTAATTTCCAGTAAATTTCGAATGAAAAAGTATTTTCTTTTAAGATCAAAAAGTGATCAATGCTAGTTGTAAAAGGTTCAAACAATGCCTCCAACCCTTCCTTCCCCAAATCTCTCCAGAGGTAACCATTGTTTACAGATTGATATGTAGCTTTCCAGACTTTCTAATACTCATAGCTATTTGATTTTTTTTTTTTAAATTCCAAATAGAAACATAATGCAGCCTTCCCAGCCCCTCCGATACAATCCTGGTATACCTTCTGGTCTCTTACTTGCTTTTTTCATGTAAGAATGTACCTGGAGATCTTTCCCTGTTAGGCATAGCCCTGCCTAATTCTTTCCAAAAGCCACGTAATATTCCAGAGTACCGCGTCTACAGTAATGAACTTAACCTTTCTCCCACTACTACTAATTGAAAGCTTGCTCCTTGCAGGCCTTTAACTAAGTGCCTTACCTGCATTGTGTCATTTAATCATCATAAATATTCTAGAAGGCAATAATAATTCCCATTTTAGGGAATGAAGAAACAGGCACAGAGAGGTGAAGAAATTTATCTGAGGTTACACAGCTAGTAAACTGCAAAGGCGGGATTCAAGACCGGGTGGACTTGACTTTGAAGTCTTTTTTCCCAGAGCTCAGTGTCCAGCCAGATGTGTCATTAGTCACTGAATATTAGCAAGCAGGCACTTTCCCTACCCTGCAAGCTCCTATTCCACAGACAAGCTCTACATCTATGTTTCTATGGGATTCTGCGGGATCCTGCTGATTTTATCCTAGTGATTCCAGCCCAGTGATTTTGATCTAGGAATTAAAGAATTGAAATTGTATTGTGTTGACTTGGTAAAAAACAAGCACTAAAGGATCTCACTCTGTCTTCCAGGCTGGAGCGTAGTAGCACAATCACAGTTCACTGCAACCTCAAACTCCTGGGCTCAAGTGATCCTCCAGCCTCAGCCTCCCAAAGCCCTGGGATTACAGGTATGAGCCACCATGCCCGGCCCATACAATGAGAAGTAATTCTTTCTTCCACATTTCCAATTTCCTTTTCAGAGGAAACCCCCGATAGTAGTTTCTTGCATTATCTTTCAAGATATTTTCATTGCTTATACTTTCCCATATAAGTGGTAGCATCTGCATCTTGCTTTTCCCAATTAATAATATATCTAAAGATCATTCTCCATTGGCACATGTAGATCAATACCATTCTTTTTCTTCTTGTTACTTTTTAAATTCAGTTTTGTTTTTGGAAAAGGTAATACAGGAATACCTCATCTTATTGCACTTTGCAGATAATGCAATTTTTACAAATTTAAGGTTTGTGGCAACCCTACATTGAGCAAGTCTATCAGTACCATTTTTCCAACAGCATGTACTCACTTTGTGTTTCTGGATCACATTTTGGTGATTCTTGATGTATTTCAAACTTTTTCATTATTATTGTTAATATATCTGTTATGGTGATTTGTGATCAATGATCTTTGACATTACTATTGTTAATTGTTTTGAGGTACCATGAATCACACCCACATATGATGGCAAACTTAATCCATAAATGCTGTGTGTGTTCTTATTTCTCTACTGGCCAGCTGTTCCCTGGTTTCTCTCCTTCTCTTTGGGCCTCCCTACTGCCTGAGACAGAAATATTGAAATTAGGCCAATTAATAACCCTAAAATGGCCTCTAAGTGTTCAGGTGAAAGGTAAAGTCACTCATCTCTCATTTTATATCAAAAGCTAGAAATGATTAAGCCTAGTGAGGAAGACATGTCAAAAGCTGAGCCGAGCAGAAAGCTAGGCCTCTTGGTCAAACAGGCAAGTTGCAAATGCAAAGGAAAATTTCTTGAAGGAAATTATTTATTTATTTTTATTTTAAAAAGAGTTTTCACTCCCCACCCCAGTCAAGGGATCTTGGAAGAAACTAAAAGTGCTACTCATGAGAAGAGTATGCTATGAAATGCTATGAAACAGCCTTATTGCTGATATGGCAAAACTTTTAGTGGTTTGGATAGAAGATCAAACCAGCTGCAAAATTCCTTTAAGCCAAAGCCCAATCCAGAGCAAGCCCCTAACTCTCTGCAATTCTATGAAGGCTGAGAGAGGTGGGGAAGCTGCAGAAAAAATATCTGAAGCTAGCAGAAGTTGGTTCATGAGGTTTAAGAGAAGAAGCTGTCTCCATAACATAAAACTGCAAGGGGAAGCAGCAAGTGTGGATGTAGAAGCTTTAGCAAGTTATCCAGAAGATGCAGCTAAGATAATTGATGAAGGTGGCTGCATTAAACAACAGATTTTCAATGTAGATGAAACAGCCTTCTATTGGAAGAAGATGCCATCTTGGACTTTCTTAACTAGGTAGAAGTCAAGGCCTGGCTTCAAAACATCAAAGGACAGGCTGACTCTCTTGTTAGGAGCTAATGCCGCTGGTGACTTTTAAGTTAATCCAATGCTCATTTACCCTGCTGAAAATCCTAGGGCCCTTAAGAATTATGGTAAATCTTTGCAGGGTGCGGTTCACACCTGTAATCCCAGCACTTTGGGAAGTGGGAGGATTGCTTAAGGCCAGGAATTCAAGACCAGCCTAGAACAGCTGGGGTAACATGTGAGCTCCCTCCCCTGCTAAAAAAGTAACCCCCCCCCCACGCAAAAAAAAAACTACTCTCCCTATGCTTTATGAGTGGAAAAACAAAGCCTGGGTGACATCACATCCATCAAAGCCGTTGCACCCAGCCTGTCACCACTTTTCTATTGGGTTGTTGAACTTTTTCTTGATTTTGGAAATTTCTTACTTTATATTATGGATATTAGTTTTTTCCTAATTAACTATTGTCTTTTGATTTTGTTTTTGTTTTGTCTGGCAAAAATTTTCAAACTTTTTCGTGTAATTAAATTTGTTAATTTCAAAATAATTCCTGGGGGGTGAGGTCGCTCATGCCTATAATTCTAGCACTCTGGGAGGCTGAGGCTGGAGGATCGCTTGAGGTCAGGAGTTCGAGACCAGCCTCAGCAAGAGTGAGACCCCCATCTCTACTAAAAACAGAGCTGGGTGACTAAAAATAGAAAAAAAATTAGCCAGGTGTCGTGGTGCGCACTTGTAGTCCCAGCTACTTGGGAGGCTGAGGCAAGAGGATCGCTTGAGCCCAGGAGTTTAAGGTTGCTGTGAGCTAGGTTGATGCCATGGCACTCTAGCCTGGGCGACAGAGAGAGACTCTGTCAAAAAAAAAAAAGAAAAATTTTCTGGGATCTGTATCTTACTTAGAAAGACCCTCAAAATATTTTCAAAGTTTCAAAAAATATTTTCCATGTTTTCTCTGTATCTTTATAATTTTATTTTATTAATGTTTACATCTTTTATCGATCCAGAATATGTTTTAGTGTAATAAGGTAGGGATTTAGCTTCTTCTCCCCCAAAATGACTATCCAGTTGTCCCAAACCATTTATTAAATAATCAAAACGTCTCCTTTGTTTTGAAATGCCATCTCTATTTTATTTATTTATTTATTTATTTATTTATTTTTTGAGACAGAGTCTCTCTCTGTTGCCCGGGCTAGAGTGAGTGCTGTGGCGTCAGCCTAGCTCACAGCAACCTCAAACTCCTGGGCTTAAGCGATCCTACTGCCTCAGCCTCCCGAGTAGCTGGGACTACAGGCATGCGCCACCATGCCCAGCTAATTTTTTTCTATATATATTTTTAGCTGTCCAGATCATTTCTTTCTTTCTTTCTTTTTTTTTTAGTAGAGACGGGGTCTCGCTCTTGCTCAGGCTGGTCTTGAACTCCTGACCTTGAGCAATCCTCCCGGCTCGGCCTTCCAGAGTGCTAGGATTACAGGCGTGAGCCACCACGCCCAGCTGCCATCTCTATTTTATACCAAATTTGTATACATGTCTGTGTCTCTTTCTAGAGCCTCTCTATTCTTTCCATTCATGGGTCAGTCAATGCATGCGTCAGGGTCAAACTGTTTTAACAATTGATGCTTTGTAATATGTTTTAAAATATGGTAGAGCTTGTCCCCATGCCCAACTCTTCTTTTTTCTGGAATGTTTCTGGCCGTACTTACATGTTTATCTTTGCATATGAACTTAAGAGTTACTTGTTTTGTTCCAAGAAATATCCTATTGGTTCTTTAATTGAGATCACATTAAATTTATAGTATAATTTAGGGAAAATTGATATCTTCATTGAGTCTTAATCAAGATCACAATATGACTTTAACTTACTCAGGGACAGAGGTAGTAAATTGATCACCAACTATTTCATTTTCTTCCCTATATTTTGCAGTTTCTTGCAGTTAGGCAGGGCTACATAGTTGATTTTGGCTGGTGAAATGCAGGCAGAAGTAAAGTGTGACATTTTGGGACGGAGGCAATGACAAGCCCATACCTGATTCTGTAGGTTTTCTTCCTGTGCTGTGGTGATCATGGAAGAACAAGGTCAGAGCAAGACTAATGCTGAGCCACACATGGACGATGAATGCACCGAATAGGTGTCCAGACATACAGCTGACTTCGGGGGAGAATAAATAAGCTTTTATTGTATTAAGCCACTGAGATTTTGGTGCCAGTTGTTTCTGCAACATCATTTACCTTATGCTGCCAGATAAGTTCTCAGTTAACATTAAAACTGCCTGCATGTTTTCTAATGCAGGGACTTTAAAACTGCCTGCATGTTTTCTAATGGCTTGTAATTTATATATGGAAAAACTATCAATTTTTATATATTAAATGTATAATCAGTCATTTTACTGAAACTCTTAGATTTTCTAGTAGAATTTCAGTTGATTATCTTGGATTTAACCTTTCCTTTTTCCCCCTTCTTATCTATTTGCTAGTATGGAGGGTAAAAATTAACTGCTCTGTGGCCGGAAGGATTTTCTGTATTTTCAGAACAATTAAACCATATTTTTAAAAAATTGAAAATTTTCACAAATATACCAAAAGCTAGAATCCTAGCTTGTGTTGAAATTTTAGCTAATTTGACAATACTAGGCTGATATTCCTGCAGCAAAAAATACACTAGACTCTAGAGTTTATCCGGTACCTATTTTTTAAAACCCAACTCCCTTCACTTTTTTACCTTACCTGCACAATCCCTAAAGGTATTTGAATTTGAAATGTTGCTGGTACTTTCGCAATGGCATTAAATAATATCGGTGATAGTAGGTACCCTCGACTTGTTTCTGATTTTAATGGAAATGCTGTTAAGTATGAAGTTGGCTCATCTAAGATTTTATTATGAAAATTTCAAGCGTACTGAGAAGTTGAAAGAATGTACAGTGAACACTCTTATACCCAACACCTAGTTGCTATAATTAACATCTTACTATATATTTTTTATTTTATTTATTTATTTATTTATTTTGAGACAGAGTCTCTCTCTGTTGCCCAGGCTAGAGTGAGTGCTGTGGCGTCAGCCTAGCTCACAGAAACCTCAAACTCCTGGGCTTAAGTGATCCTTCTGCCTCAGCCTCCCGAGTAGCTGGGACTACAGGCATGCACCACCATACCTGGCTAATTTTTTCTATATATATTTTTAGCTCTCCATATAATTTCTTTCTATTTTTAGTAGAGACGGAGTCTGGCTCTTGCTCAGGCTGGTATCAAACTCCTGACCTCGAGTGATCCTCCTGCCTCGGCCTCCCAGAGTGCTAGGATTACAGGTGTGAGCCACCGTGCCCGGCCTGCATTTGTTTTTATTACATATCTATCCTTCCCTTCATCCATCCCTCAATTCATCTTAATTTTTTGATGCATTTTGAAGTAAACTGAGGACATCAATACACTTTATCCCTAAAAAATTTCAGCATGCATATCATTAACCAGAGTTTTGTATTTGCTTACAGTTTTTTTTTCTTTTGAGGTAAAATTTACACACAATTCAATGTACAAATCTTAAGTATACCATTCTATGAGTTTTGCCAAATTAATACACTTGTGTAACCGAAACCCCTTTCAGGATATAGAATATTATCATTCCGGAAATTTCTGTCATGCTCTTTCCCAGTTCAGTCCCCATCCCTCCACCTCAAACAATCAGAGTTCTGATTTTTCCACACCACGGATTAGTTTGACCTCTCCTAGGACTTCATATAAAAGGAATCATACTCTTGTGTAAGATTTCTTTCACAAAGCATATTGTTTTTGAGATTTATCCTTGTTGCTACAGATATTGACTGTTCCTTTTTATTGCTGAGTAGTGTTTTAGTGTTATGAACTGCATGTTTGTGTCCCCCACCCCCAAATTCGTATGTTGAATCCCTAACTCCCAATGTGATGGTATTGGAGATAACAAATTTGCAGGTAGTTAGGGTTAGATGAGGGCATGAGGATGGAGCCTGGTCTGATGGATTACTGCCCTTATAAGAAGGGACACCAGAGAGCTTGCTGTCCCTCCTCCCCATCATGTGAGGACACAGCAAGAAGGTGGCCGTCAGCAACCCAAGGAGAGAGCCCTCACCAGAACTCGACCATGCTAGTGCCTTGATCTTGGACTTCTCAGCTTCCAGAGTTGTGAGAATATAAATTTCAGTTGTTTGAGACACCTAGATCATGGTATTTTGTTATGGCAGCCTGAGCAGACCAAAATATTCATTGTATGAATAGTCTGAAGTTTGTTTAACCATTATTTTGTTGATGGATGCCTGGATCCTTTCCAGTTTTTGGCTAATATGAATAAAGTTATTATGAATATCTGTGCACAAGTCTTTTTAGGGACATATTCTTTCATTTCTCTTGGGAAAATACCAAAGAGTAAAATTGCTTAGTCGCAGGGTCGGTAAATATTTTTTATAAGAAAGTACTAGAACTTTTCCCAAAGTACTTTGTATGTTCACTAACAATATATGAGAGCCCTGCTTGCTTTACATTCTCATCAATACTCATTGTTGCCTGGCTTTTGTTCAGTGCTTTTTTTTTTTTTTTTTTGAGGTGGAGTCTCGCTTTATCACCTGGGCTAGAGTGTCGTGGCATCAGCCTAGCTCACAGAAACCTCAAACTCCTGGGCTCAAGTGATTCTCCTGCCTCAGCCTCCCGAGTAGCTGGGACTACAGGTGTACACCATGATGCCTGGCTAATTTTTCTATTTTTAGTGGAGACGGGGTCTCGCTGAGGCTGGTCTCAAACTCCTGACCTCAAGTGATCCTCCCACCTCGGCCTCCCAGAGTGCTAGGCTTACAGGTGTGAGCCACCGTGCCCAGCCTGTGTTTGATGCTTAATATGTGTAAATCATGTTAAGGAAGTATCCATCTATTCCTATTTTATTAAGAATTTTTCTTTCTGTTTTTAAAATCTGGAATGAATGTTAAAATTTATAAATTCTTTTCTAGCATCTATATAATAATCATATGGTTCCTATTCTTTAACTTATTATTACAGTGAATTATAGTAATAGATCTCCTAAAATTGAACTGTCCTTGCATTCCTGGGATGAACTGTATTTAGGCACTATATGTTAGTTTTTTAACATGTAGAAAGTCTATTTGGATTATTATTCACTATTAATTTTTTTTCAAGACAAGGTTTTACTCTGTCACTGGGGCTAGAATGCAGTGGCAGCATCATAGTTCACAGCAGCCTCAAAGTCCTGGGCTCCTGGAATCCTCCTGCCTCAGCCTCCTTAGTAGCTGGATCTACATGTGCATGGTACCACACCCTGCTAATTTTTCTATTTTTTTTTTTTTTGAGAGATAGGGCCTCGCTCTTGCTTAGGCTAATCACGATCTCCTGGCCTCAAACAATCTTCCTGCCTTGGCCTCCCAAAGTGATAGGATTATAGGTGTGCGCCACTGTGTCCGGCCCCTATTCACTATTCATAAACAAGACAAACCATTTTCATTTTGGGTTCTTTCTTTGTAAGGTTTTGGTATTAATGTCATACTGGCTCTGAAAATTTGGAATTTTTAAAAGCTTTTTAGCTACCTCTGCTTTGACTCAATGATTTTGGACTTGTGGTTTCTGTATGATTTTTTTCAGCTTGTTGGTTGGTTAAACAGTTACTGCAAGACCCATGCTGCCTGTTGCTGTTTGAGCACCATGCCTACAGTCACAATATACTGAAGCAGTATAGCTAGCGGTTAAGGGTGTAGGCTCTGAAACTCAATAGGGTCAAATTCCAGCTCTGCCACTTGCTAGCAGCATGAGTGAACTGAGGCTCATTGAGGCAAATGACTGGGTCAGAGCATAGAGATAAAGGAGGCTTCCTAATCCTCATCTCTGAAACAGGGGTAATATTAGTGCCTGCCTTTCAGGTAGTTGAGAGATGCAGTGATGGATAAAGATACTTAGCATGGAGCCTGGCACACAATGAGCGTATGGGAGGCATTACAGCAAAGCTATTTCCAGCTCCTTAGTTAAGTCAAATCAGCCAAACTGTCCTAGCTCTCTGCCAATCCATAAAGTTGGTGTCCTTTCCCTGGTGGCAGCATTTGTTTCCTAGACTTTGTGTAAGGATGTGAGAAGTACCAACCTAAGTTTCCTTGGCAGTTCAGCTGGGGTGGGGATGGGAGACATCTCCCACATAGGTCCAGCCCGACCCACTCGGACCCACAGAAATTGGTTACCAGGAGTGATGTCTCCTCTATCACCCATTCCCTTCACCTGCTCCTACTTTTGTTAAAGAAGTGAAATCGATGAGTGTTTGGAGCAGGCTAAGTTCATGGCTGTTGCTACATTTTCTGTCTTTTTTCTCTTTTACTTGTTTTGAATGATTCTGATTTTCATTTTTTTAGAGGCTAGTTCTAAGGCTAAGCTCTTATCTAAGCTTATCTAAGCTGTTATTGTCCTACCTCAAGTGGGAGTGGAAGGCTCTCTGGTTCTCCCCAGCGAAGAGGCAAGGAAGAGCAGTAGTGCCATTGGGAAACAGAGGCTGCTTCAGTAGGGAATGAGCCTGCTGTCCCTGAAGGTATGTAAGCAGAGAGAAGATGGCCACTAGGTATGGATGCTGCAGCAGGGACTCAGGCCCTGGATGCTGGGGGTGGGCATGGGAGGTCAGGCAGGGGGAGTCTGGACTGTGAATAACTATTGGGAAGAGCTTTAATTAAAGGTAGGCAGAGCTGAGTATGAATCCCGCCTTGCAACTCCCTAGCAGCATGACCGTCAGCAAATTGCTGCTTTTCAGAGCCTCAGTTTCCCCACCTATGAAATGGCACAGTAATACCTGCCTCACAGGAGGTTGTTAAGAGCAGATGTGATAATGGGGATAAAATGCTGTTTCTTTTCACCTGAACAGTCTGAAACAGGGAGGATTTTCCCTAATGTTTAGTAAGATGAACATTGTTGTTTTCAGCATCTGCGCATCCTTGAAGCCCATCCTCACATTTTCCACCAATCTCGGGTTGTGCTTGGGTCCAGAGGGTTCCGCATTAGAGGGTTTATATTACATATTAATAGCAACTGTGGCTACAGGACCAGGGACAGATGTCAATCTGAGTAGATACTGCTGTGTACTTGGATGGTTTCTGTTATACTTGGCCTCATTGGCTACTTTTCCCAAATTTTGTGAATTATGATAGATATATTGGCATTATTGGAATATCCGTGTTGGCAAAATGACCTTCCTTGGGCTAGAAATGTGGCTGCCTTGTGACCTCCCATAGGCCCGAGGAAAGTCAGGTTTGAGTGTTAATTCCATTGTGCCTGGGGTTGGAGGAATGGAAAGAATATAGTTGGATGCCAGTGTGAACTGTTCCATTTTTGGGTGTTCAGCTAACAATTTATTTTATCTTATATATTTTTTAATGCTTAATTTTCTAATTTTTTCCCCAATACTTTCAGTTGCCTTTAAAGCTAACAATTTATGATGCAGAAATTTCCAAGAGAAGAAAGAATTGGAGTTTAAAGCACAAGCCTGTCTTGAGGTTTGATGGTTAAACATTATATTCTAGAATTACAAGATGTAATAATAAAAAAATTTGGGAAAATTTCCCTATAATGGCAGATGGAGATTAAAATGCATTTGGGGAAATTTCCAACATACATGAACATAATGGATAAAAGCAAGTCCTAACTGCACTAACCTGTGGGAACCAAGCTCTGCCCCCACATCTCCAAGTAAGGGGGGCGTTTGAGAGACCAGTCCTGCCTCTGGGGTCTTTGGATGGCTACAGAGTAAGGGGAGGGGCAAGAGTTAAACAGCTGCAGCAGCTGGCTAGTGAGATAAAGCAATTCTGGAACAGGAAGATAGTTTTGGTTTGGAGTTTCAGATTACAACACATGCCAGCACTGGCAAAGATCTAACCAGTGCCAATATGGACATAGAATGATGTCCATTCTGCAGTAGAGATAAACCAAGGCTTGGAAACACAAATATTTCCAGAGGCTTCCCAAGGAGTCAGGTATACTTGAGACAATAATGCACATCTCCTTCCTCCTGCTCTGCCACATGGATCCTCTCTGTCTGGGAAGCAGGCTGCGCTGGCACGAACACCACCAGGATTACAGATTCACCTTCTGCAGGTACTAATTAGCAATGTTGGGAAGAGAAACCTTCAAATCCTAGCCAAAGGCTGTATCCCATGAATTGCATGTGAGGGAGATCCTCCACCCTCATACCTGCAGTTGGCCCTTCCAGGAGGGGGAGAATGTGGATGACTCGGTGCTTTTGTTGCTTTCCAGCCCCAGCCCCAACCATTGAGGAAACAATTCACAGACAAGGCTGCCTGGTAGAGGAGCTGTCCCTGCGGTGGTGGAATGCCCATTGCTACTTACCACTTGTGAAATCCTCGGTAAGCTGGGACTAAGGGACAAGGTGGTGGCATGTTTTGTACCATTTGATGGGGCCCCTCTTTCTCCCCTGTCCCCATTCGCCTTGCCTCTCCCAAATCTTTATACATTCTACCAGAACTTACCAAATGCTCAGTGTGAATGGATTTCCAGTGGACGCTGGCCAAGGGGCTGAGCTGCGCATCTGGGGTGATGTGGGGCAGGACAGAGACATCCCGGGGGAGCAGAAGAGCAGCATCTAGATCACAGGTGTGTGAGTCTGGGTCTCGACCCACATCCTGGGAAGGCTTGAACCATGCCTATTTCTGTCTCCCAGGCTGCGGCTGCATCTGGGCTACATTAACAAAAACGCCAATTTACAGTAGAGAAATGTAAGCTCGGTTCTGTCCCCACCTGGAGCTTTAGGTCCTGGCAGCAGCACTGTAGCCTGCTTCTCCTGACATCCCTCATGCCTGGAGAGAGAGCTGGTCAGTGTTGGGGGCCCAGTGGTGCCCAGTGGAGAGAGAAGCTGTAAAGACAGGAGCAAGGCAGCTGGGAAGCAGGACTTTGCTATGGGTTAAGGCCATTCAGCCCCAAATCTCTATGGGTGTTGGAGACTGCTTTCTGGACCTCTTCGTGTCTGACTGGCTGAAGGCCAGACCACTCCCTGCAGCAGTCCTCGGGTCCTCTCTGTGGGCTTGTGCCCTGGGCCCCGGAGCACAGACAGCTTCCACCCGAGCATCCTCACTGGTGTGAAATTCATGCATTCTGGCACTAACAACAAAAGCACTAGAGAAAAGGGAGCTCTTTCCTCTAGAGCATTTATTATAAGGGGCCAGAGGTACCAGTGGAGGAAAAAAACACTGACTTCCAAATTCTGCTCTGGAAACCAAACCTAATTTAGGGAAGTACGATGTGCTGAAGAAAGATTGCCTCTTAATTTTAGATTCATGCGGAATGCAGGCGGGAAGGCAGAATCCCTTAACATAACACAGGCTTTTTGGTGGTGTAACAGAATAATAAATCCTTGAGGAATTCCCCAAGCAAGGTAAAGTAGGATAATATACATTTCTTAATATTGCAGAAGTTTCCTTAATCTTATTGTTTAAACTTTTCAATAAACTGTAATGTTTATTAGTAGTTTTTCATTTCCAACTGTCAGATAATTCTTTTTGCTAAGTTGGGAGAAACAGGGTCCCCCAGTGCCTCTGGTCTCAGTTTCGTGTGATATATATCTGACCAGACACTTGATGTAATAGAGAAGTATTGTGTTTTCCACTGTGTGGAACTTAGAGGTTCAAACATGTTAATGCAATTGAATTGATTGTAATATTTCATAAAAGTTTCTCCAACAGAAATATTGTTAGCGATTGGACTTGTTGGGGTTAGGAGAGGACATACAGAGACTTGCCTGCAGCTTCCGGCCAGGTATGTACCATGAGGCGCCGGCAAGGGGGTGTGGTGTTGGGAGGTCATTTCCCTGATTTCTAGGGGAGACATTGATCAGAAAGAAGCACAGGCCGGGCGTGATGGCTCACGCCTGTAATCCTAGCACTTGGGAGGCCGAGGCGGGCGGATTGTTTGAGCTCAGGAGTTCAAGACCAGCCTGAGCAAGAGCGAGACCCCCATCTCTACTAAAAATAGAAAGAAATTATCTGGCCAACTAAAAAAAAATATATATAGAAAAAATTAGCCGGGCATGGTGGTGTGTGCCTGTAGTCCCAGCTACTCGGGAGGCTGAGGCAGAAGGATCACTTAAGCCCAGGAGTTTGAGGTTGCTGTGAGCTAGGCTGACGCCACGGCACTCACTCTAGCCCGGGTAACAAAGCGAGACTCTGTCTCAAAAAAAAAAAAAAAAAAGGGAAGCACAGCCAGGTTTTCCCCAGAAAGGTCTGCAGAAGAGACAAAATGCATTTGTGTTTTGTAAAGGGTACACATTCGTCCACAGAGCGGATGGCACAGCAGGTTCCCCATGGGACCACCTTTGCGGAGCACCCCAAACTTTGAGTCAATAGCAAAGTAGAGGAAGGTACACAAAGCTGGAGGTTGAACAGGAGAATTCCAAGCTCTTTTTGCAGGAAAGGGGTCGGAGATGGCAACGTTAATCACCACCGAGGGAGAACTTTTTCTTTATCAAATGCCCTAGAACTACTGTTATTCTGTGCAATATCTCTGCAGGGGAAAATCCTGTCTTAAATGATCAGCAGAAGTGACGAAGAAATTCATTTTGACCCTCTCCCTGACTCTTTTTTAATTGATTTTTTCCCCCTCTTGGAAATGGCAAATAATTTAACATGGTTACAAAATTCCTTCTGCTCAATAGCGAGGTGGGGGTGGGGATTAACAATCACAATAAGGAAAAGGGTAAAATCCCAGTCAGCGAATGAGGTATATATCTGAGCCATTAGTTCTGCTTGAAGCCCCTGTCAGCCCCAGATTAAGTTGATGGCCGTTCTGGTGTTTTCAGATTCCTTCGGTAGCATACTCTGCATACGCGTTTACCACCTGCAGCACGGCTCTGACATTTTGGTCTTTCAGAATTAAAAGAAAAAAATTGGCCTGGGATGTTTTCTGCTTTCTGTGCAGGTGCGGGAGCTGATGGAGAGGATGCTCAGGGCAGAAGCCTGTTGGTTTTCTGATGCTGAATTCCAGCTTCCTTGGCCTTCTAGTATTTAGTGAGAGAAGTAGTCTGAATATAATTTTCAGAAAAGACTGCATTGAATGGAGCAATCAGTAGAGAAGGATTCTGAACTCACCTTTTGTAATTTCTTCCTTCCCCTTCTTTAGAGGATGCTTCCAGGGAGTCAGGGCCCGGGGACTGGAGGCACAGACTCGAGCCGTCTTCTGTAGGGTTATTGTTAAGCTGAGCTTCCTTTCTGCCTTAGGATTTAGAACTGCTCTTTGGCCTGAGAATGGAATCTGCGTTGTCCAATGCAGTTGCCACTACCACATGTGGCTATTTCAATATAAGGTAATTAGATAAAACTGAAATTAAAATTTAATTCCTCAGTTTTACTAGCCACGTGCTTAATAGCCACATGTGGCTAACAGCTACTGAAGAGCAGGCGTGGAACAATTATTTCCGTCATCACAGAACGTTCTTTTGGGCAATGTCTGCATGAGACCCTGGGTCTGGGTACCCAAGCTGGTCCCCAGGGTTTGGATATACTTGGGGCACAAAACTAGGAAGCCAACAGAATTCAATGCTACTTAGATAGCAAGACTTACTGTTTAGAGGCAGAAGGCTGGAAGGAGCCTATCTATAGCCCATGGCAGAAAGAACAAATAATCTTGAGCTTTCTTTCAGCAAGGCTGCTGGCTGCCACAGGCCAGGGTCAAGTGGTGCTCTTATCATGTGACTCTGCCAGGTGACCATGCTGATGTTGTGACTCAGCTCATCCCAGCCGGCTCTGAGGATTTAGCAGTAAGACACAGCCCGCGCCTGTCCTCATGGAGTCTAGACTCTGAAGAGAAGGCCAACAGCAAGCAAAGAATTACACTCTTGATTACTCTATTAATCATGTTTTTTATTTTCTGTATTTTATGATGTCTTGGGGGCCTTGATAATCCTGGAGAGATTGTCCCTGCCAGGGTTAGGTATTCCTAGTGATAGTAAACAACTGACCTGAGAGCACACCTTGCATGTGCAAACCAACCCATCCAAATCTCTTATCCCCCACCACCTCCTTTATCAAACTCTCACACACACAGAGCCAGTATTTCCCTTGCCCTAAATCACCCCAGGGACAGAGACTGGACAACTAGAGTCCACCCCTATAGCCCAGAGCCTGCTGAAATTATTCAAGCTATCCATTCCTAACTTTGCTCAAACTTGCCAACCCTGCCTTGCCCCTGCCTTCCCGTGGAAGCTACAGTGAAGGCTCTGGGCCACGCTGTCTGCCGGCTCCTTCTACTTCCTGGCTGAACCTGGTGCTACCCCCGTGGCCCTGTGTGCTGTGGTGTGCCCCCTTTCTTGGGAACTGTAAACTCTTCTTTCAGGGCAGTTGTCTTGTGCCAGTTGCCTTGCCATACCTGATTCAAATAAAATCCCAGGTACATTTTAAAACAATTACTGAATTACAATTATGGGAGGTACTCCAAGAGAGAAATGCAGGGTGTTAGGAGCACATACAGCTGGGGGGATAGGACCTGAGCTGGGGAGGGAGCGTAAGTCAGGGAAGGAGTCCCCAAGGAGGTGGCAATGAGGTTGAGACCTAAAGATGGAGAAAGGCTTAGCAAGAGTATGGGCTGGTGGTGGCGGTGGTGGGGAGGGGACAGAGAATGTTCCCAGGAGAGGGAATGAAATGTGCCAAGGCCTGGAGGCAGGAAGGAGAAGGGTATAGTCCAGGAGTTGGAGGGCATCACTCATCCTAAGGATCTGGTGGGTGAATGCTAGGCAAAGGCACTGGCTGTGACTGAAGCCACTGAGTGCAGAGGCTGAGCATGATGTCAAGGCAGCACCCTCCAGACCTCTTCCCCCTCAGGGCTTCAGGGGCTCTGTCCTGTGTGTGAGCTTTGAGTGAGGCTCCAGGTTTCTCACCATCTCCCAGAGCTGGAGCCATGAGCCTTCCATGGAGGTGGTGTCAGTTTGGCTTCCAGCTTCCAGGAGCGTGTCTACGGAGGGCATGGCAGACTGTAATTTCCAAAGATGGCTGCACCAATGTATGTTGGACTCATGCTGTTCTTGAAATGTGAGGTTATCCTCCCCTTGAACCTGGGCAGATCTCTGTAACTGTTTAGACCCAGAGAATATGGAGGAAGTGAGGCTGTATACGTTGCAGGTTAGGGCATAGGTGGCTTCTCTTTCCCCTCCCCTCTCCTTCCCTCTCCCTCCTCTCTATTCCCCTTGGGAGCCCCGGGCTGCCACTAAGAAATCTGATGACCTTGAAGCTGACATGCTGGAGAGATCATGTGAAGAGCCTATGCCGAGAGAGAGAGAGAGAGAGAGAGAGAGAGAGAGACACACACACACACGGAGAGAGAGATATGCCCAAATTGCCCCAGCCAGTCCGGCCCCAGAGATCACGGAGCAGAGACAAGCCACCCCTGCTGTGTCCTGTCTGGATTCCCATGGACATAATAAATGAATGTTTTATGCCACTAAGTTTTGGAATAATTTGTTACGCAGCCATCGCAACTGGAACAGCGGGTCTGGGGGGATCCTTGGAGGATGGAAAAAGTACCAGCTTTTCATCTTGGGTGGCCTAGAGCATCCCTGGCACATGCTAGAAGCAGCAGGGTGCTTTTTCAAATGCAGTCAGACCTTGTGATTTTAGAATTTGGAATTTGGTTTAGTTTCTAATCAGGCTTGGGCTAGAACTCCCCAGAGCACCTTCCAACAAGAAGGGGTTTTTGAAAGCAAATAGGAATGGCAACTTGAGTGAGGGGGGGAGCTTTAGTTACCTAAGAGGACAGCTGATTTTGAAGAGACCCAGCCAACTGTGCATCACTGTTTACACATACACGATTGATACGTTCACCACAAATCCTGTCTACTCACCACAGCAGGGCCCTGGGGACCTAGTTACGGAAACTACAACTAGGTTTGTTAGACTTGGAGCCTGGCTCGCGTCAAGCTCGTCACTTGTACTTAAAAAAATAGTAATTGATGAGCATTTCCCAATGGGTCTTAAAATCCAATTTTTACTTTTTGAGATTAGACCGGTCCCTGTGCTGGTTTTGTGGGGACAATCATTTCTACTATTTATTGAGAGCTTCAAATGTGCCAGGCAGGCACTGTGCGAGATGTTTTTACCGGGAATATTCTCATTTGACCTTTGAGGAAGGTTCTGTAATTATATTTGTTTTGCAGATGAGGAGATCTCGAGTCAGAGAAGTAAAGTGAGTTGTCCAAGGTCACCCAGCAGTCTGACCCCAGGGCCTAAGTGCGTGACCATGCTCATTCAGCCTCTCCAAGGGAACCGATCTCCCTGAACTGTCCGGGGGAGGACAGCTGGCACAGCGCCCAGGGGTTCCTGAGCTGCCCAGCCTCCAAGATGCTCCATGTACGTGCATGGGCGGGAGATCTCCTTGAGGTGCCAGAGCAGTGGGCCTTGTGACCTTAGGCAAGTCACCTCTGGGAGGCTGGGCATGAAGATCCCTGTGCTCCCTTCCCAGTCTTGTCACGAAGAGGTCGCCTGAGCCCATGGTAGCAGATATCCCCTTAGGTTGCAGCTCCTGTTTGCAAAGCATGCTACAGATGCCTTAATTAATTATTCAGGCTGACATCTCCAGCTCCAAAATCAGAGGGTTGAGAAAAGATCATAGGAATATAATCAGCGTGAACTTGGCTGATAATGGCTGGTCCCAGGGTGGTGCAAAGAGAAGAAAACCCTCCAAATTGGTCTCTTCTTATACTTTGGCCCTGGTTCCACCGGCGGCCAGGATAAAACTGTCCTCCTTCAATAATTAATGAGCAGGATCCTGCGCCCCTGGCCTGAGCCCCCCAAAGGAGCCCTCTCACGGCAGGCAGCTGAGCCTCCGGAAGCTCAAGCGCCTGTGCACACCCACGTGTGCCAGCCCGGTCGGGGGCGCGAACACTGAGTCACGGCGGCTGACCCAGCAAAGTGCTGGGAGTGTGACCGGAATGAAGGGTTGCTCTGTCTGTCTCCGAGGTGGCGTGGCAGATCAAATCACAGCGGATCAGGCGCCGAGATGTTGCCTTGCTCTGAGTGACAGAAGTTAATAATTAGTGACAATGATTGACAGATACACTCCATCTGCTGCTCCGACGCCTAGGAGCAGTTATTCCACAACTGTCTGCGGGCACAATGAACTCCCCCGGGAGCGCAGGCTGGCCCGTGATTGACAGCTGCCTCCAAGAGAGACAGGCCACTGACGGGAAAGTCGCTGTCAGCAGAAGCGCTCCGGTCCCCCCGTGTTCCCGAGGAGGCTCACTTGCTGTATACATTTATTCTGTTTCATTTATCATGTCAGCCGTGGCTTTAAATAGATTACTAGCTAGCCTGTTTTTTAACTGGAGAGTTCTCTATCGGTAAATTAGAAATACCCACGTATGTCAGACTACTTCCTGGGACGCAAGTCTTCCTCTTGTCTGTTCTCAGGTTAGATCCAGGAGGGGAGGCAGGAGCTCGCTTGGGTTGCAGATTTAACTGATCTTTCCATTAAAATCAAAATGGAATCTTTAACCAGAAGCCCTGTAAAATGGTGCTGAGCATTACTTGGTAAACTCAGCCTCAAAAGTCCAAACTAAACTAAGAAAGCTCCCTATTTTTTTTTTTCCTAAGAAATAAACATGTCTCTGAGTGTGCCTTTAGATGACATAACTGGTAATGATGGCTCTTTACGTGACATTTGCATTTTTAGGCAATGAGGATTCCTTGACAATGCAGAACCCCAGCTTTCTCAGGATGAACTGTGTATTCTCTTGTGGGTTCACGGTCAAAATCTGGTACTAACTAGCTGGATACTCGTGTGGGTTACAGTTCTCTCTAGACCGAAGACCCTGGCCCTATTTCTCCCCTGAATATTTTTATCTTAAATGAAAACTTAGCTTCAAACCAGCCCACGTGGAGAAGGGAGGACTCTGACACCTTTTAGCTCTGTTATAAATAGGAAAACAGAAATAAATATATTTCTACTAGAGGAATTGTCGTCACCTAATTGTTCCTACTTATAATTTGTTTGGCTTTCTGGAGAGATGCATTTTAATTTTGCTTCATTTAGGATCCCACAGATAAGCTTTCCAGGCCACCACTCCCCTCTCTCCTTTCGTCCCCCCGATCCTTCAGCATAATTTAAAGGACTGTCCATCGCTGTTATGAATAAAAGCCTACTTAAATCTTGCTGTTTAAAATACAGTGAACGCTGTTTATATTGATCTCATTCAGAATGTTTTCCCGCATATGATGTCCATCTTTTAAAGTATGGGTCATGTTTCCTCTTAAAATGTTTTCTTATCTTATTCCCCTAAAATGATATAAACAGTTTCAGGATTCTTGATAATTAGGTATGCGGGTAAAGAAAAGACATCCTGTTCTTTTTCAAGTTTTTAAATGATCAGGATACCAGAAAATGAAGTCATAGGGAGTACAAATGCTTGCTTCTCATCTAGGGGGCTGCTTTCCCTCTCGTTTCTATGGAAAGGAAATTTACGAGGACGTAAGATGTTAGCAGCACCGTAGCCCACCCCTCGGGTGGGTGAGCCAACCTCAGTGTTGCCCCAGAATGTTCCAGTTGTCCTCCCCCCACCCCCCGTGTTAAATGTGCACCTCTGCGTTCTGCAGTAAACAAGAGTACACAAAACACATGTGCAAGTTTGTGTGGCTGGTGCTGCTCACGTCTTTTCTAGAGAGACTTATTAATAGAAGAAGGCCTGTAAATGGAGCTTGTTTATTTATTTGTTTTTGGTGCATCCCATTTTCATAATTAGAACCTGCCCCAGTTAGGGGGCTACAATGACCTAAATAGCCCAGGCACTGCACAGGCCCACCAATGCAGGGGGGAGCAGAGGGACCCTCAATAGCTTACCATGTCTTGAGGGGTTGGACCACCAAGCAGGAATTAATTATACCACTTTAGGACTAATGCTGTGATGGGGGCAGAACAGGGGCGGAGGGATCCCGCAGGGGAGGCCCTCACCTGGCTCTCAGGTGGTCAAGGGAGCTTTCCAGGAGGAGACCTGATGAAGAGGACTGGGGTGCAGGGAAGAGCAAGGGTGCTTCGAACCAGAACAGCCGGTGGGAAGGACCTAGACCAAGTCCAGGTGGTTTCCATGTAAGGCTGGAGAAGGAAGCGGACGGAAGTCACATCACTCAGGCCTTCTCTGTCACATTGAGGAGTCTGGACCTAATCCTAAGGATTTGTGTTTTGGAAGGCCGCTCCGGCTGCAGTGTGGTTTGGAGTGGGTGTGAGATGGGAGGCAGGGTGTCGTTAGGAGGCTGTTGTAGGAATGACCTTGGCCTGGGTTAAGGGAACAACCGAGGGAGAGGAGAGGCACAGGCTTCAGTGATCGGGTGGGGTGAAGCACTTCTCTCTGACTTGAGTACCCAGGTGAATGAGGAACTTAGGACAAGCAGGATGGCATGGGAGGAAGAGGAGTTACATTTTGGACATGTTGAGCTGGAAAAGCCTACAGTCCAGGCCAGTCCCATGGTTGGGTGACCTGGGTAGTCGCCCTGCACTCAGAAGGGCTCTGCACTTGGGTGAATGATCTGCTGTCACTGTCTTGAAATTTTGAATCAGGGACCCTGTATTTTCACTTCGAACTGGTCCTGTGTGCAGTTCATCCAAGTGGAAAAGTCGGGGACACAGCTTGATATCTGGTTCTGGAAGTCAGGGCTGGAGGAAGACTTCTGGGATGCTTTGGCATAAGGAGAGGTGCTCACATCCCTGGGGGAAGATGGGCTCACTGAGGGAGGACATGCGGAATGAGAAGAGAAGGGAGTCAAGGACAGGATCCTGAGATAGCTAACATTTTAGGGACAGCCTCTAAGAGGGTAGAACCTACAAATGCAAAGACCCAGTTACCTGTTGCCACATTTTGCCTTTTGGTATGAAGCACTGAAGGACTGAGGAGTGTCTGGCCTGGTCTTGGGTTATCAGCTACATGGCAGGTCCAATCAGCAAATAACACAAAGTCTTATGTGAAGCTATCTATAGCTATTATTATAGACATTTGCAGTATCCTCCAGATCTCAAAGCATCGTCATTCATTCATTCCATAGATGTTTATTGAGCATCTACTATGTGCCAGGCACTGTGCTGGTGCTAGGAATGTATCAGTGAGTAAAAGGGATAAAAACCCCTACCGTCATGGAGCTTACATTCTAGTGAGGAGATACAGACAGTAAACAAACATAACACTTTGGTAAATTATACATCAGAAGGTGATAAATGCTTTGGAAAAAATAAAATCTTTGTTAAGGAAAAAAGTCATTTTGCCTCATGTAACATGAAGCACCATGTATGGGCACTGGGGCTCCATCGTTGTCCTCAGGTCGTGTTTCTTTCTCTGCTTCCTCTGTGCTGATTCTATTATCAGGTGGATCCTACCTACCCTTGCAGGTGGTCAGGGATGCTGAGCAAACACCCGGGTGCAAATCCCGCAGAACAGAGTGAGTGCCTGCTCTTACCTTGCTGGCGAAAGCCCTCAGAGACACTCTCAGTAGACTGGCTTTGGTCCTTTGCCTTCCTCTGAAACAATCTTCTCCTCTGTAAGCTTTGTGACAGTCCACAGGGGAAGCTGCCATTGTCATTTCACAGCAGGGGAAGACTGAGGCCAGTAGACACAAGTGAGGCTTTCTAAGTGTGCAGACCTGGGAGCTGGGCCCAGGCTCTCTGTACCTAAGCTTGTGTTGTGTCCATAAGAAGTTCCAAAGCAGAGTATAAGTAAACTTAAAGACAGATCTTCCACAGTGGCTCACACCTGTAATCCCAGCACTTTGGGAGGCCGAGGTGAGAGGCTCGCTTGACGCCAGGAGTTGAGACCAGCCTGGGCAACAGAGCAAGACCCTGTCTTTACAAAAAATAGAAAAATTAGCTGGGTGTGGTGGTATGTGCCTGTAGTCCCAGCTATTCTGGAGGCTGAGGTGGGAGGATTGCTTGAGCCCTGGAATTCGAGGCTGCAGTGAGCTATAATCACACTACTGCACTCCAGCCTGGGTGACAGGGGAAAAAAAAAAAATTAAAGCTATCATTTCTCCCCAAACCTACATTAAGGCTTAAAAGTGGGAAATTTAAATAACCGTGAAAGACTTAATTAGGGACATGATTAGGCAACCGGATGAATGTGCAGACGATAATTGCTTAGGAATTCAGTGCAATCCTAAAAGCGTAGGGATTCAGATATTTAAGGGTCCTCCAGTCCAATCCTTGCCTCTAATAGGTGAGAAAACTGATGGCCAGAGAAGGGGCGGCACTTGCATGGTCACTGAGCAGGTAAGCAAGGAGGGAAAGGGCAGGGCTGGGAGGGAGGCCAGGACTCCGTTAATCCAGAGCAGTGCAAGCGACTGGACCAAACCTCTCTGTAGTGTGTCTGAGCCAGCCAGCAGCCACTGAGGTTGTCTGTGCCTGGCTGATGTCTGCCAGCTGGCTAAGCACTGGGTTGTCTGATGAATATTCACAGCCTCTCAATAACCTTATCATTTACTAATTTAACTCCTCACTAGTTTCCCTTGGTGATAATATTATTTAATAATAATAATGTCACACTTTTATTGAGTCCTTACAGCATGCTAGACACTGGCCAACAGCATCATCACATTTGATTGCACCAGCAACCCTAAGAGACGGGTACTATTCCTGATCCCTGTTTTATAAATGAGACAACGGAGCCTCAGAAGATGACGTAACTTGCCCTTGGTCTTGGATAGCGAGTGGTGGGAGCCCAGATTCAAACCCAGGTCTGTTTGATTCTCCGGCCCAGGTTTTTATTACCCACTGGAGGAGCAAAAGCTCTTCTTTTGTCTTTTAAAAAAGAATCTTAAAAACTAGGAATAGATGCAAAGTACAGCTTGTCACTTTCCCAAATGCTACCAGCACCTGCTAGCACTTTTCCTTCTTTGTGAGGGGAGCTCGACCTCTGCTGGGGAGAGAAACCATCAGCTAAGGAGCAAAGGGCACCTAAGGTGACTGAGGCTCAGAGCTCAAGACCTTGATAAGGTGCTTGACTGGTTCAAAGGGACTTTGGGGCTGAATGCAGCAGAATGCCGTCCCTGGGATAGAGGCCCTCGCCGTCCCCTGCGCTGTGACGGGCCTATTTGGAGGGGACTCACGTGTCTCTGTCAAGTGCACGGTCCGTGCAAGCTTCCCTCAGGTTTCACCATCATCAAAAGTGCCCAGTGAGTTATTGGATCAAATAAGCACAACAGCTACCACTTACTGGGCGCTCCTGTGCCAGGGCTAGTTAACAGCTTTGTGTAATGACCTCCTTTGACCCTCAGAAGAGCTGGTGGGAGAACAGAGGGAGGTAGGCCCTGTGAACACAGTATGATCAGAGTCCCCAGTTCACATAAAATAAGCTTGAGTCTTGCTTAGAGGGGGTAAAGGACTCAGAGAGTTCTGTTTTCTAAGTGGAAGAGCTGGAATTTGAGCCCAGATCTGCTGGGGTCTAAACGCTGACATCTTAGCCACTGTGCCATGAGACCTGCCACACAGCTCAGAGGCACCTTTGAGGTCTCCGAGGCTAGCTCGGGGCAGGGACCTGTTCAAGGCCCTGAAGCAAGCCACTGGCAGATGCGGGACAAGAATCCAAGTGTCCCGACTCCTAGCCTAGCACCCTTTCTAACTCACTAGAGAGCAGTCGAGCCGCTTATTCTGCAGTGATGCCTAAAACTGTCCTAGAAGAAAAATCGATGAAAGTTTTTCTTCCTAAAACACTTCCCCAACTCAGTATGCAATTAGCCATTACTACTCGGAGAGCTTGGGTTCAGCCCTGACCACTGTCCTGCATTTTTCAGCTGCTGTCAATGACCTCATCTCCATCTTCATTAGTTCATCTTTGCTGAGGGACAGTAGCGTGCTTGGCCAACGAACCTTCCACCTTAGTCCATCATGCCGTCCCCAGCAGCGAGCCCCTGGGGGCTCCTGAGACGAAGCCTGGAGATATGCTTGTAAGATAGGTCACCACTGCTGCATGGCTTTGTCACTGTGAATGTGCACACTGATAAGAGGAGCCAGCGTTTACTGGAGGATTTACTACGTGCCTGGCTTTCTGTACAACTTGTCTCATCTAATCTTCACAACCACCCTTTGGAGGAGGCGTTGCTTCCAACCCATTTCACAGATGAAGAAAATGAGGCCCAGAGAGATAATGAGACTTGTTCAAGAACATGGCCGGGAAGTGGCAGAGTGAGAATCTAAGCCTCTAGGGTTGTGTGACTCAAGATTCTGTGCTTTGCCCATGACCTTTGACTACATCTTTTGGAAGGTTATCCCAGGGGGGGAAACATCTAGCAGATTTTTTTTTTTTTTTTTTTTTTTGAGACAGAGTCTCATGCTATTGCCTGGGCTAGAGTGAGTACCGTGGCGTCAGCCTAGCTCACAGCAACCTCAAACTCCTGGGCTCAAGTAATCCTCCTGCCTCAGCCTCCCAAGTACCTGGGACTACAGGCACAAGCCACCACACCTGGCTAATTTTTTCTATTTTTAGTAGAGACAGGGTCTCTCTCTTGCTGAGGCTGGTCTTGAACTCCTGAGCTCAAGTGATCGTCCCACCTCGGCCTCTCAGAGTGCTGGGCTTACAGGCATGAGCCACCATGCACGGCCTAGCAGATATTTTTTAAGCCCCTTATATGTGTTGGGTATGGCACCAGTTACTGGGGATGCCATGGTGACAAGACATGTGCTTCTTGCCTTCCTTCAGTTCATGGTCTAGTGTAGAAGACAGACAGTGAAACAAGTAATTACAGTATTGTGGATTGAGTACAATGGGGGCAAGTGCAGAGTACTCAGGGACACCCAGTAGGGGCATTGAACGCAGACTTCAGGTGCCATCAGGGAAGGCTTCCTGAAGGAAGTGAGGTTAAAGCCAATTCCTAAAGAATAGGTGTGTGTTAGGCAAAGAAGGCGTAGAAGATGGCTCATGCCTATAATCCTAGCACTCTGGGAGGCCTAGGTGGGGGGATCGTGTGAGCTCAGGAGTTCGAGACCAGCCTGGGCAAGAGTGAGACCCCGTCTCTACTAAAAATAGAAATTAGCCAGATAACTAAAAATATACATAGAAAAAATTATCTGGGCATGGTGGCGCATGCCTGTAGTCCCAGCTACTCATGAGGCTGAGGCAGGTGGATCACTTGAGCCCAGGAGTTTGAGGTTGCTGTGAGCTAGGCTGACGCCACATCATTCTAGTGCGGGCAACAGAGTGAGACTCTGTCTCAAAAAAAAAAAAAAAAAAAAAAAAGAAGGGGTAGAAGAGTGTTGTAGGCAAAGCCTGAGGTGAAAGAGAAGTTGGAGAGCTCCTTTCGAGACAGCCCATTCTATGTTTGCTGTATCTTTGCATACTCCTGACTTGTCTAAGGTCATACACCTGGGAAGTAAGACTGTCTAGTTCCAAGGACAATGCTCTTAGCTGCCACTCTATGTTTCCTTTCTTCCTGTGGGCACTGTGTCTGGATGTGATGCTTGGAATTGCTGCCACTGTCTTGGCACCATAAGGGGAGCCAACTTGAGTGCACAGCTAATACGCTGAGGATGAAGAGTGGAAAGATAGTGATAAAAAGAACTTGAGTTCTTTTTTGTTTTTATGAGACAGGGTCTTGCTCTATTGCTTGAGCTAGAGTGTAGTGGCATCATCATAGCTCACAGCAACCTCAAACTCCTGGGCTCAAGCCATTCTCCTGCCTCAGCCTCCCAAGTAGCTGGGACTCCAGGCGTGTGCCACCACGCCAGGCTAATTTTTCTTTTTGTAGAGATGGAGTCTCACTATGTTGGCCATGCTGGCCTCAACCCCGGCCTCAAGTGATCCTCTTGCTTTGGCCTGCCAAAGTGCTAGGATTACAGGTGTGAGCCACCCACCGTCCCTGGCCAAGAACCTGAATTCTTGATGACATCGTGCAGCTTCTGCATCAGACAGCTCTGCAGTCAAGCTCACCTCTGCTGCTCTTAAGTGAAATAATACACTATTTGAGAGCATAGGATTGGATCCTGCCTCTGCCATACATTGACCATGTGACTGGGCAAGGTAACTTCTCTGAGTTTCAGCTTCCTCATCTATGAAATAGGAGTCACGAATTGGTAATAGTCGTGTTTACTCAGTGAGTGAGGTGGGGAGGATGACATGTGTTGATGCACGTCGAGAGCTTACAATAATGCCTGGCCTTAGGAAGTGCCAACAGATGGAAGCTATTAGTATTGCCAGCACACATTTCCTTACTTAGCTTACACTCCCAGGCCTCTGAAGCTCTCAATTAATAATGGAGAGACTCAGGCTAGTCACAATGCAGGTCGATCACGTTGTGATAGAGCCCGGAGCGAGGAGTAGTCAGCGCTTGTAGGAGGGAGCAGGTGAAGGTTCCATAGAGGTGGTGACTTTGAGCAAGGGCCCAGGACATCAGCAGAAGTTTGAGGGTACAGAGGAGGAAGGAGGGCATTCCTGGCAGTGAGAGCAGCCCGTTAAGTGTCTTAGGTGCTTTGTGAAGGGCAAGTAGCTGGTGTGCTCAGAGCTTCAGGTGTGGGTGCGTGTGTCTTAGGTGCTTTGTGAAAGGCAAGTAGCTGGTGTGCTCAGAGCTTCAGGTGTGGGTGCACGTGTGTGGGACTGCGGGCTGGGGCAAGGTAGGACCGGCCTTGTGTGCCAGACTAAGGGTATTGCTGTGAGTCCCAGTGGTGTTCCGTGGAACCACGGTCCTGAAGCGTGCTCCCTGGTGGCCACATCAGGTACGGAAACGCTGCCCAGCTGTTCAAGGTGTGGCAATGGCTGATGAACGATAGCGCAGTGAGGGCTCTGCCAAGTCCTTTAAGAATGCAACTTGCTTGACTTGGCCTAACCCAGTGTTTTACAAACTTAGTCAACCACAAGAAACCCTTTACTCCCCTGAAATCTATTTCTGCAGGTTGCACTTTGGGGGATGCAGTTACAGACATCGGGCAGCCGTCAAAAGAACTGAAGCACGAGAGAGAGGGGTCGATTCTGTGTTTTCCAAAGATTCCCTCTAATTACGTAAACAATAAGGGATCAAATTAAACCCCACATACACTGTTTTTTAAGGGTCTGGCTTGCTCGCTGAGGCTGTTTTATTCTAAATGGCGACTTCTCTCGGCTGTGTCGGTCCCTGAAAGTCTTCCAGCTTTCAAGGCAGAGAAACTTCCTGCAACGTACCACGGTTTTCCTCCTGACCTTTTTGCTGTGGCTCTTTTAAAGCTGAAGGTTAGATAATTCAGGCTCAGCACTTAGATTGACACTTGAAAGCTACAGTGGGGCTTTTTGGGGGGTTAAAGGTTACAGTCACTGGAGCTGCCGTTTGACTTGAAAAATTTTTTTGAAGTCTTTTCCTTTCGTTTTTTTCTCTTCCTTTCCTTTCCTTTTCTTCTCTCCTCCTCCTCTTCCTCCTTCTTCCCCCACCCCCACCTCAACAAATGGAAGGGCCAGTTGAAAATGATGTTTTCTAACCTAGTAAATCCTGCTGAAGGCAGCACATGTGACAAGAACACCCCTTTGGAAGATTTTGGTAAAGGCTGGAATGTCTCCATCACCTTGGAGTGGGGATGGGGGAGTGGAGCTTATTAAAAATACAGGTTTCAGGGAATTTGCTTCTTGGGTGATTTGGACATGCAGTAAAGTTTGAAAGCTACAGGCCTGGGTGCCTTCAGCTCTACACACCCAGCTCTGTGACATCCTGTACGTGGAACTCCTCCTCCCTGTCTCCCCTTGGGGCTGCTCGGCCCTGCCCAGGCCCCGCCGCAGGGTGCTGCCGCCAGGGTTGGGAGCAGCCCCTCTCCCAGACCCTCTCCCAGCCCCTCTCCCAGGCCCCCTCCCAGGCCCCCTCCCAGACCTGCACAGACCTGGCCCCAGCACGTGCTCTCCACACCCTTCCCCTGCTCTTGCTACCCTGCTGTAGCCAGGCTCTTGCTGCCGGGGTGGTGAGGAACTCGGCCCGGTGCAGAGGCGCTTGTAGGCACAGGGCGGTGTGAGCATTCTCGGGCACTAACGCCATCAGGGCCAGGCCTGGCTGGTAGTGCTGTGAGCGGCCCCCACTTTCTGGTTATCTGACTCCCATACGGCCCTTGCCTACCCATGGCCATCGGGAGCAGTCATACCGGCAGGGGGTTCAGGGGCTCCCCTCTCTTCTGGATGCGCCCATCTCCCTTTCGTTTTTTAACCTCTTCATTTGTTTATTAAGTAATAATAATAGTTAATATTTACACAATGCCTACTCTGTGCCAGGCACTTGTCTATGTGATGTAGATATGCTACCTCATTTCATCCTCACAGTAATTCTAGGAGGGCGATACGATTACCATCATCAGCCCCATTCATGGATGAGGAAATTGAGGCACAGAGAAGTTTAGCAACTTGCCCAAGGCTACTCAGCTAATAGGTAGTAGAGCTGGGATTCAAAACCCGATTGGTTGTGTCTTTTAGCTATTGCATTATGTGTAACTGGCACTGTGCTAGGCACTCGATATACTCTTAGTACATTATCGTGTTTTTACAGGCAAGGAAACTGAGCTACAGAGAGGTGAAATCATTCACCCAAAGTCACCTGGTTTGTAAGTAAAGAGCCAGATTTGAACCCAGGTGATGTCAGCACCTGTGCTCTTAACCACTGTACCGTCACTCAGTATTTTACATATATTTATGGTAAAGATGCAACATCAAACAATTGAGAAGAACGCAGGGTAAAAAGAGATCCTTTTCCTCCTCGCCACTCCCATTCCCTGTGCGACTTCTGGTGGAGGCCTGGCCAGGCAGGACTGCCATTGCCACCGCAGCCTGGCGGAGCTGGGGCTGGGGTAAGGTGGGAGGCTGGGGTCAGAGTGGACCTGGCTGGTCCTGGAAGGACTGTCTGCTGGTGGCCACCCTCGGTGGGAGGGGCCACCTCTGTGTGATTGGAGCATTGGGGGACCAGCCAGCTTGTACAGGTGGCAGCACATGTGACCCCAGGCAGTGGGTGGCTTAGACCCAAGCGCCGGGGGGCTGAGCGAACCTCGCTGTGTCCTACAGGTGCTCTGAACTCAGCGGGCCCAGGACAGGAGCGTGACTGTCCAGTGAGGCTGCAGGGAGAGCAGCAGGGGCTGCTGTGCCTCTTGCTCAGCCGGCACCTGGGACAAGAGCCACAGCTTTGACCCTGCCACATGTGGATTTCTGCAGGTATTCCGGGACAGGAAGGGTTTTTATACATAAGCTAAATTGACCTCCATAAACACAAAGTGACCATCCAGGCCCCTACGGGAAGGCAGAGGACTGAGTCCGACACAGTCCATCCCTACCCATAGCTGCTCCAAGTCTGGTGTCTCAACCTACGGTCACCCAGCGAGGGTCCCTCAGCGTGGAACCAGTGAGGAGAGTGTGGGGGAGCCAGGTGGAGGCAAAGGCACCTGGTGGCTCAGCGCAAGGGCTCTGCAGCCAGACAGCCCAGATCGAATCCTGGTTCTGCCACTTGCTGGCTGTGTAATGCTGGGGAAACTACTTTACCTCCTGAGCCTCAGTTTTCTCCTCTGTAAAATGGAGACGATGACAATAGTAGCTTCTCACAGGGTTGTTGTGCAGATTAAGAAATGAGACGATGAAGCTGTGTTGCCCAGGTTGGATGTGTACCCCTGTCTCAGCCTTCCAAGTAGCTGGGACTAGGGGTGCACCACTGTGCCTGGCTGTAATTTATTGATGTTTCATGTGGTTGTCTCTTTTCTAGCAGATTCCATGTTTTGCATTCCCTTCGTGATCCTTTACAGTCTGACTTTTGGCCTCTTCATGACTCTAAGACTGTTCTACCCGGGGACACCACTCAGCTGCTGATGGCCAAATCATACAGCAATGTTTCTGTTTTCATCTTTGCTTCTCACCTGTCCTGCCTGGGACCCTGAGAACTACTCCTGTCATCCTGAAGATTACCATGGTGTCTGTGACCTTGAAGTCCCTTGATTTTCCTCCAGCCTCTCTGGCTGCTGCTTCGTGGTTTCCTTCATGGCTCCCCTGAGCTTTCTGCCTGCATGTCTGTCTTGGGTGGCCTGCAGGACACATCCAAACTTGGGCCTCTCCTTCTGCGCTCGGTGCTGGCTCATGGAGGTGGCACTGGTGGCAGCCTAAAGCCCTCCCTTCACTTCAACTCACACCATCTCATAAGCTGCCAGATGCCACCAGGGCGCCTCTGTGGTAGGCTGCGTAATGTCCCCCAGAGATACTCACGTCCTAACCCCTGGAACCTGGGCATGTTACCTTCTGCAGCAAAAGGAGACTTCACAGATGTGATTGAATTAAGGATCTTAAGATGGGGAGATCACCCTGGATTGCCCAGGGAGGTTCTAAATGTAATCACGGGTGCCCTTATAAGAGGTGGAGGGAGATTTGACTGCAGAAGAGGAAGTGGGCGAAGCAGAGATTGAAGCAAGGGCCATGAGCCAGGGAATGCAGGTGACCTCCAGGAACTACGGGTCAGCTTCATCTCCCTGCCTCACTCTTTGTGCTTGCACACAGCAATTCTTAACTTGGGGTCCATGGACTGACTTGTTTCCTCCTCCCCAGATTTTTATGGATAGACTTCACAAGATCTGTGAACCTCCTGAGATTCAGGGCAAAAGTTGTTGTTCACACATGAGCTCCTGTGTGTTCCTGGGGACAGGATCCACAGGTGACCTGAGGCAGGCTCCTCTGTCCCTAAGAAGATTATAAGCTAATGACTGTTTCCAATTCCCCGTGCACATCACGTTGCTCACAGCAGCACGCCTTCCTCTCGCTGCTCTAGAAACCCGGGACAACTGTCCCCAGAGTTCCCTCATTTCATTCATGTGTCTACTCCAGTGCCATCTCCCCAGAGAGGACACCGGGGGAGGCAGTACCTGGAGGGCCCTCACCCTGCCTCACTCTCTGGGAGCAAAGAACCCTGCCCACCATCAGAATCCGTAAACCCCAAGGGTGGGGACTGGGGACTAGAGTTCAAGATATTTTCCCAAAGGACATTTTCCTCCCTAAGAGAAATTCTGGTGTCAACTGTTAGGTAATAATTTCCCCACCTCATTACTTAAACCATGAACCTGCAAGAAATAAATGTTATGATGCTGGTATCAGAGCCATGCTTTGGAAGCGAAGAGAATTGGGTGATTCATTCCAACTTGGAGGATTATGGCAACTCCACAGAAGAGGTGTCTTTTGAGCTGCTTCTCACTGAAGAAGGAGGGGGATTTTGATATGGGGGGAAAAGAAAGAAAGACATGGGCCAAGAAGGTCATGGAGTCAGAGGGTGCTTGGTGTGGGATCGGTGAGTTGTCTTGTCCTGTTTGATTCTTAGCGTTTTGGAAGGCGCTGGGACCAAAGAGGTGCATTGGAGGCCTCATCGTGGAAAGCCCTGCTAGCGCACTAAGAAGAACGGGCTCTATTATCTTGACAGTGGACATCAGCCAGGCTTTCGAGCAGGAGAATGATGTAATCACATCTTGTTTGTTTTCATATTCTCAGCACCAAAGTGCACGGCACAAAATAGGTGCTCAAAGGTGCTTGTGTACACAGGAATGAATGTGTGTTAGGAGGATGACCCTGGGGGCATGAATTGAGCTGGGAAGGGTCTGAAGAGGCCCTTTCCCAATAGTTCAGATTGGAAATGATGAGGCTGACCTGGGTGGAGCACCGAAAGCAGGGATCCGGGAGCATTTGGAAGGTTATTTCAGAGGGAGGATTGGCAGGGATTCTTGCTCCTCGAGATCAGGGAGAGAAGAAAAGGGGGATTTGGGGGAGATTGAGGTCTGTGGCTTATGAGGGGGTAGATGTTGGTATCTACAGGATTAGATACCACCAGGGTGGGGACCCCCGTGGGGGCACAGGTCTGGGTGGGGGAGGATGGGAGGAGGGCAGGCTACAGAAAGGCTGCTCTATACATGCTGCGACTGAGCTCTCTGGGGCCACATTCACCGGGGGCAGGAGGGGGGAACGTAAACTGTACAAGTGATCCAGACTGTGCCCCCACCCATGGTCTCTCCCCAGAGAGAAAACTCTGCACCGTGCCCTCCCCAAGGGCCAGAACCTCATTTGTTCTATCTCAGAACAAACCAACACTGAAGCCCAGCACGAAGCAGCCATTTCTCATCCTTGTCCTCAGCCACCAGCTCCTCCCGGAGCCCTCACCCGTTATCTCTCAACTTGGCATGACCATCAGTTTGGACTGGGACAGGGACTGTATCTCGTGGCAATTCCCCTGATATGCTATCAGCAGTTGGCTTTCACTTTGAGTTACAGCGTTTCTAAACGTCCACGAGAGGACCAGGCCAGCCTGATGGAATGTTAATTATTTGGAGAACTTAAGGATGCTTCTAGATCATAGTCAAACCATAGGCTACCCCTGATTTCTTATCCTGAAGATTCCCCAAGAGCCCTGGAGGAGGCAGTGCACAGGGAACCGTGCCCTCTGGCCATCTGGGGGCATAGACAAGGCATCCTGGGGACCCACGGGGTGCCAGGGCATGGGGCTTAAAATATTTCCCTGGGGTAAGTGTGGTTACAAGGTAGTGATTTGGTTCTATTTCCTTCTTTCCACTCACCCATCCATACATCTATCCATCCACTCACCCATCTATCCATCCATCTATCCATCCACCCATTTCACAGATTGTCATACCAGGCCCCTAGAGCTACAAAGGGGAGCATTTGTGTATTTTGTTGCTCAGGCAGAGAGTGAACGGGCAGTTACAATGCTGAGTGCTGGGAGTTCAAGTGTGGACCTAATATAAGACTAGGAAGTAGCTAGTTATAAAAGGGTAAAGAGTGAAGTATGAGCCAGAAAGGGGCCTTGGGAAGTACAAAGACCTGGTGGGTGTTGGGGGGATACATGGGAGGAGAGAGCGAGATGAGTTCAGGAAGCAGTTCAGAGTGGCTAGAGCACAGTGTGTGTGTGCATGCATGGTATGTGTGTACATGTGCATGTACGTGTGTGTGTATGTGTGTTGGGTGAAGTGACTGGAAAGAGATGAGACTGGATACTGTGGTCAGGGGAGATAGTCATAGACCCTTCAAAGAGCTCAGTGTTTAAAAAACAAAAGCCAGTAAGGAAGTGTTTCAAAGGCAACCTCTGCCCCTTTCTGGACCTCTTGTCCTCAAACACACCTCCCCCCATAAAAGGGGCACTGGAAGGCCTGGCCACTTTCATGGCACGAGCCAGAGGGGAGAACAAAGGGAGAAGAGCTGTAAATTAACTCAGCACGTTACCTTGCCTCACTCTCATTAATGCAAGAGGAAAGGGCTGAAACATTCCCACTTCCTAACTTCTACCTTGCTCATCTGTCTCCCCAAGACTGCATGGAGAGCAAAGGTGTCAAGTCTCAGCTCTGGGATAGTTCTCCTAACAAAAGAGAGTGATGTTTGCTAAACAACAATTTTCCAGGCCAGTGGCTGGACAACCTAGTCATGCATTTGGGCAAAGAAACAAATGTAGCCCAAGGTCCTGCTCTGCTCTGCCCGTGGCTCCTGCGCATGCAGGTTAATTGCTCGTGTTCGACATTTCCTCCTCTGGGAGCCTGGCTTCCTAACGGGGGTGAGCAGGAGTGGAGGGTCAGGCAGCTCAGCTTCCCCAGCCCAGCACAGCGGATTGTCAGTGGCTAATTTCAGGCCACTCATGAAGGCTGAATGGGAGTGGGGGGTCACCACATTTGTGCAGAGAGTCAGAGCCCTGGGGTCCAACCCCAATGCTATGCCCATTCTCCTAAGGTGCTGCCAGGGTCTGGCCCTTACTCAGTGACCTTTCCTGGAACATTTCCTGGGAGCCCGTGTTATGCCAGGCCCTGTGTAAGGCCAGGCTGCCTTGCTCTGGGTCACTTTCCTTGAGGAGGCAGAGGCGGGAGAAGAGACATGTGAGCAGTTAAGTAACATAGTGTGACAAGTGCCATGGGAGAGAATGATGGGTGCAGTGCTAGGGAGGCTCAGTGACAATAGCAATAATATCTAATATTTACCGAATACTTATTTG
>CM052444.1:83013133-83041614 GCA_028533085.1 Varecia variegata
ATGGATCATTATCCTTAATCTTCACAATAACTTTATGGAGGCTATTGCCCCATTTTCCAAATGTGGAAAATGAGGCTCATAGAGATTAATCTGTCCAAGCTTATGCTGCCAGCGAGAGGCAGAACTCTGAATCAACCCGAAATCTACCTGGCAACAACGTCCATGCTATAATGCCTCCTTCCACTTGTTTCTGCTCCCGGTGATCACCTTAACTCAGGGCTCCAGCCCAGATCAGGTTCACATGGAAGGCCAGATCCCCTGGCTCCATGCTGCGTCCTTCCTGCCACCTTTGCCTGGGAGTCCTCTGGGCACACGTACACATGGGATTTGAAAAGTCTCACCATTCCTTCCTTCTTTGGGTCTCAGTTTCCTTCCTGTAAATGAGGAACTTGGATGACCCAGTCTTCAAGAGCTCTTCTAGGTCCAGGTTTCTGTGGACTAAGTTCAAGTCCACAAGAGTACTGAGCGCCTACTCTGGACCAGACCTGTGTGGGCCTTGGGTGTGCAGAGACGGTGACATGGCTGAATGCCCGAACAGCCAGCTCTGTGTAGCTGACCGTCTTCCGCATGTGTCGTACAGCTGGACAACGGTGACTGCACCCAGCACAACATGGGCAGGGTCACTCAGGGCCACAGGGCAATCTGAGGTTTTGCTTGATTTTTCCTTTGTTTGCTGGACAAACTCCTGCTTCTCTTTTAACATCCAGCTCAAGAGTTACCTCTACTGGCCGGGCACAGTGGCTCACGCCTGTAATCCTAGCACTCTGGGAGGCCGAGGTGGGTGGATCGCTCGAGGTCAGGAGTTCGAGACCAGCCTGAGCAAGAGCGAGACCCCGTCTCTACTAAAAATAGAAAGAAATTAGCCAAACAACTAAAATATATATAGAAAAAATTAGCCGGGCATGGTGGCACATACCTGTAGTCCCAGCTACCCGGGAGGCTGAGGCAGTAGCATCGCTTAAGCCCAGGAGTTTGAGGTTGCTGTGAGCTAGGCTGATGCCACAGCACTCACTGTAGCCCGGGAAACAAAGCGAGACTCTGTCTCAAAAACAAACAAAAAAAAAGAGTTACCTCTTCCCGGGAGACTTTTTGGCCACTTTTCAAGCCTAGATTTCAATGGCTCTTCTAGCATTTCTCTCTTATAACATCTCCTCCTTCAATAGAGAAGTAAGAATACAGCCCGGGTTAAATTCCTGGCTCCACTGCTCGCTAGTGTGTGACCTCACAGCCAGTTTCCTTGTCCATACAGTGGGGTAAAACCAGCATCTACCTTCCCCTCTGGTTGTGTAAGTGCTAAATGAGATTTGTATAAAGCTCCTAGAACAGTGCCTGGCACATACAAGTGCTTAATAAGCATTACTGATTATTAATATAATAAAGATACTTATTGGTGGGCATGTGTTCCATGTGCTCTGCCAGTTCTGGGACCATAAGATTGTCACTTTTATATCCCTGTGGCCAGTACAGCAGCTACTGCAGAGCAGAAATCACTCTATAGTGCCAAAGAACGGGTGTTCATATCCATTTCATACCACCTACTGGCTGTGTGACCTTGGGTAGGTTCCATGACCTCTCTGGTCTTCGGTTTCTTCCTTAGTAAATGGAGACAATTACAGTGCTCTCTTCTTGCAATTATTGGGAGGATGAAATGAGGCCAGGCTGGTGAAGTTAAGTCCTCTCCTGGTAGCAATGGTAAGAGATCAACCCATGGTATCGTCTAGGTTACCAGATTCTCATTAATAACTGACATCTGTATTCCACATTCACGTTCTTATCTCATTTAAGGCTCACAACAGCTCTGGGAGGGGCCTCCATTATCATCTTTGTTTCAGGGAGATCTTACAGCTAGAAGGCTGGTAAGAGGCCAGTCGCCTGGTCTCACATCCGGTCCTGCAATGACTACCCTGTGACGTCTCCTGGCATCGTGAAGTCAGACGGATGAGGGATTGATCCTCAAATAGCCCAAATCATCTTCCATAACAGTTAGGTGGGGCTTGGACTCAGCTCATTAGGAATTCCAGCTAAATTGATTTCATAATGGCAGGTCCTGAAGTGACACCTCCAACAGGAAGCTGCACTTGGCTTTTTATACTCTCCCGGGGCTGTTATAAATTTGATTATATCTGAAATAGCAGATTTCAAGTTGAAGTCCCCTTTGTCCACTCTGGAATTCAGATTTATTTCTGAGAGACCAGTGCAATTTTCTTATCTTTGTTACAAATTACTACAGTCTGGGTTAATCTCACACAGCAATAAAGCTGTTTGCCTAGGAAGCTTCCTGCAGTGTCAGAGCTGATGAATGGCTCCCTCTGGCTATAATAATTCAGTCTAGAACATTGGGGAAAAAAACCTGACTTGGTGGTTCTGCAGGAAACTCCACCGTGTGCTTGGCTGCTCAGGTTGTCAGGGATCAGAGACGCTTGCCTGGGTTAGGGCATGGACACTTTGAACCCAGGAGAGCTGAAGCGCTCCCTGATGAAAAATCGGGCAGCACTGCCCCGAGACTTTGTAACAGGGACAGTCCTGCCCGGAGGTTTCTGCTATAATAATAGCAGGCTGTGTATCTATGACAGAAGCCAGAACAGGCAGAGGGTATGAACTGAGTGGCCTCAAGGGACAAGGGAGTAAGCGGGCTGGTCTCAGAAGCAGAGAATGCGCCATTGGGGAGGGGCTTGTGTTTCATTCACTCAACAACTACTGTATTTTTAAAAATCCAGCATGCACACGGATCAGACGATGCATTACTGACTTAGGAGGAACAGCGGAATGAAGGAACCACATTCAATTGATTTTATGACCCATTGTTGTGGTCCTAGAAGGCATCCTAGGGAGACTGAGATCTGGAGACTAGTAAGAGATGGTCATTGTGTGTGTGTGTGTGTGTGAGTGTATTTCTGAGAAGTTGGGGGCGTCTGGGAGAAAGAGTGTTCAGGAAGAGAGAATAGCAAGCCCAAAGATACTGAGACAGGAGGACTTGCTCAAGAAACTGAAAGAAGGCCAGTGTGACTTTGGGGGTAGGTGTTGTGGGGAGATGAAGCTGGTTTTCAACAGGGGACATCTCATGAAAGACCTCATAGGCTGGCTGAAGAGTTTAGTTTAGATGTTATTCTGGGGACAATGAAGAGTTGTTGAAGGGTTCTCAGTAGCGGATCGGTATGTTCTGTATTTAGGGTACGAGGGAGGTAGGGCTACCCCAACCGGGGAAGACAGCTGAATGGGGGGGTTGCTGGTGGGAAAGGGGCTCACACAGCCTGTGCCCACGTGGGGCAAGTGTTGGCTGATGGGGCTTCAGGAAGTGCCTCAGCAAGAGGCACTGAGATTACAACTCTAGAGCTAAGTGGTATCACACTTCTTTTATTTCTGTAAGTCAGAATTGGCCATCTCTCCAGACTGGCAAGATCAGGTCTTCACACACGTTTCTGCTCCTCGCCTTCCTTCTGTTACCGAGTCGTACAAACATTCGGAAAGGTGCTACCCAGCCCATTCTGGTCTTCCATCCACTCTGGTCACTGCGGATTAACTTCCTGTCCAAGCCCGCCTGGTGTCTAGAAGGTGAGGCGCTCCCCAGCCCTTGTGCTGCACTTGGCCCAGGGCTCTTTTCCTGTAGATCTGGAGGCCACAGACCTTAGTGTTCAGTCCCCTCCCTCGTTCTTGTCACAGTGGCTCCTCATCATGGGCGCCATGTGCCAGCTGGTCTCTGCATCACTTGGAAACTTCCAAGAACCCATCCTTTCTTTTCTCCCCTGATGGGCTGGCCACTTTGGTCCCTTCCACTGTAAGCATTCTCCCCCACCCTCTCCCTCCCTGAGATAATCCAGTGTATGGAAGCAGGAGTGGGTTATCTTTTCCTGACTTTTCAGCTTTTGTCTTTTCAACACCCACACCCTTGAGGAACAAGCCCTAGTCTTCCTCTCCCTTCTTCCCTTAAACTTCAAGGATACCCTTAGAGTCCTTTGCTGTTGAATGAGCTTGGCAACAAGGAGATGGCATTGTCACATTTTTGTCCATCCATCAGTCCCCCTGTCCACCCACCCACCATTTTGAGTAGGTTTTTAAGGGATACTAAAGGATGTTTCTTTGATAACTGCCCACTTCTGAGGATGGGCTAGGACAGCTCTGTTTCCCTGCTGGGCTGTCTGTTGTCCACAATGTCCAAAACCAAAATACTATAATGTTAAAACCCTGGGCTCTGGAGTTGGACTCCCTGGGTTTGTGTCCTGGCTTCATCACTTACCAGCTGTGTGAATTTGGTCACATAAATCGTATTTTTGTCATGGTACTTACCTCATCTATAAAATGAGGCTGTTAGGAGCACCTGCCTCATGGGCTTGTTGTGAGGATTAAATGAGTCAATAGCAGGTACTTAGGAAGTCCTCCATAACTGTTTGCCATTATGAGTTCTCTTGCACCCAGGTGGACATCTGACACCAGTGGGGCCTATCTGATTTTTTCTCTTCTCCCTGCAAGTTGGAATAAAGACTGGAGGGAGGATGGGCCACTCAAAGGCTGCTCACTTGAACTGAGATGTTGTAGGGAGGCTGTTCCGGGACCTGGGAAGCTGGTCTGCAGAGGGGAAAGGGGAAATGGATGTGTCTGGAGGGGAGACAGGAGGCCTGGGAGATATGAGAGAGGGAGAGAGAGAGGAGGAGGAGGAAGAGGAAGAGGAGGAGGAGAGGAGAGGAGAGGAGAGAGGCTTAAGTACTTGGGTTCCTCGTCTCAGCACCTGTATCCAGGTAAATCTCCATTTTCTTGATTGCTTTTTGCTTCAGGTACTTTGGAGAGGGCTTCTGAACAGGAGTGAAGGAAACAAAGGCAAAGACAAGCAGATCACATCCCTGCCCTCAAGGAATTTGGCATCTAGCAGGTGAGTACAGGAGATACAAGAAGGTTGTAGCTAACGAGAAACTGAGCATGGATGGGGCTGTATGAGAGGATGAAGAAGGCAGGTGGCTGCACCGAGGAGGAGGCTGTCTGTTAGGGCTGGGGATGGCGGAGTGCTTGGCAGAGGAGGGGATAGTGGCATTAGGTCTCAGAGGATGGATTTTGTGGAAACTTCCTTTATGGAGCTGAGCCATGTCTACTGCTTCCAGCTACAACGCCCTACTGGGGCTCTGCACGGGAAGCAGCTAGACCCCGAGAAAGAGATTCTCAAAGTAAGACTTCCTGGCAAGGCACAGTGTCCCCTGCCCTGCAACGTGTCAGGGCTCACTGGATGGGAACGGCCTTATTTATTAGCATCGTTTTCATCTCAAAGGGTGTTAAGCTCTAGGAGGGAAGCTTTATAATTTAAACACTCTCCCCACCTACCTGGCCATGTTGACCATTAGCTTTAATGAGAAAGCCTGGAGAGCAGCAGAGAGTTCTGGAAGCAAACTCATCCTGCAATCAGATCAGCTACCCAGTGTGGTCAGATCCACAGTCTGTGAACTCAGTGGGACTAGCTGCTGTTTCCCATGTCCATTCTGGGTGAAATTTCCCACTTCCCGGTCTTTGCCTGTACTGTTCCTTCTACCTGGAAGGCCCCTCCCTGGCCCCCTCCCCTGATCAGAACACTACCCATTCTTCAATGCCGTTGTCAATGGGCCTTCTCCACAATGTCCTTTTTGCTCCCCCAGTACCCAGCTGTGGTTTGGCTCTTCCCCTGAGCTCCCTAAGTTTGTACCTCTTGGGCAGCATTCCTTTATTCTGAGTTGTATTGCAACACTAAGCAGTTGTTTTAGTCTTCCTTGTTTATCCCCTATCAGACTGGGGTCTCTTCAAGGACAAGACCCAGGGCTTATTCTTTCTTCCATTCCTGGAGTCTCCATAAATGTTTATTGACTGTGTAATCAGACATTTTGGTGCTTTAAAATTATTGATAAACTGCAACCAGAAACATGTGGTGCTAATCACATGCCAGGAATTGGACTAAGATAAATAATTTCTTGTCATCCTAATGCCAACCCTGTAGGTAGGTGCTACTATCATCACCATCTTACAGATGAGAAGACCAGATGGGGCTAGAGAGAATTAAGTAAGGCAGTATAGCTCGTGAAATGGAATTTTATTTTTACCCCTGCCATTTTGAGTCCAAAGCTCTCAATTCTTAAAAATGAAATGGTACTGTCTCTCTTCCCCAGGACCCTACAAAAAAGCAAATTAGAACAACAAAGAGGTACCTATTTAATTAACCTATTAAATGAGGATTAAAAGAGAACATCAATGTCAACAATGTTGCATTGGACCAGACACTCTCCCAAGCTTGCAGGATCGATGTTGAGTCAAAAAACTGGTCATTTCCTTTGACCCAAATATTGTGTTTATGTTGAAAAGTTATCTTAAGGAAATAATCCCAAATACCGGGGAAGAAAACAATAAATACAAAGATGTTCATTGCAGCATTACTTATGATAGTGAAATGCCCATCAATTGAATAGCTAAATAAATTATGGCACAACTCCATGGAGTATTACGCAGTCATTAAAATGATAGATCTTTAGAATGTGTATGATGCCAAAAATTGTTTAGGCTGTAGTATTAGGCCACACACACAAATATATACAACTGTGAGGGTACCATGGTTACAATGAGGTAAATCTAGAGCTCAGGGGAGAGGAAACATACCAAGAATGCTAATAGTGGTTATGTCAGGATGAATGAATTATGGCTTATTTTCATTTTTTTTTCTACTTTCCAATTCTTCTGTAACATAGTTATATTATTTTTTATGATGAAAATGATTTTTTTTTAAAGCTGTTGAATAACTCTATAGTTGAGCCTTATTAGCAGCCAAAGGTGACCTTGTTGAAGGAAGATGTCCTCCAGGCCTTGAATCAATGCCGGGAGGGCAGGGCAGTGAGTGGCAGACGCCCTGGGGTTGTGGGGTGGTGGGCACCTGTGTGCGTGTCCTGCTACACTGGAAAACTGCCAACACGGGCTGACCCTGGGGCTGTGAGGATGCTGAAGGCTGGGAGGGTAACCTGGCTTTCCGGGTAACGCAAGGACCTGGACCTCGTTTTCTGTCGAAGTGTCCCTGCTCTGTGCATGGCTGTGTCTCCCCATTGGTTGTAGCCAAGAGCCGAGGAGCAAGTTCAAAAGCCCAGGGAGGAAAAAAACCGGATAAAAGCATCTTCAGGTGATGAAACTCTCCACATTTAATTAAAACAATAACAACAACAACAAAAATCAAAGCTGGGAGACTACTTTAAGGATGCGATTGCTGGCTTGGAACATTTTTGTTACCTGCCCAGTGAGGTGACAATTGCTCTGTGGTTTTTGACCACCTTCAAGGCCAGTTTAGCTCTCGGCCATTTTCAGTTCTCCCCCAGCTTGCAGAGCTTTGTGAAAAGTGAAGAACACAGCGAAGGAAATGGGTTTATGAAAACTGCCTGGGATTCCCATCTGGTCTGAGGTTGTTGACACTTTCCTCCGTGAGTGGGGCCCATGCTCCCCTCTGGTTTGAATCCTATTATAGCTACTTACTAATTGTGGCTGAATTATTTGGGCAAATTCCTTCATCTTTTTGAGCCCCAGTTTCCTTATCTGTAAAAGGAACGAGAAGGATGGTACCTGCCTCAGGGGGTTGTGTTGACGTTAAATGAATTGAGGTATTTCAAATATGTAGTGCAGACCTGGAGCATTCTTAGTGCTCCATAAATATCAGCCGTTGTTATTGTTATTATTATTATTTAATGAACATCCTTTCCTTTGGCTTCCCAGCTGAGATAAGGGGCCTTTTCTTTACTGAGAACTTTACTGAGGGAGAAAGAAAAGGAAATGAGAGAAGATACAAAATAATCCAAGGACTTCCTATGACCTTTACGTTTCTGAGCTCGGACCCTGTCCCTGCAGAAATTCTCTTTCCCAAACATCACTGGGTTTTCCCAGGACTTTGTTCTGGTCTCCTGTTGACAGCCTCCTGGCCTGTGTCCGTACTGAAGACACTTCCTTATTTCTCACCAAGAACAGTTGGTCCCCTGGTATTGCCTTCTTTCTGCCTAGGGCTCAAGACCACGGGCTATTATACACAAGGCACTGTGCTAAGTGCTATACATACCATTTCAAATTTAATTCTCACCGTTTTTGAGGTAGTATTATTATTGTCATAACCCATTTTACACTCAAGGAAAGGGAGGTTCAGAGCAGATAAATAACTTTCCTAAGATCACATTGCTAGTGAGAGGCAGGGAAAGGATTGTAATGTAGGCCCATATTATCATGAGCCTGTGTTCTTAAGTACTGCAGCTGTGAGATGCTGACATTAATACCTACTGTCCAGGAGGTTGTAGTGGGAAGTATTAAAGAACGTGAAAATTGCATTGTAACCTTTAATGTGCCAGGCAAATGGAACAGTGTAATAATGTGTAATAACATAAACAAGAGGAAGTACAGCTTGTGGTTGTAAGCTTGTGTTCAAGTCCTGTTCCATCACTTATTGACCTTTTATCATGTAAGTGACCTTGGACAAATCATTGAATGTCTCCAAGACTCAGCTTTTTTCTCCGCAAAACAGGAAAAACAGGATGGGATTTTGATGACAATTAAATTTGGTCATATGGGTAAAGTCCTTAAAACAATGTCTGGCACATAATCAACAGTAAATAAACTCTAGAATGTGAAGTCCATGATGGCAGAGAGTGCTGTTTTGTTCATTATTTTGTGCCTAGTGCCTAGACCAGCAGCTGGCACATACTATGTGCTCAGTCGATCTCTGCTGCATGGATGAATGGTGGGGGTCTTATGGTCTTAGTTGTTGTAGCCATTATGTCTCCAGTGTGGCCATTCTCTTTTCAGGGACACCAGCTGTGTTGGATCCTTATAGATGACAGGGCTGGCTCTGTCACTTTGGCAAATAATTTGATGGATAGGTCTGGACAGCTCATAGATACTATGACCTGAGTGGCCTGATCCAGAGGCAGGACCTAGGGACGGTCACATTGACACCCCAAGGCCTGCTTCTACCTGAGATTTCATCATTTCCCTGTGAGCAGAGTCCATCCAGGAAGTTCTGTCTGGGCTAATTGGAATTGCTCGTCAAAATTTATTGGCTAGAGTCAAAGGGAAGACCCTTATCAAATTAGGATTACATAGGGCTGGAGAGACCACCGGGGCTTGGACCACCCTGTGGCCCTACATGGGCCCTCCTACCCCAGCCCTCCCTAATAGGAGGCCAGGAGTAGTTAGAATTCAATTAAGCCCTGGTGAAGGGAGTCTTCCAGGCAGAGCTGGGGCAGGCCCATGTCTGGGCTGAACAGAACAACCGATTTAAGCTAAATCAACGCCTACTTAAGTGAGCCGTAATAAGCATTCTGGGGGCAACGCCAGCCTGGGGGCGTCATTTATCACCGAGTAATAGAAAACCGTAATGAATAATAACTTGGGCCCAGCAGCCGGAGCGTGCATACATTACGGGGTACGAGTTGTCGCTGTCCACAGAGCTGGGAGGGTGGGGTCTGAGGCCAGGGTGGTGGGGTTTGCATATTGAATTCTGCCGCTGTGCAGGAAGGCCTTTGTTGTACAGGAAAGCCATTAATCTCACACCTGCTTGGCCAGTCTGCTGTTGGCATGGCGAATGCACGGTCTATTTGCTTGTATTGCACCGAGAGGGAACAAGATGCCCCTGAGGAGAAAACCTGCTCTTGGGAGATGTTGGTTTTGGCCTCTGCCTTGGCCAGTGCTGGAGAACACAGACCTCAAGCCGGCTCCCCTCTGAGGCCTGATCCCAGAGTGCGTTCGTTTTCTCGCGAGGCCTTGCCGAGCAACATGGTTTGAGTGCCAGCAGTGCCCAGAGTTCTGTGCTGGGCAGTGGTGGGGTTTGGGGACAGCATGGAATGGGCGTGTGAAATTCCTGCCCCTGCGCTACCGCATTTCCAATACTGCTTTTGAGATAGGTGTTAACGATGCGCCCCATTTTATGGACAAGGAAACTGAGAATCAGAGGGGTTAAATGGCTTGCACACGCAACGGGGAGTGGGGGCCTTGGAATTTGAATCCAGGGCTTCTGATGAAAATTCGGAATCCTTTACCTTTTTGTCACCTTCCCTCCCAGGAACAAAGGCTGCAAAGCCTCCCTGTGTTCTCTTGCTCCCATTCCCTTTGGGCTCTGGGTCCTAGAGACTCAGTCACTTCCCCTGCCCACTGTGGCCGGGCAGACGACTCCCTCCCTTTGGGAAGTTGTCCTTGTGCCTTCCATCACATGCCTTTGCCAGTTTGCCACGGCCTCCTTAATGGGATCGGTACTTCTCACTGCTATCGTGAGGATAATTTGTCATCCTGTACTAATCCAAGATTTTTCTGGTCCCATAAGCTTAGGGGTAAGAAAAGTCCATTGGAATGATTAAAAAAAACAATGTCTTCCTGACTCAAACCCCACCACAGGCTTATTCCCAATCCTTCCCCTGTGTCATTTGAGGATTGCTGGGGTCCCTCGTCTTGCTGGCACCTGCTGCTGCTTCCAGGCAGCCTCCAGGGCTTCCTCCTGTCTAGCTCCTGGCCCCATTGAGAGGCTCCTAGTTCAGCGCTACCTCCTCGCCTGCCTCCGACACTGGCTTCTTGGCGCTGGGTCTCTGGAGGTTGTCCTTGGTCCCTCTTGACTCGGGGTGGCTTCTCTTTTGTTCCCCCAAAGTCCCCACTGCAATGGGGTGAGGTTGCCCTCTTGCACATTCGCTGATTCATTCAACAAACATGTGCACCTTCTAGTGGCTGGAAATTCAAAGGGGACTTAGACCATGTCCTTCTACATCAGAAAAATGCCTTCCTCACGGCTGTCCCTCCTTGCTCACCTCCAGCTTTCAGTTTTGCTCCATATATCAATGTCAGAGCTGCATAGTCCTGTGTTCTTTGTTTCCTGAAGCATCTGCTGCTGATGGTTTTTTTTACTTGACTGGCTCTTGACCGTAAACGTACCTCCTTAAGATGCACAATGAATTAAGGGGGCCTGGAGCCAAGCATGAGCGCCAAGGGCCATTCCAGTGCAGATATCCCTCCCCTCTGGTCCCAGCCGCTGTCCTCAGACCCAGGTGGGGCAAGGTGCATTGACCGAGGCTGAATGGAGATAGACTGGCGTCTTAAGACCAAACAATCAACTTCAGGAAGATACCTCTGCAGCATTCCTCATAAATCATTGTAAATGAACTGAAAAAGGTCAACTCACTCTAATCAAGTGTCCTAGCTCTTATTTGAGTTGTAATAGCTTTGCTTTGGCCTACTCTCTCCTAGTTTATTCTCAACTATTACAGACTTGTAATCCCTTTGCCACCCATTTAATAAATCCTCTGAGAACAAAGCTTCTTTATAATGAGATCACTCATGCAATGGTGGCCATGGAGGTGGGCCACTCAGACTTCCCTTCAGAAGGACCGGCTGGGAGGAGTCAAGCTGGCTGACAGCTCCAGGTGCTGTACCTTTGGATCTCTGCGGTGTCCAGCTAAGGCCTTGTTCTCCCTCGGCTGTGTCTGGCCCACTGCTGAGCACTGTGGGGTGACAGAGCTGGGCTGTTTTCCACTTGATGGAGGACTCCTCCAATGGTCAGTCTACGCTCCGGGGCTCCCTCTTGGCCTGGCTAAGACATGCTCAGAGCTGCACTGTGGTCTGATGCCCTTGCATTCCAATCCTTCTTCCTTCCCGCTCTCTGTTCACAGGGATCGGGTCAGTATTGCAGATTGTGCAGATTGGAGGTTTCTCCTGCCTTTTATCCTTCACAGGCCTTTCCCCGCAATAAATGCCTTGCACTTCTAATTCTATCCTGGCGTCTGCTTTCTGGAGGACCTGAGCTGGCACACATGCTCAGAGAGAAGCAAACAAAAATATATCCATATATCATATAAACATTTAAGGTGGCTCAAAGGGACTAGAATAGAGGCTCCATGAAGGATGGTGCTCTTGGTGGCACATTAGTATCCCTTGTGTGTCTGGCATGGGCCTCGCTTTTGGCTGGGGCTCAGCGAGTGAGGGGCACTAGGATTCTTCCAGCTGACTGCACATGGCATGAGTCGGTTGTGCCCACGGGCAGAACCGAGAAGCTGGAAGGCCTTGCTTTGGCCTGCCTTGCTCAGCTTCCCTTCCTATGCTGTTGTCACCAAGGACTGTGTCAATCATTCATATGAAAGTGGTTGCCTGCATGCCGTTTAGGGACCACTGGATCTCAAAAGGGGATCTTCAGGAACAATCTGCCAGTCTCAGTTCTAGCTTCTGGAGGGCTCTGACCCCTGTGGCCTGAAAAGCTGTCAGTCCTTATACCCTGAGAATGTGCTACTCCACTCCCCGTGTCCCCCTCACCAACCTTTCGGAAAATCTGCACTTCTAAGCGGGAGGTAGGCACTGATCAATATCTGTCACAACCTCAGGCTAAGCTGTGACCTGAATGACAGTTGTGGTGGGTGGGAGCTGGGCGCAGTGGCCAACTGGCTGAAATTGGTAAGCAGGGTGGTGGCCTGGGAGGTTGTGAAGGAACCATAGGAACATCCAGGTGGCAGAGAGGTCCTGAGTCTGGAGGGTGGGAACACTGGAACTCCATGTTGCTAAATTCAACAGTGACTTCTCTGTCCTCATTCTCTCTCAGCACAATTCCACAGAGCTGGCAACCGCCTTGCTTGTTAAAGATGTTTGTATCTATGTTCATGAGGGATATTGGTCTGTGGGGTTTGTTCTCTTGTAATTTCTTTATCTGGGTTTGGTATCAGGGTAATGCCTACTTCATAAAATGAGTTGGGAAATGTTCCTTCCTCTTCTATTTTCTGGAAGAATTTGTGCAGAATGGTTAGTATTTCTTCCTTTAATTTTTGTTAGAATTTAGCATTGTTGCCATGTAGGACTGGAATATTCTTTATAGGAAGGTTTTTAGTTATGAATGCAATTTCTTTAATAGATATAGGGCTATTCAGGTTATCTATTTCTTCTTGGGTGAGCTTTGGTAGCTTGTATCTTTCTAGGAATTTGTCCATTTCATCTAGGTTGTATAACTTATTAGCATAAGATGTTTTCTATTTTATTGATTTCTGTTGTCTTATTTACCCTTTCTGCTTATTTTCGGTTTAATTTGCTCTTCCTTTTTTAATTACTTAAGGTGGATGCTTACATCATTGATCTGAGAACTGTGTGCTTTTCTAATATAAACATTTAATGCTATAAATATTTTTTCTTAGCATTGCTTTAGCTCTATTTCACACATTTTGATGTATCATGTTTTAGTTTTCATTTAGTTCAAAATGTTTATAATTTCTTTCATGATTTTTTTTTTTAGATCCATGGGTTATTCAAGGGTATACTTTGTTTAATTTCCAAATATTTAGGATTTTTAGATAAAAGATATCTTTTTTGTTATTGATTTCTAGTTTAAAGTCATTGTGGCCAGCAAGCAAACTTTGCATAGTTTTAATCATATTAAATTTACTTGAGACTTGTTTTATGCCCAGATATGATCTTGGTGCATGTTTCATATGAACTTGAAAATAATATATATTCTTCTGTTGTTGAGTGGTGTGTTCTATAACTGTGTGATTTTTCTGATAATCTACTTGCTAAAAAAGTATTTTTATTAGTGTTAGGATGGCATATCTTTCTACATCCTTTCACTTTGAACCTATATGTTTCCTTATATGGAAAGTGGGTTTCTTGTAGATAGCATACAGATGGGTCCAATCTGACACTGTCTGCCTTTTAATTGGGTTGTTTAGACTTTTATATTATATAAAATTATGGATATGATTGGGTTTAACTCTACCATCCTGCTATTTCTTTTCTATTTGCTCATCTGTTCTTTGTTTCTTTTCCCCCTCTTTTCTTGCCTTCTTTTATAATAAATAAGTTTAAAAAGATTCCATTTTATCTTCAATATTGGCTTATCTCTCTGCTGTATTTTTTAGTGGTCAATCTAGGGTTTATATATGTATCTTTAACTTCTCACAGTCAAATACTTGAAATAATATTGCACCACTTCATATAGTGTAAGAACTTTATGACAGTATACCTCCATTTCCGCATCTTGTCTATTTTTGCTATTGTTTAAAAATTTTACTTGTCCATAAGTTATAAATTCCACAATACAGTGTTGTTATTTTTATTTAAACCATCAATTATCTTCTAAATAAATTCAAAGTGAGAAAAAATGTCTTTTGTATTTACCATTTCTACTGTTCTTCATTCTTTTGTGTTGCTATAAATTTCCATCTGGTATTATTTCCTTCTGCCTGAAGAACTTCCTTATTATTTCTTGTAGTACAGGTCTGCTGCAATAAATTATTTCAGCTTTTGATTGTCTAAAAAGTTTTTATTTCACCTTTAGAGTTGAAAGATGTTTTCACTGGGTAAAGAATTCTATGTTGACAGTTTCTTTTTCTTTTAGTACCATAATGATACTTTCTGTTTTCTTCTGGCTTGCATAAGTTTCTGACATGAAATTTACTGTCATTTTAATCTTTGTTTTTTTGTATATGAAGTGTCTGTCTGCCGTTAAGATTTTTTTAAATCATGAGTTTCACCATTTTGATTATGACACATCTTGGCGTGGTTTTCTTTTGATTTCTTCAGCATGGAGTTCATTGAGCTTCTTAGGTTGGTGGGTTTACAGTTTTCACTGCATCTGAAAAAATTTTGTTCTCTTTTTCTTCAAATATAATTTCTGCCCCTCTCTTTTTCCCCCCTTGGGACTCCAATTACACATATTTTAGACTGCTTGATAATGTTCTAGAGGCCACTAGTGCATTTTTTCTAGTCTCTTTTCTCTCAGTGTTTCATTTTGGACAGTTTATATGGCAGTGCTTTCAGGGTCACCGATCTTTTCTTCCACAGTGTCAATCTGTTAATCCTATCCAGTGTATTTTTCATTTCATATATTGCATTTTTTAGTAGAATTTCCATTTGTTTCTTTTTTATATCTTCTGTTTTTCTTCTTATTGTGGTCATGTTTTTTCTACCTTACTGAAAAATGGCATACATTTATAATAGCTATTTTGCTTTCCTTGTCTGCTAGTTCCACCATCTCTGGGTCTGTTTCTAATGATTGATTTTTCTTCTGGATGTGGAGAAAAATTTTTCCTATTTCTTTGCACGCCTGGTAATTTTTGATTCAGTGCTGGGTATTGTTAATTGCACATTGTTTGTTAGTTGCTGGTTTTATTTTATTTAATTAAATAGTGTTGGATTCTTTTATGGTGCATGGTTACTTAGAATCAGTAAGATCCTTTCAACCCCTTTAAGTTTGTCATGGCAGGTCCCAAGCAACTTTTAGTCTAGGTACCATTTAGCATGAATACTAAGGCAATTCCCTTCTGAGGATTCTGCCCAGTGCTACATTTGTTATGAGTTCTATTCCCAGTCCTGTGTGAACTTTGGGAATTGTTATGCCTACCGTTTTTTCTGATGGTTCTTCCTTCATTTTTGAGTCATTTCTTCTTATGCATGTATAGATCAGTACTCAGTCACAGATTTGTGAGATTCCTCTACAGATCTCTGAAGCTTTCTTTCTGTGTAGGTTCCTCCTATCTGGTACTCTGCCTTGCCAACTATACCTTCCTTGGCTTCCCTGAACTTTCATCTCTGACCTCTCAACTTGGTCAGATGCTTGGGTTTGTTTTGGTCTCCCTATATTTGCTAAGGTCTGAAAATTTCTTCTAGGCAGTGAGCTGGTGCAATGAATGGTTTGCTTTGCTTATTTTCCTTTTCTCAGAGATCAAATTTCTGTGCTGTTTATTGTACAATGACTTAAAACTGTTGTTAGGAAACAATACTTTGGTATAATTGTTTAAAGTGTGAGGGTATCTAGTCTCTATTATTCCATCTTGGCTGAAAGCAGAAGCGATCACTCCCTGCTTCTTGAAATGCTTTCTTTTTGTTTTCTTACTTTACTAATTACACAATCTCCTTGTATTTTTTGTCTTCTCTCTAATCTACTTATGAATGTTTACATGCTCTGTGCTTCACAGACCTCTTCTATTCTCTGTCCATTCCCTCCATTGGTAGATTCATCTACCCATATGCTGAATACACTTTGAACCCCCGATGGGTTCTCCAGCCTGGTCTCCCCTGTGACCTGCAGACTCACACACCCAATTGCCTATTTGACAGTCTGTGATCACATCTCTCTGATGTCTACTAGGCCACTTAACGTGTGCACAGTAAAACTCTTGAATTACTCTTCTCTCTCTCAAATTTGTTCCTCCCACAGTCTTTCTATCTTAGCAATGTGGTTTATTCAGTAACTCACTGTCTCAGTCTGTCTGAGCCACTATAACAAAATATTATAGACTGGGTGGCTTATAACCAACAGAAATTTATTTCTCAGAGTTCAAGATTAAGGCACCAGCAGAGTCAGCATCTGATAAGGGCCTGTTTCCTTCCTAGATGGACATCTTCTCACTGTAACCTCACATGGCAGAAGGGGCAAACAAGCTCCTTTGGACCACTTTTATAATAAAAGAGTACTAATCTGATCTATGAGGACTCTGCCCTCATGACCTGATCACCTCCCAAAGGCTTCACCTTCTCATACCATTGCCTTGGGGTGAGGATTTCAACATATGAATTCTGGGGACACAAACATTCAGACCATAGCACTCCTCATTCACCTAGAAGCTCAAGACAAAAACTCTGGAGTCATCTTTACTTTTTACCCCCTCTTTTCCTGTAACATTTAATTTATTAGTAAGTCTTGCAGGCTCTGCTTCAAAACTATATTTCATATTCCTCTTACCTCCACTTACCACCTCTTACCACCTTCACTGCTACAACTTTAGTCTCTGTCAGGATCATTTCTCGCCTGCACTGTTGCAATAGTCTCCTACATGGTCTTCCTGCTTCCACTGTTGCCTGTTCCCACTTTATAGCCTATTCTCCCCTCAGCAGTCAAAGTGACCGCTTCAAATTTTCAATCACATCAATTCATGTCCCTGTGAAAAACCCTCCAATGGTTTCCTATCACAGTTAACATAAAATCCAAATATCTTACCAGAACCTGTAAGACCAAACGTGATTGTGCCCCGCCTATCTCTCTGACTGAATCTCCTCGCATCCCCTCTTCCATCTGTCTACTGCAGTAAGACCCAGCTTCTTTTTGAATCCTGAATACAAGTAAGATTTTTCCTGCTCAGGACCTTTGCACATGCTACTCTCTCTGCTTTTTGTGCTCATCAACCTAATCTTTGAAGTATGGCTGCTCTTTCTTATCACTCAGATCTTACTTTATCATACATATTATTTCTTCAGAGAGGTCTTCTCTGACCACCTAATATAAAGAAGCTCACCCACATTGCTTTGGTATCCCATTACTCCCTGTTATTTTCTTTACAACCCATGTCATTGATTGAAAAAATGGCTACAATTTTCCATCCCTCCCTTTGTTGATGCCTCCTTGCATCATCAACGTGACTTCACAGCACTTTCCATCAAGAGATGGGACCTATTTCCCTGTTCCTTGAGTCTGGGCTGGACTTACAACTTCCTTTGGCCAATAGAATGTTTTAGAAGTAAAGGGGCACCAGCGTGTAGCCTTGCAGTCTTCCAGTCTTACCCCTTGGACCCCTGCACCTGCCATGTAAAGAAGCCTGAGCTAGCTTGGGGGAGGATGAGAGAACACGTCGAGGGAAATTGAGACACCCTAGCCGGTAGCCAGCCTTCCCCAGAAGCAGAGCCACCTGGAGCCAATTGTGGATACATGAACGAGCCCAGACAAGACCAGTAGAACTGCTGAGCTGGTCTGTAGTGAGAATAAATGATCATTTTAAGAAATCATAGAGTATTAGCATGGTTGGTTATGCCGCAGAGCTAACTGATCCAGCCCATATCACTGTTTGAAATTATTTCATGTGCATGCTCACTTCTTGATTGTGTCTCCCTTGCTAAAACACAAATTCCTCAAGGATCGGAAATTTTGCTCATCATTGTACTGTAGTGGGCATAGCACTGGACCAAAATGACAATATGGCATTTTGAGAAAGACAAAAATATTAGCATTTTATTAGAAGGGTGAGATACGGACACCAAAGTCTTCTACACTTTGTCCTAAGTTCTCCCTGAGAGAAAGCCAGGGTAAGAGACTGAGGCAAGTTTGTTCTTCCAGGAGCATGAGGGTTAAAATAAACTATCCTAGAGGAGGTGGCACTGACAAGGGATCTGGCCCTTTTCTGGGGAGGAGTAGGGGGAATCTAGCTCAGGGGGAAGGAAGGTGGGAAGACTTGGGGACCTCATTTCCTCTTCCCTTTTCTCCTCCACTCTCCTTCCCCCAATCCTGCTACCATATCCTCCTTTTGTTTGCCTTAATGTGACCCCTCATGCCTATTCTATTCTGCTGTCCTTGGAAGAACGGCAGAGCTCAGACTAGCTTTGAGAGGAGTATAAATTAATAATAACATCCAAACTAACCCACCAAATAAAAAAGCAAACATCGACCAACCAGCCAACCAAAGGAAAAAACAAACGATGACCAACCAATCAACTAACCATCCAGGTCATGGAATTTTACAGCAGCAGGGCAGAAATATGGACAGATGAGTTTCTAAAGGAGTGCTCCCAGGGTCAATTAGAAGTTTTGATCTAGCATGTAACTTTCTGGGTATCTTTTAATGTATAAATAATTCAGATTTCAAATTTTAAAAATGCCTGGTAGTGTGTTGCACGAACAAATATATTAATATTTTGATACTTAAAACTGGCATAGTGGAATGCCCGAACACCTACAGCTTCTGTCATAATCGCCATCATGTTGCCAGCTCCTAGAACAGCTCCTGGCAGCTCAAGCCAGGAATGAATAAATGAATAAATAATGAACAAATGCTCCCCAGGATTTGGCTGTGAGAAGAGGCAGGTGGAGGTCTAGCTCCAGGGTAGGCAGCTGCCCTCAATCTCCCCCAGCAACCCATACACACATGTCACCTCCCCAGAGTAGGCTTCAGCCCTGACAGGGGAGCAGAGGGATGCTGTGGATACCCCCAGAGGGGCATGCGTCCCAGGGCTAAGGCAGCATGTCTGGTGGAGGTGGCAGTGCAAACCCTCCGTGTCCTCGTCTGGCAGGGCTGAGTCTTCTGGCAGAGGCTCCTGAGGATCCAGGAACCAGTAGCAGTAATGACCACCTCCTTGGTGCTTCCTGTGTGCCAGGCACTGTGATAAGCTCTCTTATATATTACTTTAATCTTTATAGCAGTCTATTTTGTGGATGACAATACTGAGGCTGAGTGAAGTTAAATCAGTTGCCTGTGGCCATACAGCTAGGAAGTGGCAGAGGCCAGGATTCAAACCCAGGTCTTTGTGTGCCACACTTCCTGGGGCAGTGCTGGGTGAGCGCCTCCCTTGTCTTTCTGTTTTGAGCCACCCCTTCTGTCATCTGTCCAAGTGAAGGGCCAGACCCCCACTCTGAAGCCCTACCCCACACCCAGGTCTCCTGGGTCTGACCCTGACTCATGTTAGGCTGCTTGGGATCAGTCTCTGTCCCTCTCCCCTGGGGCCCCCTTTCCAATCGCTCACCATCTTACCCTATGTTGGCATTTGGCAGGCCTGGTAGACCCAACTCAGAAAGGTCAGTGTGGTTCCCATCGCTCATCCCCTCACACACGCACGGCCACCCCACCCTTACACATACACGCCACCTCCCCAAGGAACAGCAATGTCCTATATTGCACGTAAGCTCAAACAGCGAATGTACCATATGCCAGAGACCCACACCATACACAGGGGAGGCATTGGTTTCCACACACATGCAGCATACACTCCACACATGTGTGCACAGGCAGCCAAACACCGTCCACACAGGCAAGCCACACCACACACAGGTATAGGCACAACACACTATACACTGTACCTGGGGGGCACTTGCATGTACACACCCATGTGCACACATCTGCACCTGTCAAACTTCACACCTGCCCACAGAATGACCCATCCCTGCCTCCGCCCTGCCCCATACCTACTCCCTCCTACTGCAGGTGGACGGTCATTTGATGTGGTGGGTAGCCGAGGTGGGGCAACAATCTTCTTGCACATTCCAGATGCCCTAGTAAGCCCCCAGGCATGTATGGAAGAGAAACAGGAGATGGTAGAGCTGAAGGCAGCCAGGCAGGCACGAGGACAGCTGTGGGCAAACAAGGGCCCCAGTCCTGCCAGGTCAGCAAGCCTATGTTCGTGGGAGGAGGTCTTGGTGATGTGACTGAGACACTGAGGACAAAGGGCTGGTGAGCCAAGGGGCTCCTGTGGCCTCTGAACACGAATGAGTGGTCACAATGTGGTAAAACAGAGAAAATGCGAACGGGACTACTGCAGATCCTTGACTACAGCACAGCAGGAATGGAGAACAGGATTCCCAAAGGTGAGCAAGCTCCCATCCATCCCTGCGATAATTCACAGAGCTGGGAGGGTGGCTACGGGGAATGGCCCCCAGGTGGTGGGGACCAGGCTCATAGCACCTCCCGGCGGCTGGGCTGCCCTGTCCAAAACTCTTCTTCCCCCTGCCTACATGTTGAAGAATGATTATTGTGCTGCCAATAAGCCAGAATGGAAATTCGGTCATGTCTGAGCCTGGGCAGGTCACGTCTTGGGCATCCATCCAATTGCATGAGTTGATTGGCCCAGGGCAAGGTTTGTGTGTGGAGCTCCAGAGGCAGAGGCAGGGGACCGAGGGGGCAGCTGGAGTCTGGCCCTCCTAGCCCAGAGAACTGGCCACGGAGCCCCAGGGGGTGAGCTGTATTTTCTGGTAACCCTGGGACAGCAGGCACAGGCGGCATGGCTTTGGAGCCTGCATAGCACAGAGTGGGGGACAACAGCCTCCTTCCCACCTTTCCTGGGAGCACATGTGCCTTTGGTTTAGGAGGGACCACTGGGACTGTGGTGTTTGGATTCCTTGAACACAGCATTCTGCAAGTGAAGGTTGCTCTTCCTGGGGGCACTGGCGGTGAGGGCAGTGGTGAGGATCCGCCCCAGATGTCTCTGAAAGTGACAGGGGCAGAAAACACAGGAGCATCACTTGGGAGCACGTGTGAGTCTGCACGACACTTGGACATTTCCATAAGGCAAAAGGGTAACATTTGAGGGACCTGGAGTCTGCAGTAGGCACAGGGGTGGGGATGTGAGCAAGAGAAATTTGAGTGATTCTAGTGTGCCACCTTGGTCAAGTCCATAGGCCTGTCAGTCCTGGAGACATCCAGGTTATTTTGTCAGTTTACCTCAATCCACATTGGCCCCTGAACAGCAGTAGCAGAGGTCCCAAACACCAGGTGACCCTGAGTGAACCCTTTCCTGCTGCACCCCCGAGGGTTGCCCCTTGTGTCCACCCTGCCTCGTGGGGGTGGAGGAAGCTCTGCATAGGCGCAAAGCTGTGGAAAGGCTCTGGGCTCTCAGGGGTAAGTGCTTGCATGGCGGGGATGGCGCCATCTCAGTCATTCCGGGGTGCCTCCTCCCCCAGAAGCCCAGGAGAGGCTCATGGGAGGCCCCTACAGGAGAGAATTAGAACATTCGGGTTGGGTTGAGCAGGGTTTGATCAGCAAAAAGTGGGGATGGGGGACTGTTTTTAGGCAGAAGGAACTGCATGAGCAAAGCCAGGGGTGGGCCGGGGGGATGCTGGGCTTATCTGGAGAGTGAAAAGCTGGCTGAGCCAGTGCGACGGTTAATTTTGTGTCAGCTTGACTGGGCCATAGGGTGCCCAGACGTTTGGTCGGTGTCTGGGGGTGTGTGTGAGGGTGTTTCTGGATGGGACTGGCATTTGCATTGGTAGGCTGAGTAGAGCAGGTGGCCCTCCCCGGTGTGGGTGGCCTCATCCAATCCGCTGAAGGCCTGAATAGGACATAAAGGCTGAGTGAGAAAGAATTCTTTCTCTCTGCCTGTCTTCAAGCTGGGACATTGGTCCCCTTTTGCCTTCAGACTTGGACTGGAATCATCAGCTCTCCTGGTCTCCTGCTTGCCGACTGCAGACCTTGAAACCTCTCAGCTTTCATAATTGTGTGAGGCAATTCCTTATAATAAACCTCTTTGTACATATATCTTATATATAGCTTACATTTATATAGCTTACATACATATATATAGTATACGTATATCTCCTATTGGTTCTGTTTCTTTGGACTAATACAGTTGGCACTGTGGTTCTCAACTCTGATTGCACTTTAACATCACCTGGCAGGGGGGCGGGGTGGGAGTGGGTTCAAAAAGTATGATTCCCTGGTCCCCATCCCCAGAGGTTTTGATTCCCTCGGTCTTAGAGAGAGCTGGCTGGACATCTCTATTTTTTAAAAGCTCACCAGGGACTCTCTTGTGCGTCTAGGGTGAAGCTCTGAGCTGGGGCGTGGGGAAAATGAAGGACAGGAAGGAAAGGGTGTGAATTCATCCAGGGTCTCTATGTGTTGCAGGCATGTGCATGGGTTTGTCTATTTAATAGTATGTAGGACAACTCCATGTGGCTGGATGATTATTCTCCCTGCTTTTCTTGTAAAGAAGCCAGATACACAGTGAGTAAGTAGATGGCCCAAGGTCATCAAGACAGTAAGCAGCTGAGCTGGGATTCACACCCAGGTCTTTCTACCCCCAAATCTGGAAGATGAGCCTGGAAAAGTTTGGCTTGGAAGTGGCATCTGCCTTTTATTCTGGAAAACAGCAGAACATGGGAACCCCTACTCTGAGGTCATCTTCTCATCAGTAACCCCACACTCCTGCCTGGGAGGAGATCTTCAAGCTTGGGGACTCTGCAGGATTTATGAGTCCTGTGGTAATGTCTTTGCTTTTTAATGTTATTAGTGGAATATTAGCATTGGGCTGGACCTCAGAAATCCGAGCATTCCCTGGTTCCTCTGCCTTCCTTCCAGGGAGGCAGTCTCATTCATAATACATGTCTCATTCATTTCTTTAGTCCCCTGACAGCAGTGTTTGGCACACGATAGGCACTCAATTAATGTTTATGGAATTGAAGTAAATGGTTTTAAAGGTCACAAAATGGATGCAACAATGCCTAGAGAAGTTTATTTCTTTTCTAAGTCACAGCTATAGCAGAGCTTGGACTAGAATTGATTTTTCTGATCCCAGCCAAGTGTCCCTTCCAGGCTATTGTTCCACAGTGTTGTTAGTTTCAGAATCATGGGGATTTGGGGCTGAATGGGCCTCAGCGAAGGTTGACAAAGCATTTACAAATGGTCTTCACGTTTGGTGTCCTCTCCAGCTCGGCGGCAGTGGCTGTCTAGAGGCACACGCATGCCAGACATTTGATGTTCTCAATTTCTTCCAAATCCTTTATTTTTATGGTTAAGAATACTGAGGTCATTTTTGCCTTCCATAAAACTTGTCTCTGGACACCAATAATGGGGCACCCTTCCACAAATCCCAGGTTTTCTAGGGTCCCTCAAGGAAAGCCAACATTGGGGTTTGGCAAAGATTCTGGACTTGAAGTTGGATGAAGAGATTGGTGTATCCACTTTCATGCTTAATGACTGTGTGATCTTCAGCATTTTTCTTCTTTCTGAGTTTGAATTTCTTCACTTGTAAAATGGAGATATAATTGCTATGTCTCAGGGTTATTATGAAAAGTAAACTAAGGAAAGTGTGAAAAAGTGTCCCGTTGACTATGAAACACTGTAGAACTTATTCATTTTGTAGATTGCTTTATTAGTCCCAATTCTTTACGTCTCCCTGTATCTATGCCCCTTCTGTAGGACTTTGCGGTTCTTCCCACTGAGGCCAAGTCTATTACCCTTGCCTTTAACTCAGGGCTTGGCCATGTGACTTGCTTTGGCCAACAGAATGGGCCAGAAACCACAGGGTACCATCTTGAGCTAGGTCTCAAGGGACTGTCACTGCTATGAGAAGCACATGCCCCGCTAGCCCGCTGGGCGAAGGAGGATGAGGGAGATGTGTAGCAGACCAGACCAACCCTGCAGCTTGGAGCTGCCCATCTAAGCCCACCTGGATCAGAGGATCCCCAGGTGACCTGCAGGTGCCTGAGCTGAATGAATGCTTGTTGTGGAGTGTGATTGACGTTGTTTGTTATGCAGCAGTAGATGACTGAAGGACCTCCAAAGGCCATTTCTGTTCACTCCACTCTCTCTGTGGGTGCAGTTTTATTGTGGAGTAAGCAAAGGACAAAGTGCTCAGGAGAGGCGCACTTTGTCACAGCTTAGCCTTCCCTCCCTCTTCCACCTCTGGAAGGGGCCTAGGGGCTCTGGATGCCGCTGACACTGGAATATCCAAACGCTTGTGTGAGAGCCTCTCAGCCAGATGTGCCCCGTGGCCGTCCTCAAGCTCCACGCAGAATGCCAGTTGCTTTGGTTTTGTTCCATCTGCCTTGCAAACCATATCTTCCCTCCAACCACCTTGTGTCCGCACTCCCCTTCTGGGGTTCTCATTGCCTATTCCCCATTCTCCAGCCCTTCTCTGCACCCCACTTTGGCATGGCCTTTCACTGTCTGCAGGAAGAGTGGAGGAGGCATGGGCAGGGCAGCTGCCCCAACTAGCTGTGGAGAGAGTGGGCCTCACCGCAGCCTGGGAGCAGGGCAGGTCTGTGGTGGGCACCTCCAGGGCAAAGAGGACCCTTTGGGTCCAGGAGAATATGCAAAACCGTGCATTAAATAGGCAAAGGCTTAACTTTCCAAGTCCTTTGCTCTGAAGTTCAAGCAGAAAATGTGAGAATTGATATGTTAAATGAATGTAAAGAAAAAAAATTCTTCCAGCAGATCCCCTGGTCTGAGATTTTTTTTTCCCTCCAGATGAAGAAATGAAAGGTGATGGATGCTTTAAAGCATATTTCTCAGAGGCAGAGGCTGTTTAACCTCGAGGTCATTGGGTTGAAAGAAAGAAACGAGGGCCCAAGATGGGTGAGGATTTGCCTAAGATGGCAGTGGTTTGAGGGCAGAGTAGGGACAGGGATCCAGGTGTGCTATGTCCTAACTGGGCTCTTCTTTTGCTGAGCAGGTTTTTAGGACCAACCTGGTCCAAGACCAAGGCATGGTTCAATTTTCCATGGCCTCAGTAGCTGCCGCCTATCTTCCTGCTGGAAAATGCCACTCTGCAAGGGTATAACTCTTCTCATGGGGTGGCCCTTCTCTCTTTGTGTCCAAAGGGTCACTCCTGGTTGTTCCTGTTGGTAACAGGGCTATGCCTCTGTTGTCGGAGATGCTGACTGCCCTGAACGTGGCTGTCTTCCCACGTTGCAGGTGCCGGGGCTGCTGCAGGCCCTTACGCTGCCAATCCAATGTGGAGGCTGGTTGTGCTGCTCACTATGTCCCATGGTCGGGGCAGCCCACTCTTCTCCTGCCCTTCCACGCTGCAGTATGGGACCAAAGAAATCCTCACGCATTGGCAGAGCAAAAGGAATCCCCTCCCCTCCATCCACAACCCTGGATCATTTCTTTCTCTTGGTTTAACAACTTCATAGGATAATTGACAGAACCTTCACTCCCTTCTAGGCAAAATCCATTCCTATCTTTAGGGAGTGATGTTTCTTCTGTAGTCTTGGAAAGACAGTCACAAAATGGTCCATGATTGATGTCTAAGAGTTGGGTTTTTCAGTTAGTTTTATCCATGGTTGCTTTATTATACCCAAGTAATAAATGGGAAACTGAGGCCCAGAGAGTGTAGGTGGCCAGCCTAAGGTCACAGTGCTGGCCATTGTCGCAGTGGTGGTGTTATGGAGTAAAAGTTTGTGTCTCCCCCAAATTCATATGTGGAAACCCTGATCCCCAAGGGGGGTAGTAATAGGAGGTGGGGCCTTTGGGAAGTAACCAGGTTTAGATGAGGTCACGAGGATGATGCCCTCATGATGGGATTAGTGCCCTCGTAAGAAGAGGAAGCGGCAGGATCTCTCTCTCTCTTTCTCTCTCCCCCTCCACGGGCACACACTGAGGAAAGGCCATGTGAGCATGCAGTGAGAAGGTGGCAGTCTACAAGCCAGGAGATGGGCTCTTCCAGACAGTGAATCTGCCAGCACCTTGATCGTGGACTTCCTAGCCTTTAGAACTGTGAGAAATAAACGTCTAGTGTTTAAGCCACCCAGTCCAGGGCAGCCTGACTGCCCCATGACAGGAGGTGAGAAGCCAGGGCTCCTGACTCTCAGCCCAACTTTCCTTCTCCTCCACAGTGTCTTTGGAGAAGGTAGACTGTACACCACCACTTAGCTGGCTTAAGGTTTTGCTTAACTCACTCCTGTGGGGTGCAGGGCGCAGGAGGGCAAACAGTATCATTGCAGTAGCTTAAGGCTTCATTTAACCAACTAGTTTGGGGTGCAGGGTGCAGGAAGGTAAACTTCATTCTGTCCTTTTGCTGGGGAGGATGGCATGGGCTTGGCTGAGATTCAACAGCCTTAGTGACAAAGTTGGAAAAATGTTTTTCTCTAAGAACACTTGTGGCAAGAGAGCTGGAACAGACATCTTGCTGTCCAACAACTGAGGTAATTAATATTCCATTAACAAGGCCATTACAACTCCTGAATAGAAATATACTTCATCTTAAGGTGCAAAGCCTACTTCTAAGTGAGGTGTAACAGCTGAATAAGCATACCTGCTGATTTATGTCCATAAAACTTAATTTATTAGCAATGTCTTAATTGTGATGGTGCGTACAGTCCCTGAGCCATTAGCAAAATCCTCTAAAAGCCGCTGACGAGAATAATATGCACAATAAATGGGATGAGCAGCACTTTTTCTGCTTCTGAGGCTATAGACTTGCTAATCAGGCTGGGCTGGTCTTTTAATGGAGTGGCCGGGTGGGCAGGAGGGTGCTGCAGCGCAGTGTGATGGTGAGCAGCCTCATCCTGTGCCCTGGGGCCGGCCCCACAGCTGCATCTGGAAGAACAGGTGGTATCCGGAAATGTGGAGATACTGGGAGAGGCGAGGGCAGGGGAGAGGACTCTCTAAGGCATAGCGAGTGTGCCATAGAGGTGGATGGGCAGTGGGACCGGAGGAACAATGAAGTATTCAATTTGGCTGGAGAATAACCCAAGTTTCAAGTATTGCCTTCTCTCCTCCCTCCATCCTTCCTGTCCTCCGTCTCTCCCTCCATCCCTCCATCCCTCCCTCCCTCCCTCCCTCCCTCTCTTCCTTCCTTCATTCCTTCGTTCCTTCCTTCTCCCCTTTCTTCCTTCCTTCGTTCCTTCCTTCTCCCCTTTCTTCCTTCCTTCTTTCCTTCCTTCCTCTTTCCTCTTACCATTGCCAAGAGCTTGGCCCCATGTTGAGCACACCCGGCACACTAGTATTTGGGTGTGTTTGTGAATGCCAAGAGGTGAACCCCAGTCCCCTTCTCACATAGACTCAGATATGCTGCCCCCCTGGAACGCCTGAACTCAGAAGAACAAAAGCCTGGTAGAGACAACAACCTATAAACTTTGACAGGAATTTTTTGCACACTGCAGCATCCATCTAGATGAATTTAAGTTGCAAAAAAGAATCTTTTATCTCTTCTGGTACCTCTAATAGTCAGCGAACTGTATTCCTTCCTCCCATTCCTCTCTATTCCCCGCCTTCTCCCCACGTGGGAAGAAAGGTCTTAGAGTCCTCATGATGGGAGAAGCAATTCCAGTGGCTGCTGCCAAAGGCTGACACTCAAAAGCTCTTCCCCATTTCTTTCACCGATGCCATTTTCTGAAAAGGACAAATGAGAAGGATGGTTTGAATAGCTACACTCCCAGACTGCCACAGTGGCAAGCTTTGTTCCCAGGCCACCTCCCCCTTGCAGCTCTGCACAGCCCCTTCTTTTCCTGCCACTGTCTGGACCTGGGGCACCAGCGAGCCCAGGGCTGCAGTACCCTTGGAATGGAATGCACCAGGCAGCCCTGCAAAGTAGCACCACTGCTGGCTCTACCCAAGATCCTTGTTCCAGTCCGCCAAATGTTTGTTCTTAGATTAGTTTGAACTGGAGTTTTGTTACCAAAAGCATCTTAATTAATGTAGTCCTGCCATGTATTGTCCAATACTTTTCTTACTAAACAGTGGAAGGGGCTGGTGGGGAAGCAGAAAAAGAACAAGCAACATAAGGAAAAGATAGTGGCTTTGAGAGGTTGTCAAAATCCTGTTCTAATATTTTTTAATAAACTTTTTTGAGGTGTAATTTATGTATAATAAAACTCACCTGTTTCAAGCATATGGGTTGAAAAGGTTTGATCAATAAATATATGCACCATGTGACTATTGCCTCAATTACCATACAGGACATTTCCATCTTCCCACAGTGTTTCCTGTTGTCCCTATGCCAACTTGCTGCTGTGCAACCACTATTCTGATTTCTATCACTATCGATTAGCTTGTCTGTTCTAGAGGATCAAATGAATGGAATCATACAGTATGTATCCTTTTTATCTGGCTTTTTCTACTCAGCATAATTGTTTGGAGATTCATTCATATTGTTGAGTGTATCAGTAGTTCATTTTTACTGCAGTGTAGTGTTCTGGGTACAGCACCATTTGTTTATCCATTTGCCTGTTGATGAATATTTTGGCAGGTGCTATTACAAATAGAAGTATATGAACATATGTGTACAAGTCTCTGTGTGTGTGTGTATATGTGTATACACCACAGTTTCTTTTGGATAAATATGTAGGAATGGAATTTCTG
>CM052444.1:83050168-83075213 GCA_028533085.1 Varecia variegata
GCAAATTAAAACCATAATGAGATACCATTACATGTCCATCAGGTTGCCAAAAATGAAAACGATGGCAATACCAAGTGTTGGTAGGGATGTGGAGTAGCATAAACTCTCATCTACGACTCTTGAGAGTGTAAATTTGTACAACCACTTTGAAAAACTTTTTGACATTGTCTAGCCAAGTTGAAAACACACATACACACACACTATGACCCAACAATTCCATTCCCAGAATATACCCTAAAAAGACTCTTGTATGTGTATACCAGAAGTGTACAAAAGTGTTCGTAACATCATTTTCTACCATAGCAAAGATAATGGACTTGACCAAAATGCCTATCTATGGTATAATGGGTAAAGAGATTGTGTTAACTTACACAAGGGAATGCTACTCAGAAGTAAAAATGAATGTATAACTGATATATATTAACTAGGATGAATTTCCCAATCAATATTATGTGAAAGAAGGCAGTCATAGAAGAATATCTATAGTATGATTCCATTTATAGAAAATTCATTGACAAGGAAATAAAATAATATTTTGTTTAGGGATCCATACATAGAAAGTAAACTTTAAAGTCCAAGGAATGATTAAAACAAAATTGAAGCTAGTGGTAACCTTAGGATGAGGCAGGACTGATAGGGAAGGCAGGACTGATATTCCAGAGATGCTGGAATATTCTATTTCTCAGCCAGGGTTGTGGGTACATGAATTTTATTTCATTATTATTCCATTAATAGTACATGTATGTTTTAAACCCTCTTTTGTGTGATACATTTTTATAATAAGTAACAAAGAAACAAGCTCAGAGATGGGTAGTGACTTTCCCGGAGTAAGTTGTATAGCAAGGCTATAAACTGCCATGATCTTCGGGCTGGTGTCCTTCCCTGAAGAGTTAACAGGTGGCCTGAGCCTGCTGCCAACGGTGGCTCTCTCCACCGTACCTGTGTGCTCTTGACTCCTGAATCCTGCAGCTCCTTCTTCTGCTGTGTAGGCCTCCCCCATGGCATGAGAAACTAAGTTAGGAGGCCGTATTTCCAAACAGGACTGTGTATTTTCCTGCAATCCATCATTAGGAGACAACATTGAAACCCAAATACCAGATGTGTCAGTTATCAACAAAAGGGCCAGTTTGCAAGTCTTATTTCTTGAGCATTTATCAAATGCCAGAAATTTCTGGCAAATGCCAGAAAGGAATTGCCAGAAAAGCTGACATCAGAAAGGACTTTGGGGATAACATTGTCCAAGCCCCTCGTATCTGAGAGCTAGAAACTTACCCAAGGCCACAAAGCCAGGAAGTGGTGAAGTTGGAACTAGGTTGCCCAGCTCCTGAGCTCCCTGGGAAGCTGTTTCCCATGCCCAGTGTCAGCAGCAACATCCTGCTGTCCTTCGGTTCCTGAAAACCTTCAGAATCCTAGAGAGCAAATGGGATGTGGACACATGGGTTCCCATGATTATGGCCTCCAGATTGCAACAACATAAAGAATCTTTTGAATCATCGGAGAAACACCCTAAAATGTTCTGAATCATTTTGGTGTTAACTGCATTCTAGAATCTAGAATGTAGGGTATTCCAAAATCTTGGCTAATAAGTAGGTATTCATTGATTCATCAAATATTTGCTCTTGCCTATCAAGTGAAAAGCATAGAATTAGCATATCTGAGGTTGTCGGGGAGGCAGGCAGAAACCAAAAGGAAAGAGGCCTGTTTTTAAGGAGAGGAGACCCTTATGGAGTTGGATGGAGAAACGTGAATCAAGACATTGGTATAAAGGTGACGAGTTAATTTTTTTATTGCTGTTGTAGCAAACCACAAACTCAGTGGCTTTAAACAGCATGCATATTATTATCTTGCAGTTCTGTAGGTAAGAAGTCTGGTGTGGATCTCAGTGGGCTAAAATCAAGGTTAGCATGGCTGCATTCCTTACTGGAGGCTGTAGGGGGAAACTGTTTCCTGGCCTTTTCCATCTTCTAGAGGACACCCACGTTCCTTGGCTCGTGGTCCCTTCCTCCCTCATCAAAGCCAGAGGAAGATGTAACTATGGAAGAATGGTCATGTAGACACAGTGTTTCTGGCCAGTAGGATGGATGGCACCAAGAACCTTTAAAGGACACCTCTGAGGACGAGGCACAGGGAGAAGAAATTGGTGGTGGCAACAAATGTTGGGAGCCATCTGCTGTCCCACTGGATCCCACAGCAATCTTGGGGGGAAGGGGATGTTGTCTCCATTTGACAGATGAAGAACTGAGTCCCAGAGAGAAAAGTGACGAGTCCACTCTGGGGCCATTGGCTTGGTCACCCCTGTTGGAGGACCACTGTGAGCTGTCCCACCCCATCTCCAGCTGCCCAGACCAGCCCCAAAGGCGAAACTTCAGAGGGAAGAGCCATGCCTACAGACCAGCAGGGCTCAGAGCAAAATGAAAATGTGAGGACCCTTATTTGAAAATGAGAATTTCACAGCAATGACAATGAAGCAATAAAGCAAGCATAGGCCGTTCTAGGAGCAGGGCCGTGTGCGACCGCACAGGTCACATGCCCGTGAAGCTGGCAACAGAGCAATAATTTGCATGGCCACTGTGGATGTACCTTCATCCCTAGCAAAGCTCAGGACAGCTCAGACTCAGCTCACCTGGGCTGAGAAGCACCTGGAGTCTTGTCTCTGGCTGCATGCTGGAGAAGGGAGCCGCCGTGGGAGGGGGAGGCGTGCGCTCAGCAGGGAGCATGTCCATCTCCAGATCTTTCTGAAGCTCACTGCTGACAGCACACCCTCTCATGTCCTGTGGAAAGGAAGTCAAACAAGAATTTTAACTCCCTGCATTGAAGGTGTTCAGCTGAACACTGAGGTTGGGGAGGGAGGATTAGGAGATGGGGCTCCAGGCACCCAGTTCAAACAAGGCCATTCCACTTCTTTTGGTTTTATGTCTTGGGTCCTTTGTAAGATGTTCTCCTGGCGAAAGGTCTCTGTTCCTGAAAACACATTTGGAAACTACCGTGGTCCTCACTGATAAGCATCGTTGCCTCACTTTGACCTACCATAACGGGGCCATAGATGCACCCATTTAGGTATCCTCGCCCCATTGTTCCCAACATGGATTACCTTAAGGTGCAATTGGATGTCATCTTGTGATGGTGATAGTTTATGTCCAGCCACTTAATTGGCCATAAAATGTCAGTGAGAGGCAATTCTACACTTACCAGCCCCAGCGAGAGCATGTTCTGGATGGCCGCAAGGCTGATAAACAGGCCATTCTCCAAAACATGAGCCTGTGCCTTTCTGTGCCTTCTGTCTGAGTGGCACTCACAGAGGGCAGTGCCCACCCTCCAACACCCCAGTGCACACATGTACACCAGTGACCCCAAGTGAACAGTGTCTACACGTGTCCCCCTCATCCCTCCTGCAGACATGGATGGGACAAACAGCAACAATACTAATGTTCACAAACACTTATTCAGCACCTACTGTGTGTTAGGTGCTATTGTGCGTGCTTTCATTTAGTCCTTCCAACAGCCCCTAAAGGGTTCTTTTATTATTCCACGTTATCCCCCTGGATCTGAGTTCAAGCCCAACTAGTCCGATTCCAGAGCTTTACTCAGCACATATTCAACTATTTATTATGTGGCACTATGGTCTGAATGTTTATGTCCCACCAAAATCCATATGTTGAAATCTGACTTCCAATGCAATAGTATTAAAAGGTGGAGTCTTTGGAGGTGATAAGGTCATGAGGGCTCTGACCTCCTGAATGGGGTTAGTCCCCTTGTAAAGAGGCCTGAGGGAGCTTGTTGGCCCCTTTTAGCCCTTTCACCAGGTGAGGACACATGGAAGTCGCTCTCTATCAGAAACAGGTCCTTACCAGACAGCCAATCTGCTGGCACCCTGATGTTGGACTTTCCAGCCTACAGAACTGTGAGCAGTAAGTTTCTGCTGTTTATAAATTACCCTGTCTAAGGTATTTTGTTATAGTGTCTTGAACGGACTAAGACACATGTCTATTATACTTGATAGGTGAGGTAAGTACTGAGAAAACAGACACGACCTCTGCCATTATGAAGCTAACAGTCCAGTGGGGAAGTTGGGTGTTGGTCGGTCATTCACCAAATATGAAATCACAGATGGTGACAAGGCTGAAGGGGAGGGGTGTAGGGAGCCATGAGAACATATGACCGGGAACCCAGTGTAAGTTGGGAGAGTCAGGGAGAGCTTTATGAGAAAGTCACTTTCAACATGAAGGTTGAGTGGGCATTAACTAGCTTGGGGGATTTTGTTTTTACCCCAGGGAAGGTGGGTGTAGGGCAGAGGGAGACCAGGACAGTGCAGGGGGAGGGCACATGCCTCCAGGGCAGGAAGGGTTGGAGAGAGAGGACGACAGGACTGTTTTCACAGGAGACTTCATGTTTGCAGACAGCCCCAGAGTTAGCAAGAGGAATAAGGGCAGCTGGGGAAACATTTTATCCCAAACCACCCAAATGGACTGATGGAGTTAAGCACTGTAATGTGCACCATCTTGGGGCAGAGGCCCATTTATTTGGGGTGGGATGACAAGACAGGGCTGATAACTGTCCTTCTAATTCCCATTCCTGAGCTCAAGGGACCTACTCTCAAAATCTGGCTTTCTTCCTCTGAGATAAAGGTGGCTGGTTTGGGACCATGCCTAAATTACTTCTTGGCATCTGACTTTAGGAATTTGTTAAGAAATTCAGCCAGGTCTCAAAGTGTTATCCAGCCAAGGTGTGCAGCTCTCTCTGGCTATGACTGGAACTCTGTCTTTTATCTTCCCCCTCTTTCCTTTCATCAGAAACAGGGTATGCTTATCATCGGTCTGTCTGTCCCAAGGTTGCTAATTTCTCATTTTCTTTATATTGATTAGGATCGATGCTTGCAAGTGTTATAAACTCAGTTGGGGCTAGCAAAAAATGTGGGTTTATCACAAGGATGTTAGGGTGTTTTATGAAATCCAAAAAGAGGCACATGGCTGGGCCTCAGGAACAAACAGACCCAGGTGGTGGAGCATTAAGCAGAATTCTCCCCTCCGTTTCTGCAACTGGCAGGGAGAAGGGGGCTCTGCTTCACTCTCTCAGTCGAGGGTAGCTTAGATAGAGCTCAGAGAAGAGCTAGTCCTGCCCAGGAAGCAGAAAAAACCCACCGTGCAAGAGGAAGGGGATGCCCTGATTTTTGCCACTAACCACAGAAACTTTCCCCACTAATAAAATGTGGTCCAGTGAACGTCTAGTGAATTGTCCAGTGAATCAACCCATCAGATCAGCCACGTCTCCTGCATCAAGAGAAGCAAGTCCAGGGATGCAGAGGGAAGGTGGAGTGTTGCTAGGTGTAGCCCCCTTCTGAGCTGAGTTAGAAATGTGAGGTGAAAAGAGATGACTTCCCCTTATTAATGATCAATTGAGTTGGGTCTCAAAGTGTCACCTAAATGAGCAGGTCACTCACACATCCTATGTCCTGGCCTATATGCAGGTCTCATTTCAGTGTTCCCCTCCTCCTGAAGTTAGACATGGGCACTGGCTCCTCATTGGTCCATCCCTCCCAACATGGCTCCATTAGAAGGGGATGCTTATTTTCTATTGGCTCACGCACTCCCAGTGTTGCTTTAGCAGAGGAGAGAGCTTACTGCTCATTGGTCCAGCTGCATCTATCTCAGCACATCAAAACATAGCAATGCTAGAAATGAACACATTTTTGTGTCAGCATTTGCCATTGAAGGTAAAGTTACTCTTGCTTTCTCATCACAGCTTTGAAGATCATGAACGTGCCCAGTATTTCCTTTTTTCTTTTTATGTCCCAAGGTAAGATAGCCATGAACAGAATTTTAAGAAAATCCTTGTTGTGCATTTTGAGGCTCTAGGTCCAAAACGTGGCAGAGAGTTGGAAAGAGAGCCATTACTTCTGCCTCTGCATGACCCATCCAGACTCTCTCCAACAAGGTCTGGGTCACGGCACGAGGGTGCTCTGCTTCAGCCCTTGGGGCAGTAGTGGCTCCTCCTTTTGTGCTATTCCTGTATCCTTTAGAGTGCTCTTTATTTATCCTTTTTACTCCAATCTCCTGATATAGTTACTAATTCTTTTATTAAGCTTTCTCTGTTCAAATTGCTATGTGTTTTCTCTCTCCTGATTGGACCTAGACTAATCCACTGAGGTTGAAGAGATACAGTTACACCAAAGAATGGAAATACAAAACTCAAGTTAGGTTTTTTCATTCCCATTAAGTTTTATCATTCCCATTTCCCAGATGGGAAGCTGAGACTGAAGGGGATATATCTTCTGCAGCAGATGCTGTTGACACCCTGCCCATTTCCCCTTGCCTCTGCCATGTCAGTGCACTTATACTGACTCACATCTGCCAGAACCTGCATTCTGCAGCTGAGGGCTTTCCCCAGTTGTCAAACCTTCTGTAGCAGGTAACAGTGGTTGGGGGAATTAATATTCTTCTGGAGCAGCCCTCAACCAATGACGGACAGGAGTGGTATATAAACACCCCAGTGCCCATATCCAGGGGCATGTCTGCTCTGACCGCCAGTTTCCTTAGTGGGCTCCATTGCCCACTGTAGTCACCAGTCCAATAATGCACCTGCTACTTCCCCACTTCCTAGCCACTGTTTTCTTCACCTCCCAAACAAACCACTTGCACTCAGATCCCTTTCTCTGCTTCTGCTTCTGGGGGAACCCAACCAGGGCATTTATCCAAGGTCATGCAATGTGGCAGTAGTGGAGAGGGACTGGAGAGTGGAGTTCTCCTGCTCTGTAGACTAGCTTCCATGCACTCCTCTGCTTGGCCCCTGTGTTCTTAGCAAATCCTGCTTCATTAATAAGACATTACATGTGAATTCATGGTTACTTACTAGCTAATTTTCAAACTTCCAGCTTTCTACCTGGTTGAAAGTGTGTTGGAGATGCCAGTCACACATGCCCTTGTAAAAGTAGCCTCTTCCACTCAGGCCCCTGCTCACTGGGAGAGGGTCTAAGTGTGCTGTTTATAATAACATGGAGGTCTTTTATCGAAACTTCCCTATATGCCAGACACTTTGTTAAGCACTTACCTGCATTGGCCCATGCAATCTGCACCACAGTCCTATGCTACCGCATTGGTAGGTCTTGGTTATGTAATTCTTCAATTCTAAGACATACCATTCATTTATTAATATTTTGGGAAGTGGGGGACACTATCACATTAAAGGCATGCATCATTTGTAAGACACATCCCAATTTCAGAATGGTAAAATATGAAACGGTACAGGATTATCTTCATATAACAATAAGGCCTTGGAGACTCAAAGAGGTTTAGTAATGTGCCCGAGCTCACACAGTTAATAAATGGTGGAGCTGGGATTCAAACCCAGGTCTGTTTGACCCTAGAACTCATGGTACTGAGAGATGGCCCAGTCCTTTCTCTCCTCCTTCCTTTTCTCCCCATCCCCTGCCCAGCTGGTTGGCCCAGGTATGCACACTTGATCCCCAGCTGTTCTAAGCATCACCTTTCTCCCAGGAATGAGCATTGCTGCTCAGGGAGACTGAACCTGCCTGGGCTGCTGAGCTAGGGCACCTGGAAGGGGCAGAGCCATGGCAGGCCAGAGCCTTGGACAAGCTGAGGCTCAGGGGAGCAGACACTGCAGGGAAGAAGGCAGCTTGGGGATGGGGGGAATGTGGCAGGGCCACTGAGAAGGTGCAATGGGAGAGCTACCAGCTCCTGGGATGTTCTCACTCTCTTTCTTCCCGGAGGATTCTAGAACATTCTCCTGAATTAAAGTAATAACATTTACATGCCAGGCACATCCTAAGCCTTTCCATACATGATCTATGTTGTGCTCATGACAATCCTATGTAGGTTCTGTTCTCACCCCATTTTCGAGTGGAGGACACAGGCTCACTTCGATCTCACAGCTGGAAAGTGGCAGAACTGGATTTGGATCCATGCAGTACCCGCCCAGCCTTGTGCTTCTCATTCCTACATAGCCTTCCTTTGGGATCATCAGAAACAATAACAACAAACAAACCCCAAACCACCTTTTTATTTTTGTTGGTTTGCACGAGTCTCTGATCCTTGGCTCTAAGCAATCCCGACTAGAACAGAAGTTTTCACAAAGGATTTTGTTTTCCCCTCTGGGTTTATCCTGTTTGACTGTGGTGTCAGCGACAACATCTGCTTTGTATTTTCACAGAATCTTTTTCAAAGCATGTACTTGAAGCGTGACTGAGTATTTGGTTTTTGGGCTGAGTGGATATGTTTTATTTCTCTGATAATCCACATCTCTTGGGCACACGGTGGCTGTAAATTGTCCGGATTGTCTGATTCATCTGAGCAGTCTGTGCCCCAAGACCAGCTTCCTACATCCCCTCTCCCCCTCACTGATGGATGAATCCATTTGAACAGGGTTTTATACTTCCACATAATGTATTTACTGATTCATGTGCTCCTTCAGCAGTCGAGTGCTTACTGAGCACCTCCTCTTTACTAGACATTGTGCTGGCGACCAGAGGGCTCAAATGACAGCGTCCCTGGCTTCAAGGAGCTCATAGAGCTTGGTGAGGGGAGGATGGTGGGAAACAAGAAGGTCACTGATGACCCCACGACATCCCAAGGGCTATCATAGATGCAAGCACAATGTGACAAGACTCAGGAAGAGCAGCAAGTGCATCAGACTGGGAGTTCTGGCCACGTGTCCATGTGAGCTGACCGCAGTGGTGAAGGACAGGTGGGCTAGCAACACAGAGAGTGGGTGGGGAGTTGGGAAAGCATTTCAAGCAGAGACAGCAGCAAGGATTAAACTCAGGAGAAAGTCAGGAGAACTGCAAGGCACCCAGTGTTGCAAAAGCACAGGCTGAGTGGGCAAATGGGCAGAGTGACCACGAGATCGCATCCACAAGGGCCTCAGGGAACAGACTGAGAAAGAGCCTTACTAACAACTGAAGGAATCTGGATTCTATCCCAGAAGCAATAGGAAACCAGGAAAGGGTTGAAGCAGGGAATGGTTGCTGCTGGGTTGATTCCTGATGGTGGCATAGGGGTGGGTGGGGTGGGGGGGTAGAGTGGCATTTCCACTGTCAGCAAATCCAGCTGGGAGGCAGTCCTCTCACCCAGGAGAGCGGTGGCAGTGGGAGCAGAGAAGGGAGAACATATCTGAGAGACATGTGGGAGTGGAAGTGGCTGAACTTGGTTGAACAGAGCAGTGTTGAAGGAGAGGGAGGTCATCCATCCTTCATGCTTAGGTCAGTGGCTCAGGTGGCTGTGCGCTGGTGGCCTTGCTTACTGAGATGGTGATGGAGGTGGTGGAGCAGGCATGAGGCTAGGGCTGGAATTGGAGGATGAGTTCAGATTTGAATATGCCGAAACAGATGTGGCTGTAGGACATTTAGGGGGATGTTGGATATTTGGGGGTAGATGGGTAAGAAGCAGAGACACGAGCGATCAGAGAGCATCCTACCACTGCCTTGGGAGTGAGATATGATCATGGTGTAAGGGAAACTCTTTTGCTTATCTTAGGCATCTTGGATCTTTTCTAACAAGATTTTTATTTGGAAAATTCCCCCGTCTGTTTTTGGGGCATGTAGTCAAATCGCAATGTTGCTGCACCCAACACTGGTAGTTTCCCTGGAAAGATACATCTTCCTACCCATTTGGATGTAGCATGTCAGAGCCGACGTCGAGGCTTTTGCTTCCTTGCAGTTTATCGATATATTCCTTGCATTTGGTATCCATAGTCCTCTGGCCAGCACCAAGTCAACGGGATTCTAATATTCCTTTCCCTGATCCAACCAAAGCTCTTTGTAAATTGGACTCAGCAGGAGTAAGTCCAGTGACCTCATAAATAGTGGAAATGATTGCAAATCAGAATTCATATATGTTCCCAACTCAGTGGGTATCCTTCTCTCCCACAAAGGAAGCAATCATCGCTTTCAAATTTCTGTTTGCCCTTTTACTCAGCTATGTTGGAAGAAAATATAGAGAGAGATTTCGCTCTATAAGCCTGAAAGGTCCACTTCTTCCAGCCTGAAAAAATAAGAGTCCTGTGTCTGGCCCTGTGTAGTCATGGGGTCCCACTTGAGGAATAACCAGAGGTGTGAGGAGCTGGCTGGGGGCTCACAGAAATGTTCTTCCATGGGCACTTGGGAAAATATTTCATATTCAAAGAAACCCTTCAAAATTTTGTAGCAGAGACTTCTAATGCTCCATCAGTACCTGTGTTTTCTCCTCCTTCCATGGCACACTGCATTTCCCTGGCACAGAGGTAGGGCCTTGTGACTCATTTTGGCTGAAGAACATGGGCAGAAGTGATTATGTCCCTTCTGGGCTTAGCCCCTCTGAGCTCCTCCACGTTCTTTCTTCCCCATTTTCTGGCTTTTGCAGTGATCCAGCAGAGCACTTTGAGTCCCTAAAAGATGATGAAGTAACTAGATGAAAGGAGCCTGGGTCCCTGAATGACTGCATGGAGCAGAATCCCACCCATGGGCCTGCATTACTCACTATCATGGAGGAGAAATAAACCTTGTATTTCAACACTGAGATTTCGGAGTTGTTTGATGTGGCTTTTAGATGGTCTTTTCTAATACGTATTTCTTTGCTGAGTACTGTTTTAAGAGCCCTGATTGGGTTTGTATGGAAAAGGCTTCTTTTCCTTCCCTCCTTCCTTCCCTCACCCTTCCTCTGCTTTTCCTACAGAGAAATACATGAATCCAGTGACTTCTGGTTTTAATGCATCAAGGGTACATAAGGTAGAGTGAGGGAAAGAGATTGCTTTGGCGAGAGCATGGATAGCCTTGGAGTCTCATCCTGCCTGTAGCTTTTACTAGTTGATAAATCAATTGGATGTGACCTCAGTTTCCTCACCTGGGCAATGAGCATATATGAATAAGAGGGGTTGCTGGGACAATCATGTATATGAAAGAGATCATGTATATGAAAGCATAGTTTTATAAACTGTAAAGCTCTGTATGCCCATGGATAACTATCTGGGAAGTAGGAGGATGTTAAAACTTTCCTGAGTGATGTCTTCATTCCCTCTGTTCTCTCACCTTCCCTCTGCAATTCTAGGCGTCCACATTTATTTAGTGGAAGCACCAACGTTGTGTCCCAAATTCTATCATGTTTCACTGGTGGAAAAATATTCCTTGGATAGCATTTATAGAAAGTAAAGTTAATTTTGCCCCTCTCAATGTTTTTTTCTTCTTGTTTTAGTGGTTGCTAGATTTATGGAAGGAGAATTCATAGTAGAGTTAATAAGTCAATTAAATTTCATTTAGTTTACAAAAACCCTCCATTCTAAAACCTCCCAAGAAATAAAACTACATCTATTCACACAAATTGCAACACTATTTTTCTGAATAAACAATTTCTTTTTGTGTTTTATTGTTTTTATGTCCTAAAAGGACAGAGAGATTCACCAGTCTTGGAATTTCCATAATTTAAGAGCAATCATTTGCTTTTTCTAATTTGTCCTAATGAGCTCACATTTTTTCTTTATCAGACTCATTTTCTCTGGCAAAAGGTCATCCCGGGCAATCATCCATGTCTGCTGGGTATAAATTGTTTTCATAACAATTTTCATTTGCCTTGGAAAATGTGCCAGGCTGAAAACACAGCCACTCTGTATCTCTGACAGTGTACATTGTATTTCCCCCATTTGCTTTGGTGCATCAGCCTTTCAAAGAGTAATAAGCTATAGAATTAGTAATGTTGGCTGGTGATGTGGACTGCCAAGACTCCTTTCCTGCTGAGGGTTTAAACTGCTCACAGCCCCGGCCTTCCAGCATGGCACGATTGTCGTGTCTCCTCTCTCTGGCTCAGCCCTGGCTCCAGAGCCCACTGTTGCTCCCCTCCCACCTTGTGGGTGAGCTTTCCGGTTGCCCTTGCCTTGGACTTGGACATCAATCCCCCTTTCCCCTGTGCCCCATCGCTGAAGGCTGCTCAGGCCCACTTCTGCCTCCATCCTCAGCTCCTGGAGGTCCTGGGCCAAGCCTGGGACCCTGTAATAGCCAGAGATGGGAGGGTTCCAAAAGCCCTACATTTAACATTTTATCTTAATTCTCCAAATGCTCGAGCACATATTCTATGGATTCATTCATTCATTTAACAAACATTACTAAGCTGTACTCTGTTCCAGGGACTGAGCACAAAGATACAAGAGAACACATTTTTGCCCACAGAGTGGTACAGTCCAGGAATGGAGATGGACAACTGGACAAGGAATTGTACAGCCATAGCAGACAGCATGGGGATGGAGGGGGAGCAGGGTGTCAGCTCCAAAGGTTCTCATCACATCAGACAGACACAACGTCCTGAAGGAGGAGCTAGACCGGCCCTGTCCAATAAGAATGTAATGTCAGCCACAAATATAAATTTTGAAAAATCTTAAAAATAAAATTAAAAAAATTATACAGTAAAATTGACTTTTTTTCTTTTGGTGTTCAGTTCCATGAATTTTAACACATGTAATAGATTCCTGTAACCATGGCCACAGAGTACAGAACAGTTCCACTGCTCCTCCAAATCCCGCTGAGCTACCCCTTTGGCACTGCACACTCTCCAACCCATAATGTCTGGCAACACTCTCTGTTTTCCACCACTATGGTTTGGTCTTTTTAAGAATGTCAAATAAATGGAATCATATAGTATGTAACCTTACGCGATTGGCTTCTTTCACATAGCACAATGTCTTTAAGATTCATCCAAGTTGTGTTTAGTGATAGTTTGTTCCTTTTGACTGCTGGGCAGTTTTTCATGGTATGGTTGTACCACAGTTTATCTATTCATCCAGTGAAGAACATCTGAGTTGCTTCCAGCTTTTTTTTTCTTTTTCTTTTCTTTTTTTTTTTTTTTTGAGACAGTGTCTCGCTGTGTTGCCCGGGCTGGAGTGCCATGGCGTCAGCCTAGCTCACAGCAACCTCAAACTCCTGGGCTCAAGCAATCCTCCTGTCTCAGCCTCCCAAGTAGCTGGGACTACAGGCGCACACCACCATGCCCAGCTATTTTTTTCTATTTTTAGAAGTGATGGGGGTCTTGCTCTTGCTGAGGCTGGTCTCCTACTCCTGACCTCAAGTGATCCTCCCGCCTAGGCCTCCCAGAGTGCTACAGCTATGAGCCACCGCGCCTGGCTTCAGCTTTTGACTATCACAGAAAAAGCTGCTGTGAACATTTGTGTACAGGCTTTTGTGTAAAAATAAGTTTTCATTTCTCTAGGGTGAATGCCGAGAGGGAGGGTTGCTGACACATATGTGTGTGTATGTTTGACTTCTTGAGAAACTGCCAACCCTTTTCCAGCATGGCTGAGCCTCTCTGCATTCCCAGCGATTTACGAGAGTTCCAGTTGCTCCTGATCCTCACCAGCACTTGGTATTGTCAATATTTTTTGTTTTAGCCATTCTACAGGTATACAGTATTATCTCTTCATGGCTTTAATTTGCATTTCCCTAATAACTAGTGATATTGAACATCTTTTCATGCATTTATTTGACTTCCTTATATTCTCTTTGGTGAAGTATCTGTTCAAATCCTTTGCCTGTTTCTTATTATTGCATTTTGAGCGTCCTTTATATATTCTGGATGCAAATCCTATGTCAGACATGTGCTTTGAAAATAGTTTTTCCCCAGTCTATAGCTTGCCTCTTAATTATCTTGCTGGTGTCTTTGGCAGAGCAAAAGTTTTACATTTTTATGGAGCTCAGTTTATCAATTTTCTCTTTTGTGGGTCATGCCTTTGGTGTCATTTCTAAGTGCTCCTTGTATTTTAAATTTTTTAGCTGCCATTTTAAAAAAAAGTAAAAGGATACAGGCAAAATTAATTTAAATATTTTATTTAACCTAATATTTCCAAAATACTATGCTTTTAACGTGTAAGCATTTTAAAAATTATTAAGGAGATATTTATTTTACATTCTTCTTTCGTACTTGGTTTTAAAAATCCATTGTCTATTTTAAACCTACAAGCCATCTCAGTTCTGACTGGCCACATTTCAGGTGCTCAATAGCCACCTGTGACTAGTGGCTGCTGTATTGGAGAGTGCAGGGCTACAGCACTTGAACAGTTCTCAGAAGTGATGGCTGACAGCTCTTAACCCCCTCAATCACATTAAGGGTACAAAAGAGGAATCAAAGATTTGGGGAGGATTTTTGAGGGGGTGGAATTTCTTCAGAGAAAGCTGTGCTGTGGATTCCACCCCGCTCCCCTGGAAGGGATGGGACCTGCTACCTCTTTTTTTTTTTAATTTCAGAATGTTACAGGGAAACAAACGTTTAGGTTACATATATTGCCTTTGCCCCGCCCGAGTCAGAGCTACAAAGCCTGCCCATCCCCCAGACGGGGCTCACCGCACCCATTAGGTGTGTATATACCCATCCTCCCCTCCCTGCTCCCACCTGCCTGACACCCGATGAATGTTACTTCCTTATGTGCGGGTAAGTGTTGATCAATTAGTACCAATTTGATCATGAGTACACGTGGTGCTTGTTTTTCCATTACCTCTTAATCTTAAACCAGGGCAGAGAAGCTTTGGAAGGGGAGGCTGCTGTGCTGGGAGCCCCAGGGGAGGGCTGGGGATGCCTGCCTCTTGCTTCAAGCCTCCAGAAAGGGTTTTGTGGAGTCACTCGTAGAGCTTAATACACATCCCTTCTAGTTTGAGGGATACAGTTAACTGTGTCTGATTTACCCCTAAGAAACCTACAAGTCAAGAGACTGGCTGAGGCAGACTGTGGTGGCTTAGTAGAAGTTGCTGTATTTGGAGGCCCTGGCCTCCCATCTCTTGGGATAAAGAATGCAAAAGAATGCAAGAGCGTTTCCTGAAAATGTGCCAAAGAGAGAAAGAAAGCCAGTGTAAGGTGCTGTCCAGGAGAGTCACCTGCAGGGGCAAAGAAAGGACCTCAGCAGGGAGAAGCTGGAGGTGTCACCCAATGCCTTGCAACTGGAGAAGGACAAGTGACTGGCCTAAGCAGAGATACATTTGTCCTAGTCAGGAGAACTGCAGCTGGGAGTGGTGTCTCCAAAGAACCTACAAGAGAAAGAGAAGGAGTCAGCTTGAAACATCTGCTAAGTTAGAAAACAGCAATGCTAGGTGTCCACGTACCAGTCAAAACAGCCTTCTGGCTCCCTTCCCACTTTCTCCTCTTTGTACTCCACCCCTGGAGAGGTCAGAAAGGTGGTTAGCAAATTGGAGAGGAGGACAATGAGAAGAGGTCTACCATGTCCCTCTTCTCTGACTGCAGGCTTCCTACCTACAACGGCCTGGAGCAGGCAGAGTAGAAAAGCCTCAGTTTAAAATCAGGTTTAGAGGTTTAGTTATTACATGAGACGGGATGTTTACTGACTAATTTAAACTATTTGGGGACTTAGGTAACTGTAAGACTGTGCTTCTCACCTGCTTAATGTCACGTCCTCGTAACTAGCCTCTTGCCTCTAGACTCAGTCACTCCCTCTGTGATCCATCCTACTCCTTGACTTTGGGTATAGCCTCTTGAATCTCAACTCTGGTCATGCCACACTTCTTCTCAAAAGCCTGTCATGTGCAAACCTCTTAAGGATTTCCATAGGATAGAAGAAGATGCTCCCTCTATTCAGTCCAAAGGTGTCATGGTGGCGGTTCGATGGTGGCAGTGGTGACACAAGGAATGGCAGAGAGCGTACCTGTCTCAGGTGCTCCTGGGGCCCTTGCCCAGAAAGTACAGAGAGAGTTTAGTTTGCTTGCAGTGAGGAAAATCACACACATTCTCAGCTGAAATTGATCAACTGAAAATGTTGAAACATCACTGGATTGTCATTGAGTAAAAATAACCCATCAATCCATCATCCAATGTATTTGTGGGAAATGAAAGACATTCGATTGGGTGATTTATTAATTCAAGAAATATTTACTGAATAAAGCCTTGTGCTAGGGAGCTGAAAATATAATATATTCATCCCTGTCCCTGCCTTCATGGAGTTCACAGTTTATTAGGCGAGATGTAAGCAAGACATTATTGTGAAGAGCTAGGATTGTTATGATAGAGGAAGTCCAAGTGCTTTGGATGCCCACAGCAGAGACAATGTTTGAAGCCTTATGACTTTGGGTTTCTAGGCTTCTAGGATCAATTCTAAAACCATACACAGACTTGCAAAGGAAACAAGTATCAGAGGGCCCCGGACCTCAAGAGAAATAGAAAGAAATAGCAATATAAGGTTGGAACATGATAAGGAAGATAAGGGCAAGAAAAGAGCTGAACTGTCCAGTGATGAATGGAAGAAACAGGATTACACACCTCAATCACGGAAGGAAAAAAAGGATCCAAGAATTATCATTCGCTTTTTAAATCATTTATTGATCCCCCACAATGAGTATAAAACATTTATATTTTCCAGATAATGGTTAAAAATGGATGTTCGTTCGATGCAGCCTTTCTGCGATGGCAGTGAGATTGTGCGTCTGAGATTTGCAGGGCTAGGAGCACGACTGACGAGCAGCCCCCGCTGTGCAGGTCTGAAATCCCCCACGTGCCTGCCTGGAGGCCTTGCTTCCCACGGACTGTTCCTAGCCAATGACAGAGCCCGGCAGGGATACTAAGGACGAGGAGACACAGGGCTCTTCTGATGGGTAACTTTTGAGACAGAGTTTTGAGACTCAATTTTTGAGACAGAGTCTCACTGTGTTGCCCGGGCTAGAGTGAGTGCTGTGGCGTCAGCCTAGCTCACAGCAACCTCACACTCCTGGGCTCAAGCAATCCTCCTGCCTCAGCCTCCCGAGTAGTTGGGACTACAGGCATGCACCACCATGCCCGGCTCATTTTTTCTCTATATATTTTTAGCTGTCCATATAATTTCTTTCTATTTTTAGTAGAGACGGGGATCTCACTCTTGCTCAGGCTGGTCTCAAACTCCTGACCTCGAGCGATCCACCCGCCTCGGCCTCCCAGAGTGCTAGGATTACAGGCGTGAGCCACCACGCCCGGCCTGATGGGTAACTTTGGCTTGAGAACTCTCTGCCTGCCTGCTGAACTTTCCTTAGAATGGCATGGCAGTCTAGGATGCTCCCAGCAAATAGTCCTTCCTTTCTTCTCTCCTTCACTTGGGCTCAGACCTACCTTCCTGGCACCCTCCCCATTTTCTATCACGGGTGCTTTTCCTAACAAATTTTTGGCACATCTAATCCTATCTGGCATCTGCTTCTCAGAGGACCCAGACTAACACATCTTCTCAAAAAGCGTGCTCCCAAGGGAATTCATAGATGTTTCTTGAGGCACCTTTTTAATCCAGAAACCATCAGTGCTGTCTGGGTGGGTGTCGCAGTGGAGGGGTGCCACGGCAGGCCATGTGTCATGGCGTCACATACATACCTGATTCAAAGTTTGGCTCTTCCAAGTGCAGCTGTGTGATCGGGGGCAAGTTCCTTAATCTCTGCTACCCTCAGTTTCCTCATCTGTAAAATGGGATACTCATTTTTCCCTCGAAGGTTTTTTGGCAGGAATTAATTGAGGTAATAATGCATGTAAGGGCTCATCATAGGATCTGGCGCACAGGGAGCTGGCTGGGGCTGGCTGCCAAGGGCTTCACTCTCCCCCTCCTTCAGCACCAGCGCTCTCTTACCTCCCAGATGAGAAGGGAGGAAACACATGTGCCATTGGTCATCTCTCATACAGGGTCTCCTGATGCCCTCCATTTTAAAGACTGCTTCATTGAGCTCTTACAGAGTTGGGGGCTCTGCTTTTTCCTCTGACCTCCTGTTAATGTCCCTCTCTCGGTTCTGATCATACAGGGTCCTGTACGGTTCTCAGCGGATGTCTCCAGCACCTCTTTTCCAGAAACTGCGCTGCACTCCCATCCACTTGCTCACTGCGGGAGCTGCCATGTCGGTCCGCTTGTCCCCGGATACAGTTGATTGTTCCAGCAGTGGCACCTGTCTCAAAATGAGCCATCGATGCCTTCACTAGGAATGTTGGACTCCAAACTAGGGGTGTCAGTTTGTCTCTCTTTGGAGGTGGCTGAGGCCATGACACCTCAAGCTCTGAAGCTGTTGGCAGCCGTGTTTCCCACTGTGTGAAAGGAGGAAGCCGGGTCACATGGGATGAAAGAATGTGGTTGTCACACAAGACAGGGAGAGATGAGAGGCAGAGAGCTGTCTGGCCGCATAGAGTCCTTGACTTTGGTTATTCCCTGGGCTTTGTGAGAGACCCCCACATCTCATACTCAACTCCCTCTTTGCTTAAGCCACTTTGAGTAGGGCACCTGTCACTCATAGCCCAGAGAGCTCTGCCTGATGATAGCACAGTCTTGTTCCATGTGTCTATCCTGCCTTCCCATCTTGACTTTGAACCTTTTGAGAGCCTCTGCTACACCCCTCATTCTGTGCCTGCCCTCAGCACCCAGAATAGTGCCTGGCCCTTGCAGCTGCTCCGGACAGATGTGCAGTGGACAATGAGGCTCAATCAAGTATTCTGTTCACAGAAGTTTTCTATATATTCCACACATGATGTCATAGGCCTGCTTTAAATCTATGCTCAAAATGCTGGATTAAATGTGCTAAAAATATTTTTGTGGCAAGAACTGTGGACCCTTTTGGGAAGGAGCTTCTGGCAGGTATTTTGTAAGAGGCATGGTGGCGTTTCAGGTCGTTGGGTGTTGCTAGGAGAATTGCGGTACTTAAAATGAAGCAACGTTGCCGTCTTCCCCACCCCACCCCAGGCTCCCCCATCCGGCCCCTTCCCTCTGCAGCTCCACCAAGCAGCCTATTTAAAAATGCAAACATTGAAGGGGTCACTGAAGCCACAGCTGGCTTCTCTGTGGTTGTAGATGTGTAGGGGGTTTGATTCTTTCTCAAGGTCTTTCACATACATTATTTCATTGACTCCTTATTAAGGTGTAAACTTCACGAGGACAGATACTTGTTTTGTGTTTTGTACATAAGCTAGCCTGAGCTGGGTTTTTCAGTAAACATTTTGGAGTCAGATTCTTCTAATATTTGTTACATGCCTTCCTTGAGCCTGGCCCTGAGGCCTTTCTCATGTGGTATCTCATTTAACTCAGGTACCGCATGACCCAGGATTTGTGAGCCCATTTAACAGATAAACAAGCATACACAGAGAGGTCAAGGAACTTGTGCCAGGCCACACAGCTGATCAGTGGCTGTGCTTGGATTTGACTCCGTGTCGAGTTCAATTTTCACATAACACATGGAATAACAAGTGATGGAGGAAACTCAAGGGTGAGCTGTTCTTTCAAAAAAGAAGATAGTGGAAAGTATTTCCCTCAAATTGTGCAAAAATGAGTCCCAATGGGTTTCTTCTTCCTGATTCTAGGGCTGGGACTTGGGTGGGATGAGTGGGCAAAATGTAAGGGGGTGCCAACTCAGTAATCAAGAGAAATAATATTTTAATGCTATGTTTTTAAAAATTGAAATTAATGAAAAAACTATGATGAGTAATATATCAACATTTTAACCAAAGATAAGATCTGTTGACAGATAGGGCCAGGATGAGGGCGAGGTGAGTGTGATGAACCACACAAGTGCACGGTTGGATGGTGAAAGGTAGGGAAGACACCATCATGCATTCATCAAAAGCCAATTTTGTTTTCCTCCGTGGCTTGCAGAGAGACTACAGGTCTTCTCCTCCTTTGCAGTTAAGTGTGGCCATACGACTAAGTCCCAGCTGATGGAATGTCAGTGGAATTGATGTGAGCCAGCCCAGACCTGGCCATAAAAAACATCCAACATTCAATCCTCCATTTTCTTTCCCTCTCCCAGCTTGATACAGATGAGCACGGTGACCTCAGAAGCTAAGGGTTGAAAATGACAGAGCCACCAGATGAAAAGAACATGGGAAGTCAGTCATGGAGGAGAGTAGCCCACTGGTCAGATTAAGACCCCCTTTTAGAACTTCAAGGGATTTTTAAAAACCTTATATAGTGTCACTCCACTAAGATTTTGGGGGTTTTTATGCTCATGCAACTAGCATGACTTTAACTAATATAGAACTTATTACCAGAAGTGGGGTGCTGACATTATAAAAACCTAAGGCCCGGCGTGGTGGTTCACGCCTGTAATCCTAGCACTCTGGGAGGCCGAGGCGGGCGGATCGTTTGAGCCTGAGCAAGAGCGAGACCCCGTCTCTACTAAAAATAGAAAGAAATTAGCCAAACAACTAAAATATATAGAAAAAATTAGCCGGGCATGGTGGCACATGCCTGTGGTCCCAGCTACTCGGGAGGCTGAGGCAGGAGGATTGCTTGAGCCCAGGAGTTTGAGGTTGCTGTGAGCTAGGCTGACGCCACAGCATTCTAGCCTGGGCAACAGAGTGAGACTCTGTCTCAAAAAAAAAAAAAAACCTAAAATACATGATATTGGCTTGGTGGTCAGGTGGCAGGCAGCAAGGAAGCTGGTCATGGAGCTGTAAGTATGGAAAGCCATGATACACAAGGACCACACTTTGGGTGAAACTGTCACATGTGATAACTTGGAAGGCAGACCCTGTGCCTACTGAGCCTGTTGCTTTTAGAGAACACAGTTGGAAAGAGTCAAAGCAATCCTATGAGTTGGATTTTACTTTCTGCTTTTGGCAAGGTATTGCGAGTAAGAGTCGAGCTCAAGAGAGATTTGGCTGATTAGACTTAAAACACCTCTTGTGTCCCTGAACTTGCACAGGAAGAAAGCAGCTGCAAACGTCGTGCAGCCTGAAAGGAGGGAATGCTCTTCAAAACCCACTGCGTGGGAGTTCACGGACAAGGAGAAGCCTGCGAGAGCCAAGTCAGGAGCCACAAGAAGTAACGAAAGAGACAGATTCTCCCAGAGAGCAGAGTCAGCATCTAATTACGAAAATTCCCCACTGCAAGGGCAGGGCGTCTTTCCTTCAATTCCTCTAAACTCCTAGCTGGGTGTTTATCTGGGCCTCTTAAATCTCACCTTGTGCTGTGCTGTGTGTTCCTTGAAAGCTACAGTGGTCATAAGCCTTTCACATCCCACTACCAACATTAAAACCTTTTCTGGAACTCAATATGCATCTGGAACCTTTAAAGTGGTTAATTCTCTTTAGCCCAATAATTCCATGTCTAGGAATCTGGTCCAAGAAAATAATCTGATGTGTCAATAAAGATTTTAGCACAGAGATGCCAACACAATATTATTTAAATGGTAAAGAAAAACTGGATACTACCTAAATATCCAATGGTGGATTAAATAAATGATTTAGAAAATTGATAGTATATTTATAGGGTAGAATATTATTTATCCATTAATTTTTTTCTTTGTATAAGAAAAGTTTTTAATGACTTGGGGGAAATGCTTATGACGCAAAATCGTGTGTATACTAAGACTTCAACTGTGTATAAGAGATACACAGAAAAAAAGCTGGAAGGAAGTGTATTAAATGCTCGTGGTGATTTTACGGGGAATTATATTGTTTACTACAGATAATGTCTTTGAAGTTTTGGGTAATACAATATACAGATTTTCCACAAAGATCATGGATTGCTTTTTTAATTAGAGGACAACATCTTCCCTTAAAAGAGAAACAATGGATGATATGTCAAAGTCTTCTCATATCTGCTATTCCTCCTTTTCCATCTGGCTTGACGTGCTGGAGACAGCATTGGCCCCGGAATCGGGAGGCCTGAGTTCTAGATTAATTTGCTGTGTGGTCTTTGGCCTCACTGGGGCCTGTCTTTCCGTTTTTTACAAAAGGGGCAGCACGGGATGATATTGCACAGGCCTTTCCAGTTCAAAAAGTCTTTCTACAAATATGCTGAATCACTCTAGTTTATCATTCCTTTTCATTCCTGGAGGTAAAACCAACCCCGAAATCTTGGAGCCTGATAGACTTTGAAATTGTACCTCATTTTAATTCTCAAGTTTTTAGCATGAGAGCAACATTCAATATGGTTCTGAAATATCTCATGCAAAAAAGTGCCAGAGTCATAGACTGAAATATTTATTTGAATATAAATGAACTCAGATTTGCCAAAATACGTTCCCCCTGTTGTCATGGACACAAATGCCTGACTTTCTGATTTGCATTTCTTTTCTAATGGGTACAATATGTTTCAGCTCCTCATTGGTGCTGGGATTGGATTTGAGAAACTCACCGTTCTGTGAGCTCCCCAAAATGTCAGCCCGTGGGGCAGTTTTGTGCCTTCGATCCTGCTTCACCTAACCAGCTGGAAGTGAGTTTGTGCCCCTGTGGGGTCAGGACAGGGGTTCAGAGAGTGCCCCACCCCTCCCTGCTAGCCTCTCCTGGACGTACGAGCAGTAGATGTTAGAGGTATCGGGGTGCCTTCCACCTACTGCCTCTAGGTCTCTTTCCCAGCCCAAGCCCCCTCCTACCTCTTTGGAAATTCACCTTTGCTCTCTTCTTAATAGCGAGGGTTGCAGGGATTGTTGTGCAGACATTCCTGGCCCCTGCTGGCATCTGCTGTTTCTCCTACGTGCGCCCTCTCGAGGCTGGGTTGCCACCTCATCTTTCCTCCACGCTCAGATTCTCAGAATCATGATCTATTTACTTTTCCCGTTTCCTCTTCACCTCAATAGCGAAAATCCCCCAATCCTGCTGATTCTACCTCCTAATAACCCCTCTGCTTTCATGGAAACTTCTTCTAATATCATGTCAATCTAGCAGGGATAAAACTCTAATGGGAACTTGCCATCATTTTGCTTAAAACCCCTTAATAGCTTGACCTTGATATTGAGATAAAGTCCAAGATCTTTATGGCTTTTGAGGGCCTGCCCAACGTTGTTCCTGTCCCCTTATTCAACCTCATCTCCCGCCACCCTCTCCTGTGCTTGTACTCCAGGGACATGGGTCACTTTGTGCTTTTCTGCTGTGCCATGCTTCTTCCTTCCTCCGGGCCTTTGCACATGCTGTTCCTTCCACTTGGAATACCCCCACCTCCAGCAGACACTTCTATACAGGTTTCAGGACTTACCTTCAATGCCACTAGTTCAGGGCAACCTTCTCTGGCATCCCCAGTAGATAATCTATTCCCCAGATACACATACTCATCACCCCCTGGGCTTTTCCTCTATAGACGTGTCTCAATTGGAATGAAATACTTACTTAATGTCTGTGTTTTTGCCAACCCATACGCTCTATGATGGCCAGCATTGTATCTGTTCAGTTTGCTACTGTATCTAATCCCTTATGGAGTGGCAGGGATGCAGGAGGTGCCAAATAATTATCTGAATGACAACGAATTCTTCAGACTGGTTGTCAGAATAAATTTCTAAGTCAAAAATCTGACCCCAAAATTCCCCAACCCACAACTCTCCCCTCCCCTGACAAAACTCAAAACGTACCCTTGAGTTCATTGTTTATCAAAGAAACAAAGGCCAAGTTCCCTGGTGTCGCGCACAAGGCCTGCTGCAGTCCGACTCCGGCCATCTTCCAGCCCCATTTCCTCCCACTCCTGCCCTGACTCTCTGCGCCGCAGGCACACCCAGCCCTTTAGAGCCCCCAACCCACTGGGGCCTCTGTGCTCGGGGCCTTGGCTCTAACTGCTGGGTTCCTCTTTCCCTCTTCTCTGTGCGGAGAACTTCTGCACAGCTTCCAGAACTCAGCTTGGATGAAGGAACCTAGGCCTTCATCCTCCCCTGGGAATCCTCCCTACCGCTCAACCAGCTCATCCTTCCTGCTGGGCTGCATTACTCATGTCGAAGTTTGTGTTCACCCTCTTGTGACCCCTTTAGGACAGGAACGCTGTCTTCTCCTGCCTGTGTCCCCTGTGGCCAGAGCCGGGGCTGGGCCGCAGTGCCATGAGGGCCTGTTTCCACCCCTCTGCCCGTGTTTCCACTCTGCTCATGGACAAGAAAGAACTCTGCCTCCCTCATGCCTGGCGATGGCCCCCTCCCTAATTCCTCCCTAGTATGCCCCTCCCATGGGAGATGTTGATAGTCTAATTGGACAGAGTAAGGACATTCTCTGAAACAAATTGTACCAGTGGGTGGAATGTCTGTGTCTTAAAGGCAGGAACAGAGACTCTGCGCCTCCTCCGCCTGTTCATCCAGCCAGCAGGCACCTGACCCTGCCACCGTCCTCTCTGACGTACGCAGCTTCTGTGCCTGAGCGGAGAGGGTACGTCATGAGGGGCATGCCCTGAGGGTGTCACCACCTTAGGTTCAGGAGGGCTGGGAAAGGGAGCCTTGCTTAGACGTCCTGGCAAAGCTTCACTCCTTGTCTCAGCTTTTCCTGGAGACGGGGAGGGGGGGCGGGGGGGGGAAGGATGCTGGGTGCGTGACCGATTGCTAGTGATAAAGGGCGGCTTCATTTTCCTTTTGAGTACAGCACACCTAGTATGTGTGCGTCACCAGCCACGTTCTCTGTCCCACACTGACGCTCTAACGTGACAGTTGAGAATATCTGTTCCTGACTCAGAGTCCCTGGGTTCAAATCCCAGCTCAACTACTTGTTGATTGAATGACTGTGGACAAGCAACTAGGCCTCCATTTCCTCATCTGAAAAATGCGGGAATCAATAGGGCTGTTGTGAGGATTAAATGGGAAACTCTGAGCGCAGTGCCTGGCACAGGGGGAGCATCTCTAACAGGGTTGCTGTTAGGGCACTGGAATGGGGCTCTCTGAGGGTGGGAATGTGTCTGTGCTGTTCAGGGCTGCATCTCTCACAGCTGGAGCTGAGCCTGACACATAGTAGGTGCTTAATGAATGCTTATTATATGAATCATTACTGTTGCTATTGTTAATAATGTGTAGGAGGTGCTCAGAAAAGCTTTTGAAATGAATGAATGGATGAATGCATAAATACCCATCCAAAGCCAGGCTGCAGCACACAGGCTTACTGAGAGATATAGAAGAGTCTATTTTAATTAAATCAAATATATGAACACAGACCAGGGAACCTCTACTTTGCATTTTCTGAAATGTCAGCAGAATTTTCTAGGTTTGAACAGCACTGGCATTTTGGAACAGTCATGTGATGGGAACAGTGTCGTTCGCTGTCGTTGAGCTCCTGTCTAAAGTGCTCTTCTGGGTCCTGGGGACACAGGTGAACCAGGCACCATTTCTGCCTGAAGGAGCTCCAGGCTCACAGGTGAGAACCAGGGCAACACCTGGAGAGTGGCCTCAGGTGTCCACCACCTATGGCTC
>CM052444.1:83075713-83091656 GCA_028533085.1 Varecia variegata
AGATAGAGGGAGAGTGTGCCCAGGATGGGGAGCGAGCCAGGGAACGGGGTGGGGGTGAGGGGCGGCGGCGGCGGCGGGAGCGGGCGGAGGACGCAGGAACCCGGAGCCGAGCGGGGAGAGGCGGGCAGTATTCGCCTCCGTTCCTCAAACACAGGATGCGAGCGCCCTTTGGAGAAGTCGCGCTCGGCGGCAGCGCTAACTCCATGGGCAAGTGCAAATGTAAAGAGGCCCTGAGAGCACTCTGTGCAAATATCAGGCCGGGAAGTGCTGCGCCCGCGGAGCTGCCGGCACCTCGGCGCCCCCGCGCCCTCGGCTGCGCGCTAATTCACTTTGCCGTCACCTCCGCGGGCGGGCGCGGGCGGCCGGAGCGCGCAGAGGGCGCAGAGCGCCGCGCGGGGCCAGGGGCCGCGGCCCTGCCTAATGGAGCAAAAGACAGATCAGCAGAAGCAAGGCAGGGGGGGCGGGAAGGGCAGCGCGGACACCCGCATGAAGTCCGAGAAGCTGCCGCAGAGACTAAGAGTGCTGGGCTAGGACCTGGCCTTGTGTTTGGGGCTTCCACCTGCAGCGGGGAGACTCTCAGCAAGACAGTTTCCTCGTGGATAAAATAGGGAAATAAAGCCTTTCCTGTTCACCTTGAAGGATTTTTCTAAGACTGGAATGTGAAGGCATGTAGAAAACAATAAAGTTCATTAATGCCAACTAAGACAATCATAGCTAACTAACTCTTTCACAGCTAAGTGCCTGACACTGTTCTAAAGTCTCTATCCTGTGATCCTCTCAACAGCTCCACTTATGCCCATTTTACAGATTATAAAACTGAAGCACAGAGAGGTTAAGTCACTCACTCAAGGTCACACAGGGGGCTGCTGGCTGGTGAACCCTGACGATCTGACTCCAGAGTCTATGCTACGCTACAGTATGGGCGCTTATTTATTAATGCCCACGTTTTACATGTGAGGGAAGGGAGGTTCAAAAAGTTTGGGCCTTGCTCTGTCTATGTCCTGTAGGTAGTAAGTAGCAAAACCAGAACTCGGGGCTTCAGGGCCAGAGGAGTCAGTGGAATGAACATGGCCTGTGGGGTCGAATGACTTAGGTTCAACGTCTTGTTCGGCCACTGTGTGATGTTGAGAGAGTTCATTCGGCTCTCTATAATAGGGGATATCGACCAACTCCAGAAGGTTGTTATAAAAATTAAATGAGAAAAAGTGTAGGAGGAACCTAACACATAGTTGGCACTCAGTAAATTCATTTGGTCAATATTTATCGAGATGTGCTAAGTCCTGAGGATACAGTGATGGCTAAGATAGAGCAGATCCCTGCCCTAGAGGGACTTGCCTTGCAATGGGGGAAACAGAGGACAAGTTAACAAATCATTACAGATAGTGACTAGGAAGACCAGGAAGAAAATGAAGAGAGTGCTATAATAGACTCATACAGGGAAGCTGGGAGGGCTTCTCTGGGGAGGTGATACTGAGTTTGAAAGACAACATGGAGCCAACCAAGAGAGGAGCTGGAAATCACGTCCAGGGGAAGGACAGCCAGCACAAAGGTGCCTGGGCAGAAAGAGCTTGGCAGGCTCCAGGAATTGGTAGCAGAAGCACAGTGAATGGGGAGCACAGGGGCAGAAAAGGGGCTCAGAGGCTGTGTACACCATGGATTTTATCCTTAGCACAATGGGAAGTCACAGAAGGCTTTTAAGTAGGGGTCCAATTTATATTTTCAAAAATCACTCCGGCTGCCATGTGGAGATTGGAGTGGGGCAAGAGTGAAGGCAGAAATCGTAAGGAGGTGAGGGTCTATCCAGGCTGGAACCAAGAGGTGTCAGGGGAAACGGAAAGACATGGATGGACGCAAAAATATTTTATTGCCTTCTAAATGCTGACTGCTGCTCAGCTTTTCATCACTGATCGGTGCTATCTGGTCTCAGGCTCAGTTTCCAGGTCTAGTGTAATGAATAGGCTTTGCAAGTTCCCCTGGGAACACAGGGCAGTGCCCCCCAGGGATCTTTAGCTGACTTCCTTGCCCAGTTGCTTCCTGAGCTGAGTTGGGGGTCAGGCTGGCCCACTGCCCTATCACAGGCCATAGATCAAATGGCAGATCTTGGGACTGTGGGCACTGACCCCAGGACCCAGTGACCAGACTCTCTGGAGGGCTGGTTCTCTCTCCTTCATCCTCCTCCTGTCTGCTGGGTTAGGCCTGTGAGGGTGGAAGCAATCAATCAGCCATGGTCACTGCCTTCAAGGTGGGGAGCGGTCACTCTGGAGGAGACCTCAAGAGAACAATGTGGGGATTAGCCTGTTGTGTTTCTTTAAGCATTTGTTGTTGAAATGGAAGTTACAATCCAAGCTAATTTGAATAACAGAATCATAGGAAAAACACCCTCTAACCACAAAAATGAATATTCAACATTCCCACCTTATCTTCTTTGCTTTGTAGGCCTGTTTCTCAGCTGCATATTAAACGGCCCCTTCATGTGAAGCTGGCAGAGTGGTGGTTTTGCAAGGCAGAATGCTTCTGGGCTAAGGTGCTAAATTCAGAACATAAGTCATTCAGGGGCCCCCAGAGTTTCAAGGATCTTACAGGGACAGGCCTAGAGCCAAAGGGAAGGTGGGAGGACTGGGGAAAGTTTGGATCAAGAATATGGAGTGTACGGAGTGAGACCTGAGTGTTCCTGACCAGCTCTCACAAGCCCAGAGGTTGCCAAGCCTGTCCTGGCCCTGGTGGTGGCACTCATGGGGAACGCCTACAAGAGGAGCATCTGATACGTGGCTATCTCAAATGATAGCCCCGCTGAGTAAGTATCTTGTGCCTAGCGGTGCCACGAGTTGTGTTTACACTGAAAACTGAGAGTTCCCTGGAATCAGCTGGCCCTTGAGAAATACTCAAGACACTGAAGTTCCCTGCCACCAGCCTTTTCCAGCCAGGCAGGCCTGTGTGCTCAGCTGCCTGCACCAGACAGGCCGCTGTACGTGCAGTTCCTTGAACGCAACACTAACTTTCCCGTCTCCTTGCCTTTGCGTGTGCTGTGCTTTCTTCCTGGAATGCCTTTCCTCCCAACTGGGCTCCTAGCAAATACCTGCTCCATGTCGCCACTGCTTGCATTTCCCGGCACCCACCCCCACCAGGTTCCCACAGGACTTACACATTGTGCTGTGTTGTAATGACCTGTTTTCGTGTCCTCTGCCAAACGAGATTGTAGATTCCCCAAGGGGATTGCTGCATCTGCAGCTCTTGGCCAGAACCTGGCACCCAGCCGAGGCCAACCCAGGCTTATATATGCACAAATGAGACACAGGTGGCTTCGGGATGAGACTTGTGGGTGACAAAAAATAGAGAATTAGTAAATATGTCGGATGACAGAATCAGGATCTCAAAAGGGCTGACTTTCTGGATCAGTGGGCTTAATCCAACAAGAGGACATTTAACAGAAATAAATGTGTCCTGCACTTATATTTCACATCAATGGCCCCAAGGAGCACGGAGAGAGGAGACAGAGGGAGAACAGCTGGAGCAACCCCCTACGAAAAAGATAAGCTTCATGTGATTGGAAGTGACAGCTGTGCAATGGGCTGCCATAAAAACCAAACTCATCCTAGGCAGAATTAATAAAGGTATTGTGCCTAGAACAAGGGAGGTTGAAGGAGGAAATATCCTGATAAATTCCAAAGAGACTCCAAATGATATCATATGAGGAACACCTCCAGGGAATGAAGTGAAGACATGAAGAAGAGCTGGCTTCAGATCTCCAAGCGGTTGGCCAAGAGAAGCAAGGTCAGGTGGGTTCGGTGGGACTTCAAGAGGCAGATAGCTTGGAAGTTCATGGTAAGGAAGAAATATTGAAGATGAAGCTTGTCCAAATACAGGACATATCACCTGAGGCAGAAATGAGGTCCCTATCCCTGAAGGACTGACCCGTGGCAGGGACGCTGCAGAGCCTTGCAACTGCCCCAGACTCCCTTCCCACCATCCTCCTCCCCACTCCCTGTGCTCCAGCCACACCGGCCTCCTAGCTAGTCCTCAGCCACGCCAAGCACATCCCCTGCCTTGGGGCCTTTGCACTTGCTGTCCCCGTAGCTTGGAAAGCTCTTCCCCTAAATCCTGGCATGTTTCCCTCCCTCACTTCAATCATATTTCTACCCATCTGTCACCTTCAAGGAAACACATTCCCTGAGCAGCCCATCTAAACCTAGTATCAGTCTGCTTATTGTCTGCCTCTCTCACTGTAATGTAAACTCCCTGAGAACAGGGCTTTAGTCTTATTCACGGCTGCAACTCCAGTGCCTACAAGGGCCTGCCACATAGTAGGTGCTCATTAAACATTTGCCAAATGAAAAAAATGAATTACCTCATTTATTCTCCACAATAGCCCTAGCTCATTTTAATTTCCACAAAAGCTTCTCGTGTAAGGATATAGCTAAGCAAGATCCCTCACCAAAGGCATGTTCCATGGACAAGTCATGGAGACGAGGAAGGGGAGGAAACTCACCCTGACTGGGTACCTGCCCTGCCAGGCACCATCATATGTAGTTTCATTTCATCTCCGCAACAATGCTGTGAGATGTGATCATTTCCCCTAAATCTCAAAGTTCAAAAGACTACCTAACATTAGGATTTGTTGGTCACAAGCAACAGAAACAATGCTCGCTAATGTTGGCAAAGAGTGAATTCAATGGAAGGAATGAAGGGAGGGGTGAAGAACTAGACTTGAGAAAGGACCGACGGAAGAGCAGCTACAGAGATCTAGCGCAGGGGCGTGAATGGTTCCTGCCATCTTTGGACCTGGTGTCTCTCTGCTCGGAATTCAGATTCCTTCAAAAGAGACTGATTGGCTGAGCTTGGATCACGTGACTCCCCTTGGCCAGGGGAAGTGAGGAGAACTTGACTGACAGGCTTAGGAACCCTGAACATGACGGGAGATGGGGCTGCCCAAGGGAAATGGAGACGCTATTACCAGACGAGTGGGGTCTGGGTGCTGGATGGGCAAAAACAAAAGCAGGTCACTTCTGGCACTCACAGATAGTGGGTCCAATCCCCTTTGTGCAGAAGCTCAGATAAGGGCAAGTACCCAGCCCATGATCACACAGGGGAAGACGCAGACCTAACACCCATGGCTCCTGGCTCCATATTTGGTGGAAGTCTCCTCAGAGTTTGGTATCCAGATGCTTTTACTTCAAACAAGCCCTCAAGGAACGACTCAGGCTTGGCCGTCGTAGCATCGCTGTGGACTTTCTGTAACCGTCCCTGAATCCAGTCCCTAAAATATGCCCACATAAAGGCTTTTCTAAACTTCTTTAACTGCAACTCTGATGGCCACTGGATCTCAAGTGAGAACTAGCATTGCCGACTTCAGGAAGTGACTGTCATAACTAATTTATTTTCATGTCTGTTATGAAGCCCTCCTGGGGTGGTATAATCCACAGACACAAGCCCGCTTCACCTCTGCTAGAAGAGTTTAAAAAATGAAATTAGACATGTTTTTGAGGCAAAATCTCTCACAGTTAACTCCCTGGTTCGGCACAAATTCTCTTAGCATTCGTGACCAAAGGAGACTCCTCCAAACCATTTCCTGTCATCTCCTCTGAGCTGTCAACTTTGATTACTCCTTTCCTGGTACTGTGCCTTGTCTTATACTAAAGGAATAAATACCTCCCTTCCCCTTGCTGAATCTAGGACTACTCCAGCACTTTTTATTTCCTATTTTACACAAAACTTTTCAGAAAAAGTGCAAAGGCGGTAACAGCAGTTGTAATAAATCACTGGGGAATGAGATGGAGACTATTTCTAGGCAGTGACCCAGAAACTGGCTTGTTTGTCCAACATCTGGTGAGCCTACTAAGCACCAGGACTTCCCCTGTTCCTTCTCTCACGGGGCCATTTGCAGTCAGGTTTTGTAGCCATCAGTCGACTAGAACTGCTCTCTCTAACCCACCATGGAAGCCCCTTTTCAACCCTCATCCTGATTAACCTCTTTGGCAACCCTTCCTCACCTTTTTCTTGTGTATCTTCCTTACCAGAGTGTGAACTGCATGAGGAGAGACTTTGTTTTGCTCACCACTGACGGTGTCTTCCTCAGAATTCAGAACAGTTCCTGGCACATAGTAGGCACTCAATAAATAGCTGTTGAATGACTGGAGGAATGAATCTCTTGTTTGAGCTCTTTGGATTCCAATACACCAGTATCTCTGGATTCTAGCACAGTGAGCGGCACATAGTCAGTCCTTTAAAAATGTGTGATGAGGCCCACGTATAAAGCCCAGCTACTCTGGAGGCTGAGGCAGGAGGATCACTTGAGCCCAGGAGTTCGAGGCGGTAGTGTGCTACGACTGTACCTGTTAATAGCCCCTGCACTCCAGCCTGGGCAACATAGTGAGACCCCGTCTCTTAAAAAAAGTATGCGATGTGTTTGAATTAAAATCTCTCCCCTTTTCTCTCAAGTGGCTCCTTCCCCTGCTCCTCTTTGTCCCCTCATTAAATGTCTGCAGTCCCTGGGGTTCTGTCCTTGTTCCTCTATTCTTCCCGCTCTACAGAGAATGCTCTGTGAGTGATCTCATCCGCTCCCACGCTTTCAACTTCCATCCCCACACCGATGCATGAAGCTGAAAGTGGAAAAAAAAAACCCAAAAACTAAAATTGTTGAGTTGGAAGTCCTTAGGCACCTCAAAGCTTGGCAGGTTGAAGGTGTGGCAGAATAACGGATTGAAAATTTAATTTACATTTTGTTTTCCCTGATGTCGGAGAATCACAGTACTATGTGTATTTTATTCTCTGTAATTTTTCCTCACCAATTCTAAGACAGTGCTCAGGACTTCTTGCCTCAGGGACAGTGGTGTTGGCTAGGCTGAAGGCAAAATTAGCCTGAAGCCTGGCACTTGCCTCTGAAAACATGAGCTCAGCGAGATTATTCTAGGTCAGGGTTTCTCATCCTCAGCACTGTTGACATTTTGAGATGGATAATTCTTTGTTGTGAGGGGCTGACCTGTGCATTGGGGGATGTCTAGCAGGGTCCCTGGCCTCTACCTACTGGATGCTGGGAGCACCCTCCACCCCAGCTGTAACAACCAGAACGTCTCCACACAATGCCAAACATCCCCTGGGCGGGGGGGATTATCCCTGGTTGAGAATCACTGTGCTAGATCGTCCAAAAAAGGGGAGGGGAGAGGCTCTATGGAAATTGCCAAACGGAAACTGGACAGCTTCCCCTACCCTGGGAAGGAGGATGCTTGGAGATCCCAGGAACCACAGTTGCCTCCTCCTCCTTGTTATGTGACAGGCCACAGCAATGGAAACCACCAGATCTTCCCAGCATGGCACAACCCCTCATCCTTCCAAGGTGGCATCAGCATGCAGAAGGAAGGAAGCCGTGGGGGCCCAGTGAATGATTATTCAGCTCCACGTCCTCAAGACCATCCAAACCTTACAGAATCTCCTGCTCCACTGGATCCTTATGAGAAAGTGGCTTTGCCCAAATACACCAGACTTCCTAGTGGCTCCTCCCCACACCCACCGGCAGGTGGCCAGGCCCCAGCGATCCCAGAGCTGTCCTCTCCATCTGGTAAATCCTGCTGGACCTATGAAGGATGCTTTCTCTTTATCCTTTTCTGCACGGAGTGTCTGGTAATCCCAGTCCTTATAAATTTGGGGTACTGCCTTCTGGATCCCCTCTGTCCTGAATGCCTGCTTCCTTCCCCACCCATGGACCAATCATCCCTATCCTCCCTCTGCTCCCTGGGGCTGCTCTTGGCTGCCCCCTTGCAGTCAGGAGGCCCTACTGCAGCCAGACGCTCTGGTAATTAATATTAGGGTAACTTTTGACACACAGCCTAAAGCATCGCTCAAATGCCCTAAATGTCCTTAGTCCTCCAAGGCTGAATCTTCTGGTAAAGACTGGCATCTTCACTAGATCTTTGCTCCCTCCTTGTCAGAAAGTTGTACTCTACAGAGTGCAAAAGAATGAACACGGCCCAGTGAATGATTATTCAGCTCCACGTCCTCAAGACCATCCAAACCTTACAGAATCTCCTGCTCCACTGGATCCTTATGAGAAAGTGGCTTTGCCCAAATACACCAGACTTCCTAGTGGCTCCTCCCCACACCCACCGGCAGGTGGCCAGGCCCCAGCGATCCCAGAGCTGTCCTCTCCATCTGGTAAATCCTGCTGGACCTATGAAGGATGCTTTCTCTTTATCCTTTTCTGCACGGAGTGTCTGGTAATCCCAGTCCTTATAAATAACCCTAAACATTCCTGTATTTCTGCCAAGTTGTCTAAGGCATTCCAAACCTGGGGTATGCTGTCTCCATCACTCTTGGTTCGTTTGGTGCTCTGTAATACACATACACTCTCATCTTCCCAAATTTCTTATGTACAACTGTAGATGGAGTTACATATGGACCCTTGAACTCAGAAATAATGCCATGAATTGATAGTTCCTAATATGTTCCCTTGAAACACTTTTTGTCTATAGAGGGATCCTTCTAGACTGCTTTCTCATAGGGTCCTGGAACTCTCTTCCAAGGGTTCCTTCTTTCACAGTGAATTCATTAAGAGAAAACACCTTCCTCCTGCCTTGAGGCTTCCCTATCAAATTCTCTATTCTTCAAGTATTGTGATCCCCAAAGCCAAAATAGTTTCATCCCCCTGGGAGGCTGTGGGCTGGAGCATGTCAGAGGCTGTCCTCTTGCCTTCTAGCTTCTATGTAATTGTCAATATCAGTGAAAAGTCCTACATTGGTTGAGTGACGGCCTTTCCTTCATCTGCCCATTGCTAAATATGGTGACCAAGGAACATGTGGGGAGACTGACAAGTTGCCCTCGAAAGCAGGCTAACAGCAGGCCGAGGGGAGATGTGGTCCCACTGGGTGGCCCAGTGTGCCCAGAGGTACTGAAATACTGAGATGATGCATCACTGCAGTAATGTCACCACCTCTCCACCCCCATCACCAACCTGGGAGGGCTCAGGCTCCCACGACATACCCCAGGCATGGTAATTCACTGCACCTGGGCCACAGATATCATCCCCTAACAGAATTTGTAAAGGCACATGGGCCAAGTTGACTAAAATATAATAGAAATTTCTATGTTTGATATACCTCATTTGCCTAGATACCTTGGCTTGAGGTTTCGCTGGTCTTGGAGACAAAGGCCTGGAATGGCAGGATAGTAGCTTCAGTGGGAGGGCCTTGGATCATAGGCAGGTTTGAACCTATAATTTCTTGGGCCTGACTTGCTCTGGCCTTGGGCAAAGAACCACCCCCGTTACTCATACATTGTGCCCCAATCCCACCCACTGGGAGGCCCTGGGGACCTTCCTGGCTGGGAACCAAGGGCTCCACCCATCCCTCCCACAGTGGGTAGAACATGCAAGTAGTTGTGTCGCTCTGAGCTTGGCCTTGGCCTGCTTTTGGGGCTCTGGGCCAGACCCCCAAGGCTTCCTTGAGCTGCAGTCTCCCCCCAGGGCCCTGGGACTGGAGACTTGTCTTCAGTTTCTTCCTGGTGGACTCTTCCCAGCCTCCATAGGTTCTGCTTCATTTAGATAGATAACCCTGAACCTTGTTCTACAAAATCTTTTATGATAGCAAAGAACCCAACCCGAGGACCTTGCTGGCTGGGGGCCAAACTCTAAACATGGGCCATCAGAAGTCTCTGCTGGTCACATCCAACCTGCTTCCACTGACCCATGGACTAGGACTCCTGCAGGGCAAACCCACAGGGGAGTTTATTTCCCAGCCTTGGGCTGGCCTTGTTCAGGTTTCACCCCTCTCCCTACACCCTTCATTCCCTACAGCCCACCCTCAACATGGAGATTCTATATGCCCAGCGCAGATACTACACAGATGGATTAATTGGGAATAGAATCCCATGGGTTTGAAAATCATCAACTGTCTATACTGATTAATGAGTTAATGTCAACCTGGAGAAGAGGGTAAAGACCGCCCTCAGCGTCTGCTTCTAATATCTTAAACTAGTATATGCTTTTTGTGGGGAAGCCTTTGCACCAGGTGCTGTGCATGGCACTTGCACAGATTTCATCCCTCTGAGATGGAGCAGGAAGCTGGGAGAGGCAGCAGGAGGCCAGGAGCCAGAATTGAGGCATGAGACCTCACTGGCTGGACCAACTGGATAAAATGGAATGTACTTGGTACCCACGGTGGATCCTATACTGCTGGCAATGCAGTGAGCAGAGATGACACAAAAGGGCCTTCCGCCTCCCACAGCCACATAGAAATGCTAAGCAGAATACAGCATAAAGATTACAAACACATGGTCAAGCTTAGAAGAAAGAACTGGAATCCCCAGGTATCAGATAGGGACCTCAAAGACAAAGCAGTAAGTAGAAATAGATACTATGGTGGTCCACAGGCATCTTGGATCTAACAATTTGGGGGCTGGGATGTTAATACTCCCAGGGGCAGCGCTGTGGCCTCCAGCCTGCGCAGGGTGAGAGCACGAGCTCTCGTAGAGCGTCGAGAAAAACTTTTTCCATCAGCTCAAGGAAGCCTCAGATACATTGCTAGGGCCATAGATGGGGAAAAAGTATAAGTCATCTAATGCAAGAAATCAAAATCTCAGGTGACTCTTGTGTGTAAGTCTGAATTTATATTCCCTAGGGGAGGCAGGAGCCCCAAAATGCTCCCCTGCAAACACACCCAGGATGATTTGAACCATTAAGGACATTCCACAACCCAGGAAACAATCTGAACATCCATTAATAGGAGACCTAATAAATTATAGTCTCTTTATACATGGAATAGTATTATGCAGCATTTAGAATGAGTGATGTATAACTATATGTATCAACATGGATAAATTTCTTAAAAAACACAATTTTGTATAAAAAGCAAATTTTGGAAGGATTATGCTTGTTTATTTTTCTATATGAATTTTATAATTGCCTTGTCTGGTTCCTCCTCTCTCCCCCAAAAAAGAGCTATTAGTATTTTTATAAGGATAATGTTAAGCTTAAAAATTAACTTAGAAAAAATTAACTTAGGGGAAAATGAAAAAAGTGAAATAGTTATGAGGTCAAATTTTCCCATTCAAGAATATTGATAGACTTCCCATTTCAAGATTCTTTTAGTCTCCTTCCAAGGTGGTTAAAGGTGTGTTTTTTGTTTGGTTTTGCATATGTGTCTCAGACATTTCTTGTTAAATTTATTCCTAGGTATTTATCTTTTTGTTAATTTTGTAAATAAGCTTGTTTCTTCTATTACATCCTCTAACTAGTTGTTGTTTATATATATGAATGCTAATGATTTCTGTATGTTCATCTTGTATATTGCTACCATTTTGAATTTTCTTATTGTTAGCAGTAGTTCCAAAGTCTATCTTCTAAGACTTTTTAGATATATAATTATATCATCTGAGAATTATATTTCCTCCTTTATAATTTTTTTACTTCTAATTTCTTCCTCTTATTTAATTTCATTGACTTCTGCCTCCAGCACAATGTTAAATAATAATTTTGAAAGTGAGAATTCTCTTGTTCCTGACTTCAGTAGGAAATCTTCCAGCATTTTCTCATTATATATGACGCTGATTTTTGAGTTGAGATAGATTTTTCCATCTTAAGGAAATATCCATATATTCCTAGTTTATTGAGTTTTTTAAAAATCAATAATTGATGATTTCTTTTCATAGATGATTCATTTTGATATAATGAATCATTTTAATTGGTTTCTTAATGCTAAACCATCCTTGCATTCCTAGAATAAATTCCACTTGGGTATGATTTATTATACTTTTAAGTGCTGCTAATTCTGTTGCTAATGTTTTATTAGGACTTTAAAATTGATATTCTTAAGTGAAATTAATCTGGTATTTCCTTTTGGGTTTAATCGTTACTGGAATTTGGTTCATTAAAATAATTCAGATTTTTTTCCTCCTTTTCCATGTTCTAGAACAGAATAATTAATATTGGAATATTAGAATTGTTTGTTCTTTAAAGGAGATAAAATTCTTCTGTGAAACAATTTGGCCTGGTGCCTTTTGGGAGATAGCTCTTTGATAACTTTCTTCATTTCCCCATAGATAGCAGTACATTTAGAATGTTTTCTATATCATGGAACCACTTTGGTAAATTATATTTTCTTAGTAAATTCAGTAGTCATTCTAGTTTTTAAGTTAGTTTTCACAGAGTTCAGCAGTTTTCATGATTAATTTTGTCTCTGTGTTAATTCCTCTTTATTTTTTCTAATTTCTATATATTTGTCTCTAAAGTTTTTCTTAATTAGGGCTAGAAACTTACCTATTTTACTGTTGTCTTTTAAAATCTTTTTTGGGTGTTATTTATTCTACTTTCTATGTTCTCTAACTCATTCAATTATCCTGGGTACTTTATTAACTTTTTCCTCTGCTTTCTTTAGGTTCATTTTGTTATTCTTTCCCTAACTTCCTGGGTTGGATGCATTGTTCTCGCTCTTGTTTATTGAATTTAAGGCTAAACATTTAAGGCTATGCATTTTCCCTCTGGCATTTCTAGCTCTGTCTCCCTACCCTTTCACCCCCACCGCATGCCTCAGGGCTATTTGTTTTCTGATTTTGTTATTTTCTGCCTTATTGAATTATAGTCTGAAAATTATTCCTATAACATTTTTATTTGAGGGGGAGATTTATTGAGGTTTAACTTGTAGCCTTATATATGATCAATTTTTAGAAACTTAAAGGAAAACTGTAGCAGAGTTCTCTTGACATGTCTCTGTCTCTGTGATATATAATATGTATATATAAGATACATGTGTATGTATGACAGACATACATCATCCCTTGCTAATTATATTACTTATATTCATATTTACTTTTTATCCACTTAATCTGTCAAACAGACAAAAAGTAAAATCCTCTACTCTTAGTGTGGTTCTTTTTCTCCTTGTATTTCCTGTAAGTTTTGTCTTTCATGTAGATGCTACTTTACTTGGCACATAGGTAGTTCATAGCCATTGTGTCTTCATCACAGTTAAGTATGTAACATATATATATAATATTATTAGGATATACACAAACATATTATATTATTAGAATTTCAAAGTTCTCTTCTGTGTCTCATTTAATGACTTTTATCCTGATTTCCACTTTGTCTAACACTAAGAGGGCAATCCCAGCACCTGGGCTCTACCACTTCTATTAGTTTCCTAGAGTTGCCAAAACAAAATACCATAAACAGGGTGGCTTAAAACAACAGAAATCTAGTGTCTCGCAGTTTTGGAGCCTTGAAGTCTGAAATCAGGGTGTGGGCAAGGCCATGCTCTAGCTGATGGTTCTAGGGGAGAATCCTCCCTTGCTCTTCCAGCTTCTGGTGTTTGCTGGCAGTCCTTGGTGTCCCTTGGCTTGTAGACACATCACTCTAGTCACGTGGCCTTCTTCTCCCTGTGTGTCTTCACATCGTCCCTCTATGCATATCTGTCTCTGTGATCCAATTTCCCCTTTTCATAAGGACATCAGGCATATTGGATGAGAGCCCACCTATGACCTTATTTTAACTTTTTTTTCCAGAATATTACAGGGGTACAAATGTTTTGGTTACATAATTTCCTTTTGTACAGTTTGAGTTAAAGTTATGAGTGTGCCCATCACCCAGATAGAGTGCATTGTACCCATTAGGTGTGAATTTACCTATCTCCTCTGCCCCTGCTACCTGCTTGATTTCCACTGAGTTTTACTTCCATATGTGCATGAGTGTTGATTGATTAGTTCCAATTTAGCATTGAGTACACATGGTATTTGTTTTTCCATTCTTGTGTTACTTCACTTAGAATGGTCTCCAGTTCCATCCAAGCTGTTACAAAAGATATTTGTTCACGATTTTTTTATGGCCAAGTAGTAATCCACAGTATACATATACCACATTTTATTAATCCATTCATGAACTGACAGATACTTGGGTTGTTTCCACATCTTTGCAATTGTGAATTGTGCTGCTATAAACATTCAAGTGCAAGTGCCTTTTTTATAAAATGTCTAATTTTAACTTGATTACCTCTGTAAAGACCCTGTTTCCACATAAGTTCACACTCTGAGGCACTGGGGGTTAGGACTTCAACATATCCTTTTTAGGGAACACAATTCAACCCATAACACCACACCTAGGCTTAATGGGGCAAGGTGACAGCATGGTTACCAGAATCTGGACAGGGTAGCTCTATGGAAAAGGCCTCTCTAAAGGCTGTGGGTTCTCTGGAGGGATTCAGGTCAAGCAGGTGACAAAGCAGGCAGAGAGCTGGGGAATAAGTACCCCTACAGCTCATTCTTCCCCCTCCAGTTTCTCCCAATGTGTCGCATTGGGAAGCCAGAGGACAAAGTAGCCCAATGATGCAGTTCGTACGAGTCAGCCTCCCCAAGGCATGGGTCAGTCTGGAGAAGGGTGGACAGTGGATCTGAAGGGCAAACAGAAGTTATCCAGCACAGCCGGGCGCGGTGGCTCACGCCTGTAATCCTAGCACTCTGAGAGGCCGAGGTGGGAAGATCGCTTGAGCTCAGGAGTTCGAGACCAGCCTGAGCAAGAGCAAGACCCTGTCTCTACTAAAAAAATAGAAATAAATTATCTGGACAACTAAAAATATATATAGAAAAAATTAGCCGGGCATGGTGGCACATGCCTGTAGTCCCAGCTACTCGGGAGGCTAAGGCAGAAGGATTGCTTGAGCCCAGGAGTCTGAGGTTGCTGTGAGGTAGGCTGACGCCATGGCACTCTAGCCCGGGCAACACAGCGAGACTCTGTCTCAAAAAAATAAAATAAAATAAAATAAAATAAAGAAGTTATCCAGCAGACTCACAGTTTCCATCTTCCTTAGGGCAACATTTTTCTGGTGCATATGCTTCATGTGTTAGTAAGTTTCATTTGGTGATCTTTTTCTTCTTTTTCATAGAGCATCTTTGTATTGATAACATGTTAGTTCCTTTTTATTATTCATCAGGGAATTAGTTGCATTTCCTAAAAGAATTTTTTTTCTCTGGGAAAAAGGGTCAATAGGCAGGGAGATTCCAAGCAGTGTTCCCAGTGGTGGTTTTCATGACACAAATATTCTTATTTTCTACTGCCACAGAGACAGATGGCTTCCTACAAATATGGCTTGTCTGTGTGATTCTGTAGCTGCATTTCCCGTGCTTCTCTGAACATACCAGGTCCAGGGAACTTCTATTTCCAACTCAGCTTACTCCCATTCCTACAGCCACGGTTACAAACAGTAGATCTGCATACTGCTTTTGCACCTCGAATTGTGCCTTTTGCTTTCAGGAGGTGAATTTTTTTCAGAAGACTTTGAAGATCTCCCAGGAGTGAGTCCTCTCATTGCTAAAATTTCTCTGTTCCATTTTTTTGTTTTGTTTTGTTTTCTCTTCATTCATTGAAATCCTGCTTGCCGTCAGCTGGCTTTGGCTGCCCTTTCACATAAAGAGTCTAGGGCTTCTAGTTTCACTACAAGTGAAGTTTGTAGACTTTCTTTTTTCTTGTTGTTGCTTTACAATGCTTTCCAAGAGGAAAGGGAGACAATGTTGACTTATACAGCCACATACATGAAGTCTTTTCCAATTGCTAATAAGATTGTCAGATCAAATCAAATGTATCTGTGGGTCACATCCAGCCCATGGTATGGCAGTGTAGGACTTCTTCATTAGGACATAGTGGTCAAGCACAAAGCTTTGGAGAGAGTCAACTCAGCATAGTGTGTTGAGTGGTGCCCTCTCAAAAATGTCCACCTGTTTGGAAAAAAGGTCTTTGCAGATGTAATTAAGGATCCCGAGATGAGATCATCCTGGATTATTCAGGTGGGCCCTAAATCCAGTGACAAGTGTCCTTAAAAGAAGAGGAGAAGACAGACACAGAGGAAAAAACAACATGAAGATATAGGCAGACATTGGAGTAATGTGCGTCCACAAGCCAAGGAATGTTGTCAGTCACTGGAAGCTGGAAAAGGCAAGAAACAGATTCTCTCCTAGAGTCTCCTAAAGGAAT
>CM052444.1:83099992-83113869 GCA_028533085.1 Varecia variegata
AGGCAGGGCTGGGAGCAGCCCCACAGCCGCCGGGCGGTTTGTATGCAGCGGGTGTTGTGAGAGTGTGTCCCGGGGAGGGGAGCGCTGCTCCATAAGACTGATTTGTTGCTGCTGAACCTCATTAATCAAATCTTACCGGAGAGAGCCTCCTGCAGCTGCTGGCAGGTCAGCGTCGGGGAGATAAGTGATGTAGCCAGACCCAGCGAGGGGGAGAGACGAGGCAGCCATAAGTCTTGACAGTGGCAGGCCCTGAAGCAGGAGCTCCGAGCCTGCACGTCCCTGGTGCCTGGGGCGAATCTCCGAGTCAGGACAAAGTTCTTCCTCCAGAGGGATGCTCTGGAGAAACGGCAGCTGGGACAGGGTGTGTCTGGGAGGAGTTTCCGCGAAGCAGGGGAGTCCGATGTGCTCTGAGACAAGCCATGACCCAAGCCACGACTGGGGTCCTTCAGATCCCCTATTCACAGGCACCACAGACACCCAGACAATTTCCCTGGCAACATCCATGGCCCCATTTACAGCTCTAAGTAGTGTCCAAATGGAACATTTTTTAAATTGCTCTCATTGGCTGCTGCTCAGTTGGATAAGTCGCACCACCGCTCTGAACCCTGCTTTCCTCGTTGGTAATAACAAGAACAAAGCTGAGAGCTCCGTGCCGGGTAGTCCTAGCTGCTTTACTTAATCCTCGTGAACAAACTTAAGATATAGGTACCATGATCTTCCCATTTTACAGATCAGGAAACTGAGGTCACACATCTAGGGAGTGGCGGTCCCCTCTGTGTGTGGGGGGGGGAGGCAGTCAGGGAATGGGGTCTCGCCAGTGGCTCAAACGGCTTGGTCTGATTGTGGGGGGCTGTGTTCCGGGTAGGTCTCAGGAGCCTCTGTCCCGACGAGCAAGGTGCAAGGCTTACAGCTGCCTTGATTGTCTGCTTAGACCAAAGGGGCTATTTCTGCCCTCACTCGGGTATAATCCTCTTTCCTCTGCCCCAGGATGCCCCCTGCTGCCCAGACCTGTTCTGGGAGAGGCAACAGTGCTGTCACTCGCTGTCCAGCAGTGTGACCTTGGGCCTTAACTTCTCTGAGCCTTGATTTCCTATTCAAAAATGATAATAACCACCTCAGTGAGCCGTTCCGAGGCTTAAGTGAAACAAACCAACCAACCTTGTGAAGCATTTAGAACAGTGCCAGGCACACAGTAAGCACTTAATAATTGCTGTTGTTACTGGGGACCCAGAGAGGAGTCTCCCTGGTTGCTCCCCCAGGAGCCTTGCTACTCCAGTCCTGCCTGTAGTGACCTAAGTCATGTGCCCCCGGAGCCCCTTCCTTCTTTCCAAAACCTGTTTTCAGTGCCACACTTCCTGCCCATCCCAGACCCCCCTTCCTACTCTAGCACCATGTTCCTGGGACCACAGGTTATCCTCAACCCTTGAAATACATGGGTTAGACACCCCCTTCCATGCACATACAGCATCCTCTGCGACCTCAGTAGCTGAAAAATGGGGGAAGTAATCCTCGCTGCCCCAGCCAGCAGATGTGCAGGTACTAAGTACAGGGTATTTTTTTTTGCACGCTTAGTATGTGCAGAGCATCACGCTACACACATTACAAACATTAGATCACGTAATCTTGATGACATCCTTGTGAGTTAGGCCCTATTTTAGGCCTGCTTTACATCTAAGGAAGCTCAGAGAGGTTAAGTAACTTTGCCAAGGTCATTCAGGGAGAGAATGACAGAGCTGGGCTTCAAACCCTGGTGGCTGACTGTGAAGGCCATGCCCTGAACCCTAATCCTAACCCTAGGTTAAGTCCCCAGCCCCCAAAGCTAGGCCTGCCTGAGGTACTCTTTCCTCTTAACCCCCACGGCATTGCAGAGACCCCACGTTTGCAGGGTTGGCTGGCCTAAGTTCGAGAGTTGTTAACTTCTTAGTAGTTGTCTCTTTGCCTCATTATGGGGTAAAACTGCATTTGGTTTTTAAAATTCCCTTTTTATTTAGTCGCTGTGAATGTTAAGAACTGCCAGTACTGGAAGCTGAGATCCCATCCATATGCCAGGTTTTAAATAGCAGACTAGAAACAAGTTTACACAGGAAGATCAAACTCATCCCAAACATGCAGCTACTGCACTGTTCAGACAAGAAACCCGTGCCCCCCACCCCGCCCCGCCCGCTCGCCCCTGTCTTCCCACTTCAAACGATTTCAGAAAGTCATCTTTCTTGTTTTAGAAAAACATTGCTGAGCTCCGTCTGCTGCTCTGGGTGCGTGAGGAAGCAAGCGGTGACCCAGTCAGGGCAAGGTATGCATTGTTCGGTTGTTTCTCTGCTCAGCAGTGGGGATGGCCTCCAGCGATCCATCCCCATCCACCTCGGAAGCCTTTCCACCTCCCTGGAGTCAGAGGTGCTCCGTCCCTGCCCTGAGCAGTGAGCAGCAGGAAGCTGCATGCGGAGGAATCACACTGGACTTGACCTTCGTGATCTGCCAAAACATGCTTTGTGACCTTGGGCAGTGACTTCACCCCACCCCTCTGAGACTCAGTTCCCTCCTCTGCAAAATGGAGACAGAACACGATGGTTAAGTGCCTGGACTCTGGCCTAACACTGCCCACGTTCAAAACCCTCAGCCCTGCAGCTTCCTGGCTCAGCCTCAGTTTCCCTCCCTGTAAAGTGGAGGTCATAGTAGTGCCTGCCTCCTATAGTATGTTGTCATAAGTGTTAAGAGCCACGATACTGCAAAGGCAGGGCCTGACTTGTGGTGAGTGGCAGCAAATACCAGTTAGAAACACCAGGGCTCCGGGTGTCCTTGTGGAGGTGGTGGAGATTCGTAGGGTCACTAGCTCAGGACTTGGCACTTGTTCCCGAACCTCATGGCTGCATCTCACCTGAAGTGGGTCTCTGCAGTGGGGCTCAACGTGAGTCTTTGCCTAGCCCATTTTTTTCCTCGCCTGCGCTCACTCGCTCACTCGGGCTGTCCCTGTCCGGCTGCAGGGAGGGGCGGGTTGATCTATGGGCCGGGTAACCTGCCTGGGGAAGGGAGGGGCCCTCTGACCCAGGGGTAAATCATGGACTTCCCCCAGGGCCCTCAGCTCCCCAGGAAAGAAGCCCTGGGCATTTGTTATCTCAATGTTTCCCCTGAGGGGCTGACCACATGATTCATTTCACTCACACTAATTGGATGTAAATTAGATGAGAAATCAGTAATTTGTCCAAAGATTTGTCATTCTGGTGGCTTTCCAGGCAGAGCAAAGCTCGGGTCCTGCAAAGGCGCCCCCAGCTGTAAGGGAGGCAGGAGGAGGTTTTTCCTGGTCACTTCTGTGCTTGCATTTTTTCAAAGGATGGAGCAGAGGTGGAGAGGGAAGTGGGAGGGAGAGAAGAGGAATGGAGGGGAGGAGAGGGGAGGGGAGGAGAGGGGAGGGGAGGAGAAGGGAGAGGAGGAGAGGGGGAGAGAGGGCAGGAAAAGAGAGGGAGGAGGGGAGGTGGAGGCGGGGGAGAACAGGAGAGGAGAATCAGGATTCTCTGGCTGCTTTTGGCTGGCTGGAGGGGTGGGGGAGCCTTCAGGTAATGTTATTTAGTGTCAATAGGAAAAAGGATTACTCCAGACTTCTTTCCCTACAACAATATGCTAATCAACCCCTTGGGCCCACTCAGGGCTGGGAAGCTGGGCAGCTGCCTCTGTCTGTCTCCAGGAGCTGATGGCGCTGATTTAATGAGGGGAGGGCACGGAATGGGTTGGCTCCAGGCTCCCGGGAATGGGCCCAGACAATGACTGGGGGGTGGGAGTCGGGGCAGTGTGGAAGGGGCGGGTCTGACAGAGGCTGCCTGGAAGGAAGGGGTAGCAGCCAGGGCTCCCCAAGAGCCCCAGTGCTGCTCCAGGTTGGGCGAGAGCAGCGGCTCATGTTCTATTTATTAGAGAGACGGACAGCGTCCCCTGAGGAAGGGCAGAAATGTAAATATTTCTAAAGAGAATCTGAGACCCGAGTCAAGGGTATAAAGGGAGGGAGGGAAAGTGCTGAGGTTGGCAGGTAGAAAAAGGGGACGGGGTCACTGGCCCAAAGACCCCTTTGCAACAGTTGCATCCTAATTGCGCTCGGCACTGAGACTCCAGTGTAAGAGCTGGGGACTACTGCGGTGGAGCCCTGCCCACCCTTCCAGAAGAGAGGCCCCAAGCATCACTGCCGAGGAAGGAGGTGGCTGTCTGGACTCCAGAAGGTGGGCCTCCTCTGGCCAAGGAACTGAAGAGCTGAGGCGGAGGAGAGCGGAGGCCCGGGCTGGGGCTGGGGCTCCATACAAGGTCAAGGGCCCTGCAGCAAGTCAGGCTGTTAAACTTTTACTGCTTTGTCAGGCTTGGTGCTGGGTGCAGGATGAGCCTAACAGACTTGGTTCCTTAAGCTCTGAAGCCCCAGAAAGTCTAGGAGGGAAAGCAGACACGAGTTTAATAATGGTGCACCTCCATGTGTGATGACAAACTATGCTAAGTGCCACGCAAGAAAGGAGCACAGGGCTTTGACAGCACATAACAGAGGAACTGGACCCAGCGTGAGGAGTGGGGAGGCTGGGGGAAAATAATGCTAAGATCATCAACTCAAAGTGATGAAAGGGTAACTGCTTTTGATTCTCACGAGGAGAAGCACTGACCTTGGCCTCCCAAACCTCAGGGATGCGTGTGAGCGTGCAGAATGGTGTGCAAGACAGCGTTTGGAAGTACCTTGTGAGTGTGCACGCCTGTGTGCTTGGGTGCACGTTTGCCTTTTTACACATCTGTTCGGGTCTTAGGTGGGGCGGGGGGTGTGTGCTTTTTCTGAAGGATTATGCTGACTGTTTTGGGGTGCATTTCAAAGCGATATAACCAGCAGCACCTGGAATCTGGGGGTAGCCTAAAGAAGATCCTTAGGTCTACCTCTTCACGTCACGTCCCCAAATTTGAGAAAGAAAAAGACAAAGCAACCCTGCCCCTCAGTTTCAAACTTCCCTTGATTCTGTGTATGTTCCATGTAGACATGTGGAGGAACATGCCTGGCCCATGCTTAGCAAGGTTCGATCAGGGTTTCCCTTCCCTCCTCCCCAAAACCTTCCTTCAATTCTTTCTTCTTTTCTCTCTCCTTCTTTTCTTAATACTTTATAGTATATTGAGTGCTTATTAATGTTAAGTGCCCAGGACTGTTAAGCCCTTCAAATAGGTTATTTCATTTGGTAGGGATTTGTATCCCCATTTTGCAGATGAGAAAATGGATCCTGAGACAGGTCAAGTGACTTCTCCAAGGTCATGCTGCCAGCAAGTGGAAGAGCAGAGATGCCAGCTCCAAACTTACACGCCTGACTCCCAAGTGCCTGCTCCTAACCCCTTCCATCCTTTTCTCCTCTCTCTTCCGCCTTCTCTCCCTCCAGGGTGTCTATAAACACCTATGAGCTTGTGATGAATTAGAGGCTGGTTATTCACATTAGACCACGGCTCTCTGCTTTACGCAAGTGTGGTTTCCTCCGGAGGATCTGATTCATGCACAACTTTTGAGGACACCTATATCCGTACCACACTGCCAATTTCCTCAGCAAATGTTAAGGTGTTGGGGGAGAATCGCCAACATTTCAAAGCTGGAAGAGCACCTTCCTCGTTCCACAGAGACGAGCCGAGGCCCGCGAGGAGAGAAGGCTTGTGGAGGGTGGTGTGACTCGCCAGTGGAAGAGGGAAGCCTGGAAGCCAGAAAGGCCCCTTCTAACACTCGCTGAGCTCCAGCCACACACCTGGCTTCCCTCCGAGGAACCAGGCCATCCCTCAGAACATGGCACCTATGAATGCAATGAGAGAATTCTCCAAATCAACGTAAAACCCTCACTACGGGGAGGCAAAGTCACCACCAACCATTCTAAAAGCTGGGACAAAAAATTCCCAGTCCTTAGGTGGCCAAGGGACTTTCTCTGTTCAGATGAATCAGCTGCTATCCCAACTGTTGCAGGGGATGACATGAATACATCAAAGGGTCGTATTTCTACTCTGTTGATTAGAGGACAGGGAAGGGGAGCCTGAGAGAGGTCAGTGTGGCTGAGCACCAGGACACCCTCCTTTTCCTCACCCCCCTTCAGTGGTGGCTGTGGCTGTAAGAGTATTGGTTGTGGTTTGCACTGACACCCTCAGGGACACCTGCTGCTGGGACAGCTGGCGGCTCTGGGGTCAGCAGGCCTGGGTTCCAAACCATAGAATATTGGTGGGTATTGGGGGGTGGTGGGGTGCCTGGAACAAAACTTTTCAGGGTCACCTGAGCACTAGACTCAGTTTTCAAAAGTCAGGACTATTTTGGCCAAGTCAGTATGCTTGGCCATCTTGTTTTGAAGTGTAATAGTGCACGGTGGGCAGAGCAGAGACCTGCTGAAGGGGATTTGGCGTTGCATGGAAGTGGGTTTGATTCCAGCTCCTCCACCTGTACCAGCTGTGTGCCATTGGATCAGTGACAATCCCAGAGCATCAGAGTCATCTGTAGAGATGTTACTGAGTTTTGTCGGGAGAACTGATCAGAGTTGGGATGGACCCAAAGCAAGTGGGTGGCCACAGCCGTCACTGAAGGTGGGGAGGAAGATGAGGGTGTCGTGGCGCTCAGACTGGCAATGAGAAGATGCTCAAGAAATGGGCTTTTCCTTCCCTCCTTTCTCACTTTTCCTCTCATCCAGCCTTTTCTTTGCCTCATCCTATTCGTTACCAGAGCTCACGTAGAATAAGGGAGGGTCAGTGGGGCTGAGTTGGGATGTAGCCACCACAAGTTGCAGCAGACTCAGATGGTTCCTGGGAAGGGGCTCACCTGGAAACAGGAAGGATTGGTAGGTACCAGGAGTCTGCCTCTCAGTGTGGGGAATGGGACATCTTAGAATTGCAGGTAAGAGGATCAGGAAATGCTCCAGCTTCTCTGCTGGTCCAGTTACCAGCCCTGGGTTCACAAAAGGAATGAAACTGATGGAACATCAAATGTTGCTCTTCAGATCCAAAGTCCAAGTGCACAGCTTCTAGACCAACAGCTGGATTGAACTGGCCATCAGATTAGACATTTGTTGGTCCAGGGTGGGTCTGTGGCTCTTGCAAGAAAATCGAATTCTAGAGTTACAAAATCTGTGCTAAAGTTTTTTCTTTTTTTCTTTTTTCTCTTCTTTTCATCTTATCCTTGACTCTGTGGGACAAACTCAAATTGACCATCATCTTTTACAACAGCTAACATCTATTGAATGCTCTCACCAGGTAGCAGGCTTGTTACGTGTATTAATTAATCCTTATAACAACCCTATTGCTATGGACTGAATTGTGTTCCCCAAAACTCATATGTTGAAGCCCTCACCGCTCATGTGACTGTGCTGTAGATAGGCCTGTAAGAAGGTGGTTAAGGTTAAACAAGGTCGTAAGAGTGTAGCCCTGATCTGATGGAACTGGTGTCTTTATAAGAAGAGGAAGGGTCACCAGTGCTCTTCGTTGGGCAAGGACACAGCAAGAAGGGGGCAATCTGAAAGCTCTCATCCAGAACCCGACCATGCTGGCAACCTGATCTTGGACCTTCAGCTTCTAAATAGTGAGAAAATGAATCTCCATTTTCTAAGACACTCAGTATATAGTGTTGTTTATGGCAGCCTGAGCTGACTAACACACCTAGGAACTACGTATGATTGCTGTTCTCACCTGACATCTTTTACAGAGAGGTTAAAGTCGCTTGACCAAGGCCGCACAGCTGGTAAGTGTCAGGGCCAGAATTTGGACCCTGAATGTCTGGCTCATGAGCCTGTGCCCTTAACCCTGAGGCCACAGCTCCCTCCAGAGCCACATGGCAGGAGAACTATCCAGAGGATTAAAGTCAGTCCCTTTGTTACCTGCAGCAAGGGGGATGTTGGCTCCTGCTTAAAACCTTTTGACCAGGGGAGGTGGAGAAGACAGAGGGGATAACTTGTTAGTTATTCCCAACACAAACCATGAGTGGTGCCCTGCAGCTGGGAGGAGGGCCAGCTCATGAGAACCAATTATGTGCATCTTTTCCCAACTCTGTATTCAGGGACATCCTGTTAGTAGGTTGAAATTCACCATGCTGGGGGTATTTACACCACAGAAATTGGCAAACACCATCTGTCAGAGCTTTTTCACTGGACAGCCAGTTGTTAAACATTTACCAGTATACTACTTCATACCACATCAAACACATGGTGGAGGTATATGGGGATTAGGCTGCTTGGCAGCCTGGGGTATGCCCTGGTCCTGCAGGAGCTCCCTTAGTGACCATCTTATTTGGTTGGCTTTTGATAGGATCATAGATCCCTGGATGTTGACGCTGGAAAAGCCCTTAGAGATACTCAAGCCCAACTTCTCATTTCACAGGTGGAAAACCAGGGCCCAGAGAGGGGAAGAGACTTGCCTGAGGTCACACAGCACGTCTCAGCTATTTGGTGTCAATTTACATCCATCTAGTCCAAGCCTGTAGATCTAGTTGGGGGAAAATGCCAGAGGTTTTCTGGCTTAGATTAAACATTGTTGCTGCTATTTGGGGAACTATTCTGTGAGGATGGGGTAGTGTTTTCCGGATTTCCTGGCTGTTCCCTCCTCCTGCATTTCTACCCCCCGCAGGGTGTAGTAGAGAGATAAGCAAGATGCGCAGGCTGTAATCAATAATGCAGACTCTTCTGTCTCTGAGTGGAGTCTGTAGAAGTCAATGCAAATAGCACAGCTTGTAAATGTGCAGATTGGACCGGAGCCCTAAAGTGCACCCTAGAAAACACGGCTGCGTGTTCTTCATCTACAGCTAATTATAACTTTATTCATTACAGTCTGGCTCATAAGATTATAGACCTAAATCAGGAATAGAATATGTGTTACATATATATTTTTGTAATACTTTTCCTCCGTCAGAAGTGAGTCTCTGCCTCTATCAGGAGGCGTGAAGTCAGAGTCCCATCCCAAAGTCAGGCATCTGCAATGTGGCATTTTCTGTCGCCGCCCCACACTTTTCTCAAAGCAACGTGAAGGTGTTAATCAACTCAGAAAGCACCCACCCCGCCCGCCCCACCCGGCAAATCACAGCGACTGTCAAAGGAAGATGTAAAAGGAGTTATTAATCTTTGGGGCCAAATGTTTTTAATTATGTACATACAGTATTCAAATTAGGTTAAAAATGGTCTTAACAGGTTCGGCTTTTCCCTCTGCAGTTTATCCTGCGGTGGATCATGCAAGTGTGAAGGGAGAAGTCACGTTGGGAATTTTCTTGTTCCAGAGGGTTGTCGGAACACCCCAGGGCTCAGTCCTTGGTCCCCTTTCACTCTGTCTGTTGCCCTCCTTGGGTGACCTCGATCCATTCCTTCGCTTTAAATATCATCTTCGTAATAAAGACATTAGTATTTGTATCTCTAGCCCTTTCCTTTATACCCAACTCCAGAATCATAGGACTTCCTGCTTGATGTCTCTTCTTGGGTGCCTCGTAGACATCTCAAACCTTAAATGCTCAAAACAAACCACTGGTGTTCTCTGTACCCAACACAGCCTTTTCCATGATGCCCCCCGTAAGAGCATCCTCTACTATCCACTGTTACTCATGAAGTAGCACCATCTGCCTGTGCAACCTATAGACCCAGGAGTCATTTTGGATTCTTCTTTCCTCACCTCTCACATCAGTGAGCATGTCCAATGGTTGTGAACCTGCTAATTGTATCTCAACTTTATCTCCTTCTCTCCAGTGTCGCTGGTATTAATACTACCTTGGTCCTAGCTGTCATTATCTCACCCCTGGGTATGGCAGTAGCCCCCTAGCTGGTGTCCCTGCTTTCTGTCTTGCCTATCCACAGTCCGTTCCCCACATAGCAGCACCCCCTCCCTTGCTTCTGTCCCTCTGACGGCAGATCCCCTGCTGAGGCTTCCAAGGCCTTACAGGGCCTGGCCCCAGCCCACCTCTCTGCTCTCACCTCTGCTGTTCGTCCTTTACTCTGGGTCCCTTGGGCTCACCAAACTCATTCATGCCTCAGGCCATTTGACTTGCTGTTTCTTCACCCTGGAAAACTCTCCTTCCTGTTCTTAACTTGGTTGAAATCCTTCAAAGGCCACCTCCTCGGAGAGGCCTTTCCAGAGGGGCTGAGCCAGGCCGGGGAGAGGGATGATGAAGCCCACTCTACTTCTTGGAGGGAGTTTTGTCCTTTCTCCAGCCAGGTCTTCATGCACAGGGGAATCTCACAGAAAACCAAAGAGTGAGAGGGAAGGGAGGGTGGAATGCCGAGAGCCCCCGAAGGCCCAGAGTGGTCTGCAGGGGCTACGAGCTCAATGGGAGGCAGCACATCCACTGAGCAGTCACAGATCACAACCCACTGACCTGCCCTTGACTTGTGACTTGGGGTCCTGGTCGTTGGGGGGTCCCACATGTCCATGTCTTGAATTTTACCACTCTTTTGAGACCCTTCCAAAACTCTTCTCGAGTTCCTAATTAGATACTCTTTCTCATTCAGCTCAGTTCCTTAAGCACTTGAACTCTGATCTTGCCTTTCCCTCCTCTGAACTTGGCACCACCGTGCCTGGCACCTAGTAGGCATGGTGCAGAAGATTTGGGGAAGACTGTTAGTTGCATGGATAACTACCCTGTGACAATAAAAATGTGCCTTGCCTTCATGGGCTTCATGGACTTGTCCCCCACAGGGTTAGATGGTAAGGGCATTGAGGTCAAGGCTGACCCTTAGCCACCTTTGTACCCCTCATGGTGCCTAGAGCAGAGTGCTGAGCATTTAGGGGGCTCTCAGTACACGTCTGTAGCATGATTTCACCACTGAGGGAAGCAATCCAGAATCATCTCAGCCTAATGACAAGGACCAGTGGTGATAAATGTCAGGTTCTTGTCTCCCAGGGACTTGGAGTCCCACCGAACAAAGAGGTAGGACTTCCGACAGTTTGCGAGGAGCAAAGGGGACAGTTAATATGGTGCTGAGTATGGTCTCCTTTGGGGTTTCCTCTGGAGAGGAGAGAGTTTTCCCCTTTTACTGAAGATGCCAAATGAGGCTTGGCATGAAACATGGATTCACACGGCTTTTTGTGTGCAAACAATATATCCATTCTAGAACAGTTTTATATTTCCTCATCTGACTTGCAAGGGTGGCACTTTGTATAAACCACATTGTTTGAGCTGAAAATTGTATTCTACAGATTTCATTTTGATAAGAGCATTCTGGCTTTGCCGCCAACCAACATTTTAAAAAGTCACATAAAGAAGAAAAGTCTTGAAAATACATTTTCTTAGTGCACTAATTCTCATAGGGATCATCATTCTCCACAGTTCCTTAACTTGTTGCATCCTGAACATTCTTTGTTTGACCAGAAGTGTGTGCGTGTTGGCCAAGACAATAATCTTGGAGCAAATCCCCTTCCCCCTCTTTAGTGGCAGCTTCCATGGGAGTGTCACGCGGGCTGGGTCAATGATGCCAGAGCCGCCATCATCATTATCACCACCATCATCATCATAACCACGACCATCATCGGCACTGTCATCATCAACATTCACGCGCATTGAGATCTATGTGCCAGGCATCTTGTTAAACACTTCATACGCATTATCTTGTTTAATTCTCACACAGGCTTTATGAAGTGCTCAGAGAGGTTAAAGAGCTTGCCTAAGGTCACAGGGTTGGTAAAACGTGGAGCTTCCTGGGCCACACAAACCTACACTCTTGAGCACTGCACAACACGTAACGCAGTGATGCACACCACTCACTCACTCCCTGTGAGGCTTTAGACCTTCTGAATTAGCCTTGGAAGACACCTTGGCACGGTGGAATGAGCACTGCTGTTCAAGTCAGACAGACCTCAGTCCTAATCCCAGCACTCTTACTTTTCAGTTAGGTGACCTTGGGCAAGTTGGTTAATGTATCTGAGCCTCATTTTCCTTATCCTTAAAAGGAAGGTAAGAATAATGTTTGTGAAGTACTGAGCAAGGGTTTGCAATACAGCAGGTGCTCACTAATGATACCCTGACTAACAGTTATTGGGCACTTACCATGTGCCAGAACAAAGAAGGTCATTTTCATAGATTGTCTCATTTAATCCTCAAAATAACTCCATGAGATCAGCACTATTATTCTATGTCCACCCCATGGGTGGCTAGATTGTGGCTCACAGAAGTGAAGTTACTTGACACCAGTTTTGGAATCAGGTGAACCTGCGTTTGAGGCATAACTCTTCCGATTTACAGTTTTTGACCTTGATATCTGAGGTTCCCTTGCCTCACCCAGCACATGAATTACTACCTCATGAAGGCATGGTAGAAATGGAATAAAATGACACAGACAATAAGTGGTCAAAGATGTTCATTTCTTTCCTTTTTCTTTCATGGATTCTTGCTGCATCTCCTTCCTTTAAATTCCCATAATATTAATTAATATTAAATTAAAATTCCCATAATTCCCATGTATCTCTCTTATGGCCTTCATTACCAAATGCCTCCAATGTTGAGCTGCAGTCTTCAAAGAGTCAGGGATGATCTCTGTCTTTGGGTCCTTCAAAACATCTTTCACAGAAACTTGCTCAGTGTAGGTATGAACAAATGAACGTGCAAATAAGTGAAACAAATAAATAAATGTGTAAACGAAGCAATACGGTGGCTTCCCTGACCACGCAGCTTCATAGCCTCAGCCTTCGGTGCAGTGTTATTGGAAATTTCATTTGAACTGCTATCTTCGGTTTATCACAAGGGCAGTATAGTGGACAGAAAACTGTCTTCCCGTTTCTATAGCTGTCCCCTTACAGCAAGGGGAAATTCTAGCCAGTCACTCTTCGATATGAAAGGAGTCATAAAGCCCGGGAGGAGAAATGATTCACAGCCATTGCACTGTGTAGGAAGGACAAACTGGGATGCAAACTGCTAGCAGGCTCCAGGGTTTGCCTCTCTGTAATGTGAGCTTTGCAGTCTGGCCAGGAGTGAGCTTTTTACCATAAACATTCAGGGCATGCTGCTTATGTTTTAAAAGTGACGTGTTTTAATTTCCAGCCAAAAATACTATATGTTTGGATTGCAGTTTCTCAAGTTGCTAAAAAATTATTCAGAGGAGATGAAAACCTGCCATGCGGTAGAGGAAGCAGCCTGATGTTTAATGCAAAGGCTAAACCCGTTCTCCGGGAAGCATGGTCTCCTCTTTAAACCAGGCCATGAAAGGAGACACTGCAGAGCTGGTTATTTTCAGTCTCCTACGAAGCGGTGTCAGCTATGACCAACTTGCATTCTCTGGGACCTATAAACAACGTCAGGACAATTGGTTTGGAATATATATTTTTTCATGTATTACGGGTAAATCAGACAAAATAGGCTAGGTTAAGCTGCAGTAACACAACTCTCAAATTCTAATGCCTTATGACAGTAAAGGTCACTTTCTTGTTCCAATACATGTTGCTCACGGGTCGGCAGGAGGCTGCTCCAGGTCTCCGCATAAGGGACCCGATCTCCTTGGTGGGGCCACAGTCACCACACAGCAGGAGAGCGAGTGCTCCCGAGGACTCGCAATGGCAGCTGAACAGTTAAAGGCTCTGGGCCAGAGGCACCATGTGTCACCTCTGCTGACCACCCATTGACCAGAACTGGTCGTCTGGCTGCGCCCAGCCACGGAGCCAGGAAATGCAATCCACTCCGTGCCTGGAAGGGGAAGCAGACAGCAGCATGCAGCACCAACCCGCATTGGGTATTTAATGCACGTGAAACTGTTGAGAGAAAAGAAGAGAGAAATCATAATCATATCTCAGGGGAAGAGAAAGCTTGACTTTTAGAGAGATATTTTTTTAATCCATTCTGAGCAGGATACAAGATTTTTTTTTCTCCCTCCTTTAACTTCTGAGGAGTTGTTTATAAATTCTCTCTGTACTTGAAAAACAACTAAGCCATTAGAGTTGAGACAGATTCTCTGGTGTGGGTG
>CM052444.1:83114369-83162698 GCA_028533085.1 Varecia variegata
CAGAGCTAGTAGTTGTACCCTGCAGGTGACCCGAGAGACCAGCTTCTGCAAATTCAGAAATCACGTACAGAAATACTTGCACCAAACCAGGTTTAGGATAACACACCCAGCGGCAAGACAGATTGACAGAAGAGGTGATAGCCCCAAGGAGGAGACTCACTGAGGAATTGTCCCTCTGTCCTGTGGACAGAACCCAAAAATATCAACATTTTCATTTTTTTCCTTTTTCTCAAACAGATACTTTAGATTGCCTAAGGCTGGCCCCTCCACTGGGGGCTACACCTCTTTCCTTTGGTCTGGTGGATGCTAGGTTTTATTTCTGACAATTTTAATGAGGCGTGAGTTGTCAGAGGCACTTCATAGGGTCCCCTCCACTTCTCTGCTTCTACCTAGGGCAAGGACCTGAAAAAGGCAAAGTCATGCATAGTGGTAGCACCTGACTCCCTCCTTTGACATATTGTTTTACTCTATTCCCTTTTATTCGTGGTTATATTACCACACTTATCTCGGGGTGCTAGGAAGAGTCTCTCGTAAATTATTTATTTTTCTTTTTTTCTTTTTTTTTTGAGACAGAGTCTCACTCTGTTGCCTGGGCTAGAGTGCCATGGTGTCAGCCTAGCCCACAGCAACCTCAAACTCCTGGGATCAAGCAATCCTACTGCCTCAGCCTCCCAAGTAGCTGGGACTACAGGCATCAGCCACCGTGCCCAGCTAATTTTATATATATATATATATACTTTTTTTTTAGTTGTACAGCTAATTTCTTTCTATTTTTTTAGTAGAGATGGGGTCTTTCTCTTGCTCAGGCTGGTCTGGAACTCCTGAGCTCAAACGATCCGCCCACCTCGGCCTCCCAGAGAGCTAGGATTACAGGCGTGAGCCACTGTGCCTGGCCAACTATTTCTTAGGGGCTTAACTTCAACCTGCTTCTAAAGGGCCACCCTTATCCAGAAAGGGCAAACAGCAATATCTTACCCACTTTAGATGGGTTTCCTGTATCAATTCCAGGATGCATGCAATTTCTGTTCTAGGTTTGTTTACTTGCCGGGTTACCTCGGCTACAAAGGAGGGTCTATTATCACTCTTGAGACATGTCCAGGGCTCCATGGAGTGTGCTCCTGGGTGCTGTTGGCAATGGGGTGTCTGTTGATGTCCTCACTGTAGGGGAGGAGCTGCTGATCCGTCTCTGTAGCTGTCTGTCCACAGCCTGCACCACCAGCATGTTGTTCTCCATTGGCTTATCCTGTCTCCCTGGACTGTTGATGCTCCTCATCCTGTCATCCTCCAAGGCCTGTTCCTGTACACATGCAGGAACTCAGTGAAGGCCCTGTCAGCTCCTGGTAGGAGCCCATCTCGGAATGAGTTCCTCCAGAAGGATTCCAGGAACCTTAGATGCTCCTTTCTTTCCTCTGGGTATGAAAAGCCTCTATCCAGCCTGAAAATGTATCTACCAATACAAGTCCCGGCATCTGAGTGAAACTGTCCATCATTGAAAGGGTGTACCCCAACATGTTGGGCTCCCTGTGTAGTGAATCATCTTTCTGTCCTTAGACCACCCCAAGCACATAAACAGTTAGTTGTAAACGGGGTCTTCGCAAATGAGGTCCCACCAAATCCATCAAGGCCTCACGCTCCCAATGTCTATGTTCATGTAGGTGCCTCACAAGAGGCCGAACCAAAGCTTTGGGTAGGAGACGAGTCTATGAGAATTCTTTCTCCATCTAGCTGTGCCACCCCAAACGTCAGAGCCCCAGTCTTTAGTTTTTAAGGGGGTCTAAATCTAGCCGGGGTATCAAGACCCTGAGGAACAGATCGCCTCCAGCAGCCTCCCTAGTAGCCCTGCCAGTGGCCTGACTTCTTTTTGCCATACTGGCCACCTGCTTGGGCTCAGCCGTGGCCTGTATGGAAGCCATTATTTCAGTGGCACAATTAATATTCTTATTTCCTGCCATCAGGAGACCCCTGTTCTTTCAAATGGCACTATGAGCATGCACAATCATAAAAGCATATTTAGAGTCTGTATAAATGTTTACCTTTTTCCTCTCGATAACTGCAACTCAGCTTCCTGGGCTAAAGTCCCAGGTGGCGGTGCCACTCCCGGGATCACCGCATATCCAGCCCCTCATCGTCCATAAAGCTGCTCCTGTCAGTGAAAAAGATCCCAATCTTGCTCTGGCATCGGCTGATCTGGCAGATCCATCCTGCTAGAGTACGCAGCCTCCAGAACCTCTAAACAGTCATGCTGTAAAGCCTCATTCTCTTTGACTGGCAAAAGGGCGGCAGGATCGAGAATAGACACAACTCACAAGTAGCTGTTACTGCCCGGAGGCGAAGCTGCCATCCTCTCACAATACTGTTCAGTGGCTTTGACCTGTTGCTGGCCGTGGGATGCCTCTCAGCATCTACACTAAGACTCCAAGGTTCATTCCTTGTTTTTCTCCATACAAGGGCTTTACCCTGAGTCTGAAGTCTGAGATCCAGAAACCATTCCCACGAACCCCAGATAAGCTAAGACAAGTTTCCAAATCTGTCTAATTGCAGGTTTTGCAAGTCCCCTGCTAAGCTTCTATCAAACAACAGGAGAGCCCTTTTAAACCCATGAGGACACACGGTCCCAGGATCCTGCCATTTAACTGTAACTGAGCACATTCAAATTCCTCAGCCACTTGCCGATGCACCCCGCTGCTGCTTGGCCCCTCCCCAACTGCTCCCTGTCTGGTGCCAGGGTTGGGGCTGCCTGGGGAAGGGGCCCCGCACTGGACTGCTTCTGTCCATGCGGGTTGGCACCAATTGAATCCCTGTTGTTAATTTTTCCCAGGGTTCCTGAGGGGATATTTGGAGGCAGGGCGCTCTGACGCCCTCCTTTGCTGTCTGAGTCCTGGACTTTAACAAAACACTTTCTCTTCTGGGGGCTTCTTGCTACCTGGAGGCTTTTGCAACTTTTGGGCAATGTTCCTTTCAAGGTCCTTCTTTACAAAATGACAATCTGGGGCAGCTTTTTCATCCATTCCTTTTGACTGTCTCAAAGGACCCTGCCAGTTGTTCTTGAACATTCAAGCCCCCTATCTGATATTGCTGCAAATTGCTATGGGTTCCCGCTGGCCCAAATTGAGTTTGCTGCCGGGAGAGACCATTCCGAATCCCCAGTCATGATTTACTGGGCGTGCGATTGAAGAGTTAGTTCAGGCAGCGCCCTCCCATGGGGCAGCTGCAGGTGTTCCCTCCCCCTTGCTGTGCGCTGGTTGGTGGTGGGCCACGTGTGCCCGCCCTCCCTCCTGCCAGGTCCGCCCCTGGGCTGTGGCCCTGCCCAGCACCTCGCCTTGGCCAGCTGTGGGGGTTCTGGTGGGGATGGGAGGACCTCTTTTGTCAAAAATTATATAAACATAAATCATTTTGTGTACCATAAACAATGAGTTTATCTCAAGCAGAGAGCTTGAGACTCACCATTTTGACTCTATAGTGACAGGTCGATCATTTGAGTTCTGAATTTTAAAAGAATCAACAGCTCAGAATAAACCACGGACCAGCAACCACCACTTTCCCTCTCACTCCAGACACGTGGTATCACAATAATCTTCAGATATAGGTACAAAAACTCACCAGACAAAAAATCACAAACGATCAAACACAAACAATGTAGGGAATTCCCAACACAAACAATCTAAACTGCCAAGGCCTATCAATCAAATGGGAATTTATTTAACAGCTGCTTCTCCCCTCACTCCAGCAGGTACCTTGGGTTACAATAACACCGTTCTCTTTACACATAGGTTCATGGTTATTAGTTAACCATTTAGCCAAAGTTTTTCCCAAGGGACTTTGAGATGGAGCTTTCCTATGTGCAACAAAACTTTACAAACAAACACAGACAATATAAGGAATCCCCCACACAAAATGCCACCGCCGACCAAGTGGGAACCACAAAACGGGAATTGAATTCTCTATGGAGAATCAGCACCTTCTAACCCGAAAGGGGACAAACTGGAAACCAAATTCTCTCAGACAAAAGAATCCACATCTCTAATCCCCCCTGCTTCCTTGGGAATCGCAAATGAACTCAATCCAAATTAGGTTCCCTAGTTCCACTCAACCTCTTGACTTCCAACCCCAAATCAGTGCCTTAAAACAAATCCCACAGGAAGGTCTGAACACACCCGCACCCCCCATATGGGTGGAAACAGGGACTCGGTGTCCTGGGGAACTTGACTTACAAATGGCGGTGGCTGTTGCAACGCTTCCCAAATCTGTTTCCTTTTCCCCAATTCAGTTCAGGTTGCCGGGAGCCATGTCCACTTCACGGAGATAGAGACAGGAGTTCCCCAGACCTAACATAGGCTCTGACAGCTACTGGGACCGTCCCTTGATCTCTCACCTCAAAAAGAAGTTGCTCCTACCCACGGAGACCCACAGCTTTGACGCAGGGCTGCTCCCTGCCTCTTCCAGCAGTCGTGAGGTGCTATTCCACCTGGACACCAATGGGGCCTACCAGGGACACCAAATTCTGTTACTGAAAGTTCAACACTTGTCCCTGAGGCCACATCAGAAGAACAAAGACAAATGGTTTGAGGAGAAAGAAAGAGGAGTTTACTAATTTTCTGGCAAATGAGGAGGTTGGCAGACTCCAGTCTCAAAGTACCAATGTCCTCTACTTCTCTCTTTTGAGCAGCCTAAAACATGGACACACATGCCAGGTGTAGGGAGGAACCTCCCTTTTTTTGTCCTGTGTTCTTAAGTGCAGGGATGTCGGCAGAAGTAACACTTGGGCATTCATGCACTTTCACTAATTAGTCAGAGGAGGAGGATTTATCTGATGGGCAAGTTTCAGAGAAGGGACTGAGGATGCTCAGCTGGGCCTTTTCTCTGTGTTCTTGGATCCACCTTCAGGGATGCGTTCAGGAGCGAGTACCAACTTGTGTTCAAACACAAGTTGTTTGAAAAGGGCAGGCCCCACCCAGGAAACAGGCATGTTGTGGTCACCCTATATACGGGATGGACAAATTGGAACCTGGAGTGAACTGCTTGGAAGCCCACTGTGGCCATAGGTCTAAAGCCACATTCTTCAAATCACCTTCAAAGATATTTTGATATTTTTATTTCCTTCTGTGTCCTCTGTCTTATTTCTTGATTGATCCCACATTTATGGAAAGACAGAAAAGGGTAGGATTAATGATCACTCCAAAAATCTGACTTCAGGAAATAATCAGTCACATACGAATGGATGGAGGTTATTACTGAGCCCCCAGTCCTCTGCCTTCGTGCTTTCTTATGATTTAAAAAGCTGACTGATTTCCAGGGTTCTGTGAAAACGCCCATGTCTTGTTTACATCTGAATTCTTCATGCCTAATACAGTTCCTGGTCCACGATAGGTCCCTTGGAAGTGTGTGCAGAACATGCACATATCAAAGACATGCATACACAAACATTATATGACAACACGTTTTCTCACCCTTCACTGAAAATCCAAGCCTGTGGTCTTCACTTTTCTTAGGGGTGGTGTATAGTGTTGTGGTTTGTGCATAGGATCTGGCATCCAATTGTCTGGGTTCAGTTCCTAGCCACACACATACACACACACACGCACACACACTTCCCCAACCTATAGCACCCTGGGGTTTTAAATGCAATCTCATTAAGGGTAATTAATTTGTCCTTTACTGGCTCTGGGCTTTGCCTTATTTTAGGATCTCCAGCCTCTGATCATCCCCACTCCTCAGATTATTTCTGGAAGCCTTACATGTGCTCAAGAACAACTTCTGTCACTTTGATGTGGTGTCCCCCTATTTCTTTCATCTCTCATGTCCACTGCTAACAGGGCTGCTGATTAAAGCAGTTTGAGCACAGAATGAAGCATCTGGCACATGGTAGGTGTATTAGTCAGGGTTCTCCAGAGAAACAGAATTAATAGGAGATTTTATATGTGTATATATACACATGTGTATATATGAATATATAGAGAGATTTATTCTATGGAATTAGCTCACACAATTACAGATGCTTAGAAGTCCCAAAGTCCAAGTCAGCAAGCTGGAGACCCAGGAGTATCAGTGGTATATACAGTTCCAGTCTGAGTCCAGGGGCTTGGGATCCAGGAGAGCTGATGGTGTCAATTCCAGTCCAAGGGCAGGAGAAGACCAATATCCCAGCCCAAGTAGTCAGGTGGGCTAAGTTCCCTCTTACTCAGCCTTTTTGCTCTGTTCACATTTTCAAGTAATTGGATGAGGCCTGCCCACGTTAGGGAGGCAAATCTGTGTTCTCAGTCTAGCAATCCAAACGTTAATCTCATCCAGAAACACCCTCACACACCCACCCAGAATAATGTCTGGCCAAATATCTGGACACCCTGCAGCCCAGTCAAGTTGACACATAACATTAACCATCACACTAGGTAATCGGTAAAATATCATCTAATTCATTAATTAATGAGTAAAGCATTATTGCTGCATTTTGCTCATCACTATAGGCACTGGCTTTCATTGGTGGCCCTGCAATCATCCTGGGCCAACCTCACACCATGGAGGAGCTGCCCTGAGAAAGTGGGGAGAATATTTCTTCCTCCAGTCCCCTGGCACATAGCCATGTACAGCTAGCCGCATTCGGCATGTGACAAGCCCGGAGAGGGCTGCCCTGAGGCAGCAGGATCTCACTGAGATCCTCTCTGCAAACCACATTACAGCTTCTTTCTGCTGCCCGTGTCTCCAGGACTCAGACCTGCATGGACGAAGGCTGGCTGGGCACACAGGGCTGCCCAAACCCCTCCACTCAGGGTGCACACGCCCCCGTCCACCCCAACCCCTCTCCTTGTTAATCCACCCTCCCCAGGACGCTGCAAGGAGCTTCTTCAACATTAGACTTGTGCTAAGCCGGAGCTTTCCATGGGTACACACGGGACACGGGAATCCCATGCCAGCAGGGCCTTCAGCGGCCACATCACTCCGCTGATACTTGCTGTCTGCATCTGTGTGCTTGCACTCCAGAGGTGCTTATTGGCTCACTGTCACACTTTGTGTGGCAGAGCTACGGCCCTCACTGAGCACTTCATTCTCGTCACCTTTGGTGGTCACTGCCAAGGAATGAGCAGTCTCTGCTCATCTGTGCTGGACCAGGGCCAGGCTGCTTCTGGTGACGGGCCTGGGGACTCCTGTCGGAAACAGGGGTGTCAGGCACATAAGGTTGCTTCCCAGATCCCAGAAGTAGGGGTCGGGGGTGTTCCTCTGAAGGGTGCTTCTGGCTCATGGCAGAAAGAGGCAGAATTCAGGGCCCCGGGAGATTCTTGAGCCCTCCCTGCACCCCAAGGCTTGAAGCTACTTCACAACATCTTCACCAGTGGTATGTCTTTGAACCCCTGCTTATACACACCTGGAATGGGGGGCTTGCTACCATCTGCACACATCTCATTGCTAACCAGCCCTGGCAATAAAAGTAACAGTAACACTACGATGATAATATTTTGAGACCATTTATAAAGCACATCTGTATGGCAAATGCTAAGCACTTTGCATGAGTTATCTCATTTAATTCTCTCAAGAACTCTAGGAGGTAAGTGCTATTATTTTTCCGATTTTACAGACAAGGACACCGATGCTTCCAGAGGAGTTAAGTAACAGCTAAGCGGTGACTCAAAGCCAGGTTGTCTAACTCCAAAGCTTGTGCTCTAAGTACCTTATTTCGGTTCTCTCTCTCAATGCCCATTCTCACTCTCACTCTCTCTTCCACCTCTTGGCTCTAGGTTTGTTCTTTTAAACTCCATAGGCCAAAGCTCACTTTTTCCCATACAGCCCTTCCGAGTTTCAAAAATAGCGATCATGTCCCCTGAGCTATGCACTTTTCCATCTGTAAGAGCCCCGATTCAGACCCTTCTCTTCTTCCTCTGATGTGGCTTCCAACCCCCTGCCCATCAAACTTGCAGCCCTCCCCAGGGGCTGACACTGGTTGTGCCCTCTTTAAAATACAGGGGCCAGAAGTGAGCCTAGGCTCAGGTGACAGATAAGAACAGGATACCTCCCATCCTTTGTTTAGGATCCCAGGAAACTTGTGTCAATAAAGCCCAAGAGCATCTGAGAAGCCACTTCTAGAATGCTGACTCATTCTCAGCTCCAAGTCAGCGAAAATCCCCACTGGGAATTTTCTCCTTGGTTGTATCTGCTAAGTCTCTCCTTCCCTGTCTTGTTCTTCAGCAGTTTTCTTTTTGAACCTGAGAGCTGGACCTGACACTCATGTCTTTTAAGAATCTTAAGCAATGACAATCCCACTCTGGATTAGACTCACAAATCAGAGCAAAGCTCTCCCAGACATCCTGTGTGAGAGTGACAGGTAGTTTCACACTGGCCTTGGTTTGAAAAATCAGCTTTGTCAATCTCAAAAATCATAGATGCAAAAGAGAAAGATGGAATTTGGAATGAGAAAACCTGAGTTCTAGTCCCAGGTTTGAATCTGTTAAACCAGTTGAGTGACCTCTGGCAAGATGCTTCACCCCTCACTAGCACATGGCATCATTAAGAGGTTAAACTGAGCGGTGTCTGGAGATGAACACACAATGCAGCCCCACTCCTGGGTTTGAATCCTGACTCTGGTACTAATAAGCTGTGTGACCTTGGGCAGGTGGCATAATTGCTCTCTCTCCAGTTTCCCCATTTATAAAGTAAGAATAGTAATAGCACCTACTTTACGGGTTTTTGTGAAGACCAGAAGAAATAACACAGGTAAAACACCAGGAAACATCAAGAACATTCCCTAACATGTAACAAGAGCAGTATTAAATTATCACTCATGTTTGTTCTATTACTTGAGTCTCACAATATTGTGCAAGATAAAAGTAGAGCAAGAATGAAAGTTATTGTTTTCTGTTTTGATATGCTTGTTTATATATTTAAATTAAATAACTAAATATGTATGTAATAGGACATGTGACACAGCATAACTGGAGAACAAAAGAGTTAAATGTTTGAGATTTTACTTGCAAAAACAATCAAAGATTTAGAAGCCTATGTGATTGATCAGAGTCAGGGTTTTTTCTGTTTGTTTGTTTTATGTTTTTTTAAATCCCTGCACACATACTTCTCCGGGACTAGATAAAATGTGAAAAAGCAAAAGGGTTAAGTGATCTGGAGGAGGAAGGACCTCAGTGTCCTACCCTTCATCCCACCCAGACCAAGTGCTGGGAGCAGTGGGGGTGACAATAACTTCTGATTGGCTGAGGGGATTCAAGGACATAGAGGACTCTCGCTTTGTCTCTGGGCAGAGCCTGGGAGGAGGCCAGTTGTTCAGAATTTTCCTGCATGGCAGGGAGAAGCTGAGGAGAGGTGGTGGTACATGGAGACCGGTGTGGGGGCCTGAGAGAGCCCTGCAGAGCTGGTCCCCGTCCAGCAGGGCGTTGTGGAAGACACTGCAGGGACCAGTCCAGAGGGGCCGTGTGGTCCAGGCAGGGGGCATGCAGAAGTGACCAGTGTGGGTAAGCCAGAGAACTCTGGTCCTCTGACATCTTGGCACTTTGTCAACCCCCAGTGACCTGGGGAAAATGAAAGTGGAGACCCTGATTTGAAGAAGATTATGTTTCTGCCACAAAGAGGAAGAAGGGCTAGAAGTAGGAATTAAACCCACCTACAGGAAAATTAAGAAAGTAACATTTCTTAAAGAGCTGGGTTTGTTGATCAGAATTTATCCTACTCATATGCTCGGTGTAAAAAAAATATATTAGAAAATGCTGGCAAGTCAACACAAGAAAAAATAATTTAAATTACCCATAATCCAACCACCCACAGCCACTGCTAATATTTTGACACACACATGCGCACACACGCACACACACTCACACACACACGATACCTCAGTATTTCTGGGATTTAGATTTTTAACTCTGAAGGAACACAGTGATGGAAAAATACATTAGGATGGAAGCTATGGTATGTAGTATGTGGTGAGAAATAATGAAATGTAAAAAGCTATGTATTTAATGTAAATACGTCCTGTGAATCTATTAAAGTATAGATTACAAATGTCATCACATTGTATTTGTCAATAATGTCTCATTTTAACTGAAAATGGAAAAAAACCATAAAACCTATATATAGTGATATAAACACAATACTGCATTTTTCTTAGAGTTTTCAGACTGAAAATCAGAATTAGCCAAATATTTTACAAAGCATTTATAATATATATAATTTATAAAATTATATATAAATTATAAAAATGCATATTGAATTTTTAGTTGTCAGGAAATCTTTCCTGATCTAAATACGGAGTTACGGCAAAAATCATTTATCACCAGGATTTGTCATAACAACTTTTGAGAAACTACAACTCTTTTGAAAAGCTCCATAGGTGAAACTCCTTGCTCTTACTGCACTTTTCCTTCCAAATTCCCTTTACTGTGCACACTGGGAGCACCTTCAGTGGTGGGGAGTGAACTTCCTCCCATGAGACAGGATCCTCACAACATGGAATGTTCTCTGATAGGGTCCTTTTGTATCTGCTGTAGGATTTTGCTCACCTTGGTTAGCAAGGACAGACCACACCAGCACCAATCTCTGCACACCAGCACCACCTAACTTGTTTGTTAGAGCAGGAGTAGATCATAAAAATTGTAAAAAAAATGCTTTTTAGAATAATGCTTCCGATTTTTAGGTGCTTCCAAATGTAAATGCATGATACTATATCTTTTACCATTTCTAAATATATACATCTATATCATATATACAATATATACAGGTTAAGTATCCCTTATCTGAAATGGTTGGGACCAGAAGTGTTTCAGATTTTTTTAAATTTTGGAATATTTTCTTATACATATGCGATATCTTGGGGATTGGACCCAAGCCTAAACATGAAACTCATTTGTGTTTTCATGTGCACCTTATACCCATAGCCTGAAAGTAATTTTATACAATATTTTTAATATTTTGGGCATGAAACAAAGTTCTGACTGTGTTTTTTGACTATGACTCGTCACATGAGGTCAGGTATAGAATTTTCCACTTGTGACATCATGTTGGTGCTCAAAAAGTTTCACATTTTGGAGCATTTTGTATTTGAGATATTTGGATCAGAAATGCTCATCCTGTATATATTTGTTTTGTAAACTACTTTTATAACTAAGCAGTATATTGTTCATTTTTTATATACCTATATTGTCTTTTTAAATAGCTGCATGGAACTTTCTTACATGGACTGCCTCAATTTATTTTACCAATCATCTAATGTTAAATATTTTGATTGTGTCTAATTTTTATCATTATCAGAAAAGTGCAATGAACATCCTTGAATATACAACTTTGCATACTACGTGTGCATCTTTGAGTCCTCAGAGCCCAGCATGTGCCTGGCAAAGTCTTCAGAAAATGCATGTTTGATAAATGAGTCAGTAGCCGCCACCTCTCTGTCATGTAGGAGGGCACCACCGACAAACATAAACTTTCTTTCCTCCCAGATGATGTGGCCCTCATGCTGTTTCAGAGTGAGGGGTCCTCCATAGTATTCTCTCCTCAAAGAAGCAGCTCTGGGTACAGGTAGAGTGCTGCAGAGCCATTTTAGCCTGGATCCTCAGATTCCTCTTCTTCAGATTGGGTGGAAGTAATGACAACGTCTATCTACCTCCTGAGGTTGTTGCAAGGATTAAGTGAGTTCACGCATATAAAGGGCTTGGGACAGTGTGGCTCATGGTGGTCAGCTATTCTTGTCATTCCCAAAGGACCCTGGTAGTTAAGGACACAGACCCTGGAGCCAGACGACCTGCATTCAAATCTCAGATCTGCCACTTCCTAGCTTTGGGAATTTGATCAAATCACTTAATCCCCTTGTGCCTCAGATTTTTTTGTTCCTTAGAATGGGGATGATAATAATAATGATAATACTAGTATCTATCTCAGGGCTGAGAAAATTAAATGAGTGAAGATGTGTAAAGCAGTTAAAATAATGTCTAGCATCCAGTAAATACTATATACTAAAAAAACTGTTTACTACTAAAATTGTTTTTTGTAAGTATAGCAATCTTGAAAGCATCCTCCCCAGGAATTACAGTGCCTCTGATAACTGAGAGCTGCTGAGTGAAAAAGAGCTGTCAGATGGTCAGGCTCGGGGGACCAAAAGGGCTGGATAATCTCTTCTTGTTTGCTCAGGGTTCCCAGGACAGGGCATGAGTTGCAGGGTGTGAGTCGCAATTTGCCATTCCTGTGCTGTGTGCCTCAGACGATTTCTCTCTCCTCTGAGTGTGTCACTGGTGCCGTCCTGAAGGAGTTGGTTGCAGCCAGGTTTCTTTCAGCCCACCAGTCTGCGAGACTGTGGCAGGACTTCCCGCTTCCTCCAGGGAAATCGACGCTCCAGCCCAGGCTGGGAGTGAGCCAAGCACTAATGCACGTCCTTTCAAGGCGTGCCCAGCTCCACCACTTCAGATGCAATATGCTTATTGCTGGTCTGATTTTTATTGGGAAAAAGCAGCGGTGTACTTTCCAGGTCCCTGGGGACTGAATTAAAATAAAGGAAGTACTTTAAAAAATCAAATCCAAGTACCGGGACTTGGAAGTCCGCTGTTAAGCAAGGGTATCACAGACCTCGGAAGCTGCTTCCATAGCAAGTCCTGAGACAAAGCCTCGTGGTAATTGCATTTGAGGTCCCAGAGGCACTGGTAATGGAAGCAAGATTGTCTCCGAGTCCTGTTCGCATAGCAAAGCAGATAAATCACAGAAGCTATGGTTTCCTGAGAACCTACTAAGTGCCAGGTCCTGGGCCCTAGTATAAACCCGTAAGACGGGCACTATCTTCATTTTACAGATGAGGAAACTGAAAATCAGATTAAACAGACAGCAAAACTTTAGCTGTGGTTTGCACATGCAATAAATGGCAGAGCTGAGAGTTGAGCCCAGGTTTTCCTTACATGCTTTCACGAGGCCAGTGTTTTTCAAACTGCTAATTGAAACCCAGTAATGCGTCATGAAATCAGGTTAGTGAGTTGCAACCAGTATTTACAAAAATAAAATAGATCTGAGCATGTTCTTTCAAAAAACAAGAACAAACCAAAAAATAGAATAGGATAGAAAATATGACTGCATCACCTGGGCACGGATGACTAGCATTTAATGAATATGTATATGTATGCTTGTGTGTGTTTGTGTACACATGTGTATACACATACATAACTATAAGATCCAGTCTCTGTCTGTATGCACCGAGTCACGATGTAAAAGGTATTTCTTATCGTGGTCACAGTCAAAACATATGACAAAGCCACTGCTCTAGGACACACAGCTGCCCAGGTAGTAAGAACTAACATTTACAAAGATGTTACTTTGTGTTTGGAATATTTTACATGTTTTATGAATATAGGCTGAATTAATCATTACCATAGCCCTACGAGGTAGGCACAATTAACATCATCCCTGTTTATAGATGAGAAGACTGAGGTTCAGGGGGATGAAATAATTTGCCCAAGGTCAAAAAGTTACCAGCAGCAAAGCCTGAATTTGAACCCAGACTGTCTGGCGTTAGCATGTGCATACTTAACTTCACTGCTATGTTTCTGCTTGAGATGCCAGGAGGCCTCTTGACCACGAGAACCATACAGTCAAGTCGACAGGTCGCAAAGAGGCTGATGCCCACGGAGTGTGGCCAGCTGTGGCCAGCTGGCTGTGCAACAATCCACAATTGCCTCAGTCCCTCCCACCCCATGCATTTCCATAAGCAAGACGGTCGTTCAGACCTCTCTGTTGAATCTGTAGCTTCAAATTTCTCTCATCCTCCTGTATTTTAGATTAATTAACCTCCTAATTATTTAGACATTCATTCTCCAACTTGTGTGCAATTCAAATCTATTACACTTCAGGGGACGTGTCTATATCGTGTGTATTCTGCTGCGAACCCCACGTGGTCAGAGGAGAAGTGGAGGGGGGAGAGTCATAGAATCAATTTTTAAAAATTCCGATGCGTTTCTGAGGCATCTGAAGTGTTGATGAGATAGCTGGGGTTCTTGGGTGCTTGACTTTTAAATTCACATTTCTGAAAAGCAAGATACAAAATTGATTATACAGTATGATCTCAACTGTGTTAAAAATGTATATAGAAAGGATTGGAAGGAAGTGAACAGTGGTTGCCTCTGGGTGGTGGGGTGATGGGTGATTTTGATTTTCTCCTTTTGGTTTCTTCCTCCCCAAATTTCCTGCAATTGATAAAAAGTGTGGCTTTAAAAAATTCACTAAGTAAAATTTAATTTCCAAGGTTGAATATGGGATTGTACATAATTTTAAGGAATGAGTATAGTTTGTAAGTCAAATGCATCATGCTTTTGGTATGATTAGGAAGTGTCAGGGTGGCTTGCCAGAGGGCCTGAGTCACGTGGCATATCACATGGCGTGGTGACCCTACCCACATGGCTACTACTCATGCTTTTCCAGCTGTCTAGACCAAGGCCCAGATTCTGCCATCTGACAGATAGGCCCACAGGTAGGGCTAGGATCGGCTGCTCTAAAGTAACCCCTTGCAGAGTTTGACTTCCCACCATTAACTGCACCATTGCCACTGGGCTGACCTCTTCTCTTATTCGCTTTTGTACCTCCTAAGGCCGTGCATGGCACCTGGCTATAGTACGTGCATATTTAATACTCACAGCAAACCTAGGAGGTAGATACTATCATTATTTCTATTTTGTGGAAGCGGAAACTGAGGCCAAGATCATTCAAATGACTTGCTCAAGATCACACAGCTGGTAAGCAACCGAACTGAGACATGAACCCATGCAAGGTTGCTATACAGTGTCCTTTTTAGCCACTGCACTGCATTGCCTCTTGGACTTTAAGACATTGCTGAAATTCAAGGCCAGTTGCAGGAGACATGGAAGGGCCATTTGGCTCCCAGACCATGTCAGTCACATGGGGCAACAAATGTAAATTTTTGATGTTACCTCCAAGTGAAAACTTTCACCCAATCACAGAGAGATACACTGACAGGACTGAAAAAGGATGATGTTTTCTTGAAATGTGTCCTGAGTCTTGCTACAGGAACATCCCACCTGAAATGCACAATGTGTTTTTGTAATCTTGGAATTTTCTTGTGAATAGCACAATTACATTGCATTATATCACATATGCATCAAATCATTTGTTACATATAACATTTAAGATACACCAAAATTTTATAACTTTGACTTCATGTATTTATTTTAACATACCAAGTCCTTAAAAAGAGAAGTGATATGGGCCTTTTGGGGACTAGAGAGGCCCTGTTTAAATTACCCCCTGGCCCAGACTCTCCTCTCTTCTACCATATCCATTTCTCTTCACTATAAATAGCAAAGTGGGCATTTCTAAGTTGGCACTTAACATGTCAAATTAATATTATGATGCTGATCTAGGTGGCTAGATTTAGGATACTAGAGTATAGTATCTAAGGATGTAGACTTTAAAGCCAGACTACTTGGGTTCAAATCCTACCATTGCCATTTGTTAGCTATGGAATTTAGTTAATCTTTCTGGACCTCAATTTTCTTATCTGTAAAATGGGGATAATGGTACCTACCTCAAAGAATTTTTGTGAGGATTAAATGAGTTACTGCCCCTGAAGTGCTCAGAACAGTCTCCTACATGTAGAAGTGAACACTAATGTTAGCTGTTATTAGGATGCGCAGGATGATGTCCTTGTTTCCTCCATTGGAGTTTGTACACTTTGAGAGCAAGTGTTGTGTTTTATTCATGTCTCTATCCCCAGAACTTCCCAAAAGTTGGGCCCAGAATAGATGCTCTCAAAATGTCTGTTAAATAAATAAATGAATGCCTTTGTAAAATTGGACTGATTGCATGTATCTCACAGGGGTGTGGTAAAGATCAAAAGAAAGAAAAGGTGGTAAGATGACTTGTAAGCTATGAAGCATGGGATGGATGTTCCTTTCTTCTTTTGCCTCACCCTTTTTTCAGAGTCAGGCCTCCTTGATAAGTGTGCTCACTTAATTCAGTGGCCCGCTCATGGACAGCACTGGCCAATTGGGTCAAGCAGACAAGTGCTGCCCATCCAGCAGGCAGGTGCTGACCTCCCACTGCCAAGTAGATAAGTCCTCACCAGTCACCACCAGGCAGACAAATGTTGACCAACCACCATCAAGCAGGTGGGAGCTGAGCAACCATAGCCAGGCAGGCAGGTGATGACCAGTCACCACCACAGGTGCATGCTGGCCAGTGCCTTCAAGGCGAGGGCACCTGAACAGCAAGGCCTGGGCTCAGGCCCGCCTGTGGCTCACTTGGTGCCTCCAGGGCAGGCCTAGGTCCTGTGTCCAGGAACCAGAGGTGCTCGGGGTGGAGGGGCTTAGTCCCTCTCAGCCCAGAGCATGGCCAACTGTCAGTTGAGATCACCCTCAAGGAGGAGGGGTTGTCAAGGCAACAGGCCTTGTGAGTGAGTGAGTGAGTGAGTTATTACCCCACTTCATCTTCATCAGTGGCCTAAATGCTGTCAGGCCTGATCATTGGCACTCTCCAACCCTACCTGTTTGTGGCATCTTTGGCTGCTCCTGTCCTGGTGCAAAAGTAGGAAGCTGAGACAACCATGAAACCACTAGAGGCTTTGTTCTTTTTAGCACAAAACCATGTTCTTTGTGGAGGTGCAATTCCTGTTGGACCAGGGTCCTGATTAATGGTATATTGGAGCTGGGCTGGTAGGGGTCAGAGGAACGTGCATTGGCCTTTGGCTTTGGTAATGAATTCCAGAAGTACTCGTTTGTTGTACCTTGTTGAATTGTTTCTAACAATGTATGTCTGCATTCTCTTACCTGGTCTTCCTTTCATTGTAGGTGCAATATTAACAGCTCCATTTTCTATCACTTGGGAATAGTGCCAGCAGGAACCCACACCACACTTGTGAAAGAAACCTGCAAGATCCCACAAGCTCTGCCAACTTGGTTGGATTGGAGAGGGATGTATGGCCCCTTGTGGCTTTGAAAAAGTCTGTTACAATTTCTGACCTGTCCCCTGAAGTTTTCCACCTCATTTTGTTCTCAGAGGTTTGTTTATTCAAATCTCAGAGAATTGTTTGAAATTTTCTCCTCCAGTCAGTGGTTCTGAGAACCCACTACAGACTTGGGGTGGGCACTGTAGCTCGCAAGGGTGAATAGGACAGACTGCCCCTGCAGTTCTGGAGGCTTCCATCTAGAGGGAAAGACACCTACAACATGCTAAAGATCCAGATGACTGGAGTGCTAATTTGTGGAGAGGCATAGGTATGAATAATCCCAAAGTAAACCTACAAGTCAGGAAGACCTTGTAGAAAAGGACAACTGAAAACTGGACTTTGAGGCGAGGAGGATTTTGTAGGAAAAGAATAGGAATAAAAAACTCACCACAATCTTTTAAATGGGAGAAAGAACAATTATAGGCTCTTCTCATCATTATCATTTGCAAAGGATGGTGTTTGACATTGCTATGGATTCAGAAAATGAAGGCATGGCCCTGCCTCGGATGACAGGAGAAGGGAGAAGGGGACAGCTGCACAGCATCTGGCCTGCTGTGCTGGTGCTATCATCATGGCACAAATGAAATATTTTGGGACTATGGAGAAGGGAGATGATCATATGTCACAGGATATTTGGCATTTGGCTGTATTTCTGAGTTTCTGTTTAGTTCACAATTTCCTGGAACATGCCCTCTCCTTCTCTTTCTCAGCGTCCACGCCATCATCTTTCTACAAATGGATTGAGAGGTGGTTTGTCCATGTCCTGCTAGTGGTAGAAGCTACCACTTATGGCTGGCTGTTGTACCTGATACCTTATTAAATCCTCAATACTACTGTATTAGTTATCTATTGCTGCATAACAAATTACCCCCAAACTTAGTGGTTTAAAACATTAAACATTTATTATCTTGGAGTTTCTGTGACTCAGGAAACTGCATGCAGCTTAGCCAGGTCATCTGACTCAGAGTCTCCCAAAAGCTACAATCAAGGTATTGGCCAAACCACAGTCATCTTAAGGCTTGACGCGGGAGAGGATTTGTTCCCCAGCTCCTTAACAGGGCTGTTGGCAGGATTCAGCTCTGTGTGGGCTGTTGGACTGAGGGCCTCAGTTCCTTATTAGCTGTTGGCTGGAACCTGTGCTCAGTTCCTAGCCACGTGGACCTCTTCATAAGGCATCTCACAGCGAGGTAGCCTGTTTTATCAGAGCAGCAAGGGAAAAGGGCTAGAGAGGAAGTAGAAATAAGACGGAAGTCGTAGTCTGTAACCTAGTCTCAGAAGCAACATCTCATCACGTCTGCCATATTTTTTCCATTAGAGTTGAGGAGTTAGGTCCAGCTCACACTCAGGGTGGAGGGAGATTAAATAATGGCATGAATACCAGCAGGTGGGATTGCTGGGAGCCAATTTAGAAGTTCCCTACCACAACCACTCTCTAATAGGGGTTCTCTTCTTTTCTAGAAAAGGAAACTGAAACCACACTCAGGTTCACACACTCAGCGTGAATTTGAACCAAAATTTGAACCAGCGTTTCTCCAAAGCCTGTCTCTTTCCATTACATCAGGCTGCGGTGGCTGGTTAAAGTCTCGTAGGACAGACAAGATGATGGCCCACCCCAGAGTCACCCATTCAGGTGGCTTGGTTGACTGCCTTCAGGTGGTTGCCCAGCCTCACACTGAGGCTTAGACTGGAGCCTCCGTAACATTTCTATTCTCCCTGTTCCTGAAAGCATTTCTTTTCATTCCAGTTTTGGACAGCAGCGAGGTATGGGGAAAGGCCAGATATGTGATGCCCTCTGTGCAGCTCCTTTCTTGAAAGCCTCTCACTAAGTTCCCAGGGTCTTGCTGAAAGCACTTGAGTGAGAACACGCACCTTGCAGAGATGTACTTTTTCCACAGATGATTAATCAAGAGCATCCCTGTATGATTTGGCACAGATGGAGGTGAGGGAGAGAGCCAATTCGTAAATCCAAATAAATTTATAGCTTCACCATCCATCCCATTATTACACCAGGAAGGCTGTGCTTCCCTGTAGTACTTGGAGATGTAGAAGAAGTTTTGCATACTGAGGGCTCAGTCCAGAGAGGCTAAATCCACAGGCAGGTTTTGGGTCAAGAGTAACCAAGGGGACATTGTTTTGGAGGAACTTAAGGATCATGCCTTCATTGATAAGAACAGCTTGATAAAAATTTCCTAAGAAACTGTTAAGGCACTTAATACTTGCTGCCTTAAATTGTAATTCTTTCTTATTTCCATTTCCCCCTCTGTTTTGAAACTTCTCAAAGATTCCTATCTTTATATCTGCACATCTAACACGTCTTGCCCGTGGTAGGTACCTAATAACTCTCTTTTCAGAGAATGTGTAACTGCTCCTTAATGAATTTAAACAGCCATGTTTATGTTCATTTCAGCTCAGCCTTTTATCTTTCCTGAAGCCTGGAGTGATCGAAAGCTTCCCACACTTGTAGCGGTTCATACCTACAGTGCTCCACTCGGTCTACATGGACAGGAGGTGGTGTTGCATGAACTTACCATTGCACGTTGAAAGCTTTTGTAATTACTGAAGAAATGCTCTGATGAGCCCATGGTAGTTCTTTCTGATTCTGTGAAATTCGGCTCTGAAAGGGACATCTGGTGTTTGTTCCTGGTCTTGCCCTGATTTCTGGGTCTGCCCTACATGGGACTCTGACTCTCTGTGCCATAGTTTCCCTTTTCATTAAAGGTAGAGAATAGTGAACCTTCTCTATCGCAGGAAGAGTGAAGACAGACACGTTTCTCAGTGAAAGGAACACTGACCCAGGAACCAGATCTCCGTGTAAAAAGTTGCTTTATTTTTGATAATTTCCCTTTTATGGGTGGTGGAAAAACATATACTTTGTTCTGCTACTTCCTTGCTACATGGCCTTAGTCCAGTAAAATACTTTATGAGCCCAACTTTACTTATCTCTATATAAGACTATTGTTGTCACCCTGCTTACCTCCCAGGGTTAAGGTGAGAATCACAAGAAATAATGAATATAAACCACTTTGTGATATGATGTTCGTGATGATGATAATGATTACAATAGCTGTCATGTGCCACACAGTTACTATATGTTGAGAAACGTGCTAAGTCCTTTATGTGAATTTTCTCATTTAACCCTCATAACAATACTATGAAGTAGATAGTATATCCCCATTTTACAGATGAGGAAGCTGAGGCCTAGAAAGGTTAAGTGACTTGCCCAAGGTTATCCAGCTAGTAAGTATGGATCCAGGATTCAAACCCAGACAGCCCAACTCTTATTTTGTCTTATTTATACAAAACTGCCTCACACCATAAAGCACTATATAAATATAAGATTATATTATCTTTTCTCCATTTTATACAAGTGTAAGGTGTTGCTATTTTATTTTTCATATTTAGCTATGGAGAACATTGACATTTCTGTTGTCATCCACAATGTAAAAAGTATGTAAGATTTTCAACGTGGATACCAAAGACCATTCAATGGGGAAATGACAGTCTTTTCAACAAATGGTGCTGGGAAAATTGGATCTCTGTATGCAAAAGAATGAAGTTGGACTCTTACCTTATACCACATACACAAATTAACTCCAAGTGGCTTAAAGACACAATCATAAGTGCTAAAACTATAAAACTCTTTGAAGTAAACATAAGGGAAAACCTTCACAACATTGGATTTGGTGACTATTTCTTGGATATGACACCAAAATCACAACAACAAAAGAAAAATTAGATAAACTGGACATCATCAAAATCAAAAGCCTTTGAGCATTGAAGGATACTATCAAGAGAGTGAAAAAACAACCCACAGAATGGGAGAAAATATTTATAAGTCATGTATTTGATAAGGGATTAATACCTATATAAAACTCCTACAACTTAAAAAAAAATTCAAAAATGGATGGACAGAAGATTTGAATAGACATTTCTCCAAAAAAGATATACAGATGGCCAAAAAGTACACGAAAAGATGCTCAACATCATTAGTTATTAGGGAAATGCAAATCAAAATCACACTGAGATGTCACTTCACACTCATTAGGATGGCTACTATCAAAAAAATGGAAAATAGTAAGTGTTGGCAAAGATGTAGAGAAATTGGAACCCTGGTGCATTGTTTGTGGGAACATGAAATGGTGCAGCTTCTGTGGCAAACAGTAAGGAAGTACCTTAAAAAGTTAAGCATAGATTTACTGTATGATCCAGCAATTCTACTTTTAGGTATATGCCCAAAAGACTCACACAGATGCGCGCACACCAGTGTTTATAATGGCATTATTCACAATAGCCAAAAGGTGTAGGCAACCCATGTGTCCATCAACAGATGAATGGATAAAAAAATGTGATATAGAGACATATACAAACACACACAATTGAATATTACTCAGCTTTAAACAGAAATGACGTTATGATACATGCTACAACATGGATGAACCTTGAAAACCTCATGCTTAAGTGAAGTCAGCCAGACACAAAAAGGCAAATATTATATGATTCCATTTGTATGAGGTACTTAGAATAGGCAAATTCATAAAAACAGAAAGTAGAATACAGGTTATCAAGGGGTGGGAGGAGTGGGGAATGGGAAATTATTGTCTAAAGCATGGAGTTCCACTTTGGATGATGAAATTTTTCTGGAAATGGATGGCGGTGATGATTATACAACATTGTAAATGTACTCAATGCCACTGAATTGTACACCTAAAATGGTTAAAATGGTAAAATTAATGTTATGTGTATTTTACCACAATAGAAAAAATTTTTTAGGCATGTAAGAAATCTTACATGAATATTATATTTAGGTCTTGTTCATTTGATTTTTTTCATTAGAAATCATTTTGATTATATTTTTCACTATTTAAAAATAACATTTCATTGAAGAAAAAGTACAAAATGCAGATAAACTAAAAGGGAAAAAATAAGCATTCATTATCCCAGAGAGAAATACATTTTAAAACCTTAGTGCTCTTTTAGACTGTCTCTCTCTCCTGTTTCATTTTCTTCCTCCTTTTTTTCCCCTTTGATTCAGTTCTGCACCCTCCCATTCTTAGGAACTTTGAGGTCACTTTCTTTTGTGAGTTCTCATCTATATGAGAGTTTAGTCTTACCCATCTAATGGGGGGAAACACTTTCTAAAACTAAGCGAAGTGATAAAACACTGAAAAGAAGCCAAGAAATGTGTGATCAGAATGCTCAGATTCATGCTGAGACCATTTGGAAGTTGTGTTGGAAAGGACAACTTTCAACACGCTGTGCCCAGAAGTCCCTGAACACGCGTGGCCAAAGGAGTGATCTGCAACATTTGATTTAGTCCATATCAGAGAAGAAAATAATCTTTTTGTAGCTTCTATTAGTCCTTCCTTCCAGCCTCTTTATTGGATTGTAGGGCAGGGGCAACACCTGCTTGGCAGGGCTCTTGATCAGCACACTACTTATTTGTGGAAATTAGAGTCCCATGTCTTCCTAAGCAGGAGCTGGCTACCCTTATCTTTTGGATTATGCACAAGGTTCTATCCAGCTAATTATAGAGTGAATTTCTATTATTCTTTACTTACAATAATATGTGAAGTGAATCGATGACTTCCTTGTTAAGGAGCAAACGATCTTCTGCTCAGTAGGGGACGCTCTTCCTGCCCTTGCCCACTAGAGGTTCCTGCCAACATAGACTTTGGACGTATTTCCCCTTTTGGGGCTTTGTCCTCAGTGGTCCCAGACTCTCCTGCTATATTTGCTTGTTTGGAAGAAGAAAACATTGCTGAAGCTGATACGTTGCTTACAGGGTGAAGAGGGCTGAAAACAAGCCTGGTTTCTAGAGGCAGGGTAGCTGTGCTGCTGACTTAGCATTGCCCGATATTCCCTCCAGGGCTGTCTGTCTCCCTTATAGTTTCAGTAATGGGGTGAGAACCCAAATCCAGAATTTCTACTTTGATGACTTTAGGTTCTCTTAAGTACAGCTGATAATTTCCACGTCCTCTGGACTCTTCAGCTCCATTCCACACAGTTTTCTCTACCTGTGCTTCGGAGCTGTGATGCCTACTTGGGCCGGCTTCCTTTTGTTTCCATTGCTCATCCTTAAATCTTACCCCGTGTGGGTCTTCTGGGAGTGAACACATAGTTTGGTATATTTCTTTCTCTGAGGAACATTCCAGATGGTCCTCAAATTTATCCTGATCCTTTCAATAGTTCTGCTCAGCTTTCAAAGCTATTATAATGCTTTCTCCAAATAGTTCTTAAAGATCCATTAATTAATTCACTCATTCAACAAATATTTATAAAGCACTTTCTTCCAGAGCCTCTGTTAAACACGGGACATATTTATGAATGAGAAAATCCCCATCCCTGAGTTCAGCTGAGCTGAAGAAATAGGTAGGTTCTGAGCTCTCTGCACATAATTCCTTGTCATAGTTCTTAGGCTATGAGTATAATTGTAGTGTTTTAGGAACATAGAGAACATATAATGATTATCCCCTTTCTCTTTCTCCTTTTAGCTTCTAAGATAATTATGAACCTGCTTCTCTTCCTGCCTCTCTGGCCAACCATTAAATGTTGGCATTAACCAGGATCCTATCCTAGGTTCTCTCCTCTCATCATATCATGTGGGGTTTTTTCTGGATTTTTTTTCTTTTTCTTGGACTTTGGTTACCACCAGGTGCTGATGAATTCTCAGTCTGTTTCTCCAGGTGGGACCTCTCTCCTGAGCTCTAGAACCAATCGTCCCCCTGCCTATTGGATACATGCCCCACACGGACCTCTGACTGCGCACGTGGAAAGCTCATCCTTCTCCCTAGTCTGCTATCTCCATTATCACCTTCCCAGTCCCGACCTGGAACTCTAGCAACGAGTCTAGTAACTCTATTACTTACATTACTTTTCCCTCCGCTCTCACCTCCTAATTGAGAAGCTGACTCTTAACGTTCTGCATTTTTCACCTTGTCTCTAGATTTCACTGCTGTCCTCTCCCTCTTAGTCCAGGCCAGAGCCCTTTAAAACTGTTTTACTGGGGTACTCTGAGGGGCTTCTGAGGCGAGGGTGGACAGAGGTATGCAGCAGGCAGGATCGTGGGCTTCCTGTCTCTGTTAGACCAGAGCAACTGCACGTTTATCTGTTTTGCATATTGGTTGAAGAGCATTCAGTGGCTAAGCATTTGAAAGCCATTGGTTTTAAATTCTTAGCATTTCTTCCCTTGATTTTTGCAGAGCTCCAGCTGACCACACCTCCCTGTGCTTTCACCGGTCTCATTCAGTGGTTCTTAACCTTTTCTTGGCTGCGTTGCACAGGAGGGGTGATATTCACATGCTAGGCACACTTCCTGCTGTGTGTAAACACCCGATGTACAATGATGCAATTAGAATGCAAGTGAATGAGTGTATCGCTATTATACGTGTAACCTTGAATCCACTCTAATGTATTAAAGTAAGTACATCCTCTTTGGGCTTTAACTATTATCCGTGATAAATGACTTGCAACACATCTCCCAAATGATCTCGACTCTGCTCTAACCCACTCTCCACGTGGCTGTTGCCCTCTGCGCGTGGGAATCTCAATCTGCCACTTGACACTCTTCAGTGCCTCCCGACTGGCTCTCAAATGGGTTTCAACTCCGTAGTGTGGCTGGCAAGTTCTGCCATGATCTCGTCCTTGCTGACTTCCCAGCTTCAGCTCTTGTCTCTACTCCCCAAGCACCAGCCATACCCACCCAGCACATGCCCAGGCTGGCCGGGCTTCCAGGCTTTGCTCCTGTGGTCCCTCCTGCCCATCACGGCCCTCCCCGCCTCCTCTCCCTTCAGCCTGCCGCGTGAACTCTAAATAACTTTTTTAGATGAAGCAGTTTCATGTTCCCCAGTAACTGCCACCTGTGTGTTCTAGCAATCCCTTCTTCCTTTCTTGCTGGGTAGCGACGGTATTTAGTCGCATCTTAATCCAAAAAATTTTCAGTTCTATTTATTTCTTAAATGACTTGCTCCTGTTCTTACTCAGTCCAGATCTATTTTAGCATTTCATTTTGAAAAAATTTCAAATGTACAGGAAAGTTGCAATAACAGTAAATCTTCCTGTACCCTTCAGCTGCCTTCACCAATTGGTAACATTTTGCCTCCTTTGCTTCTCTCTTTTCTCATCTCTTTATATATAGACATGTATGTGTATGCATTTGTACACACATGGCATTCATGTTGTTTTTATTATTTGCTTAACCGTTTGACAGTAAATTGCAGACACCAGTACCCTTTACCCCTAAAGACCTCAGTAAAAGATCTCCTAGAAAATTTTTTTTTACATATCCATGATACATTGATCAAATTTTGGATACTTAGCATTGATAGCAATTCATTATGTAATAGAGAGTTCATGTTCATATTTTTAATTGTCTGCATACTGTTCTTTATAGCAACTTATTTTTCTGACCGAGGACCACCAATTTCTTTATAAAGACTATCTCCAAATGCATTCTGCTCCTTGAAACCTTTCCCAAATTCTCTCTCGCCTGTTGGTGCTGGTCACTACTCCTTCTGTGTTCCCTACTTTGCCCCTTCGGTCCTCAGTCACAATGTGCACAACATTTTACCATGTGTGCTTGTTTAGGTGTTTTGGTCTCCCTCATCAGACTGGAAATTCCTTGAGAATAGAGGCTGTATCTCATGAATCCTTGCCTCCCCAGTGTCTATTATACAAATGAACTCAGGACTGAGTATTTAATTAGTAGCTTGGATATTTGAAACTCTAGGTTTAGAGTTTCACACTCTTCTTTTTGGTGATGACTTCTTCTCCCCGATCTTAGTTAGGTACAGGCAGATTGCTAGGCTGGCTGGGATGGTGGAGTATGCACTGGACTGAGTGTGAGGAGACCCTGGTCCTAATTGCAATTCTGTTTCTGAGCAGCAAGGTGGCCTGGGGTAGGTTATTTCATCTTTGTGAGATTCAGCTGCTGCTTCTGTGTTTTGAGGTTAACGTTATTCACTCTGTCCACCTCACTGGGGTGTTGGGAAGATCAAATGATGGGGGACTGTGCAAATGTTTTGAATTGGTGATGTTATTTGGGAGGCAATATGGTTGTCTTCCTGCTAGGAATGTTTTTAGTTCCAGGTCTGTTAGGGTCACCATGTTCCTGAACCCCACATATACCCTGGGGCTCTTGCTCTGTCTTCTGAGAGGCTGGAAGTGCGGGGTCCGGTGCATGAAACGCAGAGACCCGGAGTTGGAATAGGCGCCTCAAGCTGGGTTCACGGTTGTGAGTTGACACTATCCCTCCAAAATTCATGTCCTCCTCCAACCTCGGAATGTGACCCTATTTGGAAATAGTGTCTTTGCACATGTAACTTTAAGTTAAGATGAGGTCACCACTGGATTAGGACTGGCCCTAAATCCAATGACTGGTGTCCTTATAAGAAAGGACTGTACCCTCTCTGCAGATTATGACCCTTCTTGTGGGGAAGTCTGTGACTGCTCAGGAGACAGGAGGGTCTCTGTTTGGCTGCAGGAGTGTGCCGCATGTGGTCTTAGGGGAAATGCTCTGAGGTAAGGGTGTGCAGGGCCAGAACCTTCCATGCTGGGCTCCAACATCCTCAGGACGGGCTGTCTGCATATGTTCCTTGGCAGCTTTTGTCTGTAAGCTCGCTGAGCGTTGGGAGGGTTTGCCATGGCCTCCAGGGAGTTGGCTCGGTTCTTCGTGGAGGCTGGAGACTTGGGCCTGTGCCTGCCGGTGCCGTTTGATGCTGAAGGAGATATTGCTCTATGATCTGAGTGCCTCCTCTCTGCCAAGGCATGTCCTCACTGGGGCTGCTCTTCTCCTCTGATGCAAGAAAGACCCACTCCACTCCTCAAGGTGCCCTTGTGGACCCCTGGCCTCCTGCCTGTTTTTTTGGGGGGAAAATGGCATCTGGGTGGATGTTACTGCCCCAGTCCTGGCTTGCAGGTGTTACAGAAGAGGAGGGAGGAGAAGGAGGACAGGAGGACACACAGCTGAGAGTCCCTCAAGTTGGAATCAGCTCCAGGGGCCACCCACTTCCATTGTCATGATGTCACGGAGAGGAGCAGCCGCTGCAGGGGAGGAGACCCGTGAAGTCATCTGGCCCAGTGCCCTCTTCAATCTTCCGTGCCACCAGGATGGCAGAGATTGGAGCCTGTTCCTGGCAGCAGAGCTCTTGAATACCCGAGGCCCCACAGCGGCACAGTCTGGGGACGCAGTCGTTGGGCCGATGCCCGGTGCTCACCTGGGAAGATCCACTGGGCTCGCACACAACCAGCAAACCCAGCCTGCTCACCCAAAGGACTAGATGAGGCTCTCACCATCAGACCGCAGCCTCGGCTTCTCTTGGGATAATTGGAGATGGTTGATAACGAATGTGAAAAGATGATTCATGTTACATTTAAGCAAGACTCTGGGTGTGCGTGTGAAGGAGAATGGTTGGAAATTGTGTTGGGGTGCCGCTGATTCTATCAAAGCCTCTGTGCGGTGGGAGGGGGAAGAGGGGAGGCAAAAGGTAATGTTGCAAATTGTCATACTGCAAGGAAGCAACGACCTAAGGAACTCTAGAGAATGATGATTTGTGGCCATTGCTGATTTTGCCTCCATATCCTCTGGGAACCTCTTTGTTGCTGTTTTAAAAGTTCTTTAAAAGTACGAGAGACTTACCTTATCTTATATGATGACCAAATACAGCATAATAAAGTTGCCAGAGTCAACATGAAAGGGTTGGGCCCAGAGCTCCTATTAAGAGAGGAAGAAAGGGCAGCATCTGGCCCCGTCCCCTCCCCTGCCTCTTCCTGGCTCTGTGGGGTTAGCGCCTTATCAAATGCCTATTTGATCCTGGTGAGAACACTACGGAGAATAACCGTGTAGGCCTGTTAAACAGTTTCAGGACGCTGCCGGTGTTACTGTGTACTGAGAGCCACTCCAGCTGACAACAGCTGCATTGACTTCTTTTTTTGCTTCAAAGTCAGGATGCCCCTTGTAAAAGCGAAGGAAGTCAACCAGATTCAAATAGTTTAGTCTGTAGCCTCGTTGCTTTCTGCTATAGGGGAAAGGAGGGATCCGATGTGGGAAGTGAGCCAAATGATTCCCACGTTATCTCTTCTATCTCAAATGGAGATGGATTATGTTGTACTATAATTTCACTTTAATGATGATAGGAGAACCCGCCCCCCAGGAAAAGCGAACTTCCCAATTTTTCAGAGGAAACATCTATTGTGGCAGATTGGAATTCAGCCTAAAGGGGCAAGGGACTGATGCCACCCAGGCCAAACCAGAGACGACCCTCTGTTTCCAGCTGACACCCCAGAAAGCCTCACACATCTAGCCTTTTGGAGGCTTTTAAAAGCAGGATAGCAAGAGCATGATGGGCATGTTTCAGGGTTACAGGAGGAGAGTAGAGGATAAAACCTGCTTAAAAGCAGATGGCTCCCAAGATGACAGGCCAAAGGGAGGTACTGGAACTTTGTCTCCATGGAGCACAGCTGGGAGCGGCCGCTTTGGGACAAAGAGCACAGATAGCGGACTTGAAATCAAAAGCCCTGAGTTCAAGGCATAGCTCGGCTACATCCTACCAGCTATGTGGCCTTGGACAGGTCCTTTCCCTAAAATTTCATCCTGGGTAAAATGGAAGGAATAACACCATTAAAATTGTTATAAGGATCACATGCTACATTTGAAAACACTTTGTTGCAAATTGCTATGCAGAGTTGGGTGTGGTAATTCCCGTAGGGCCCTGAATATGGGACGCAGAGGGCAGGGATTGTGTCCACCCAGGTTGGGTGGGCGTGAGTGTTGGGTTTGATCTAAGATCTGCTCTTTTCCAACAGCAAAAGGAGTAGGAGTATTTCTTGCTTGTGGGTGGCTGGAGATACTCTTTCTTGGATCCTTATAGGTGAAAAGTCTTGCTTCTGACACTGCCACTCACTGACAGTCCTTGGGCAAACCCATTCCACCCCTCTGTACCTTTGTGTCTTTATTCCTGATGTGAAAGGCTCAAAGAGATCCCTCAATGGTCCATTTTCAGCTGTTAAGTCATACAACTCTACAAACATAGAGGAAAGCTTTTGATTGAGTCAAAATATTCCAGCTTTCTTGAACACTGGTTACATACCAGGAAGTGTGTTGAATGTGGAATTTGCTCTTTGGTTTTCTAGGACTTAAGCTCACACCTGAGTGAAGGCACCCATGCCCAGAGAACTGGCACTGCTCAGAAGCTTTGTCCCTGCCACCTCAGGGTGCTGCCAGAATTTCATGGGAGTTCGGAGGAGGGAAGCATGACCTCGCATGGAAGGCAGACGACAGGAAGAACCAGGGAGAGAGGTGGCACGGACCTGGCTCTTGCCTGATAGGGTGGTCTTGCAGCAGGTGCAGCACACATACATAGCGAGCAGCCTGAGCAAAGGCTTAGAGGCAGGATGGGAGGTGACCTAGTCTGGTATTGTTCACTTAAAGTCTTAACAAACAGGAAATTTAAGTACGTACTGAGATTGGGGGATTCCTATTGTATTCTGTGTACAAAGCCTGACCCAGGGGTCATTGAGGCCCATTTCTGAATGAGTTAAGCCTGAATTTATCACTTGTGCCCTCCTTATTGGCAAGTGTTCTTGTGTGCCAAGCTTCACCCTGGTAGGACTGGATGCCCACACCCTGTGTGCCTGGCTGTCAGGGTGGAGGCACCTTTCCTGTCTGGGCACTGCCCCTTTCCACTCGCTTCACACACTGGCGTTTTGACATGTTAGCGCCTGGCCTGTTAACACGGGATAACAAGGGAACGCGCCCAAAGGCGGTGCCTGGCTCCAGAGCTGGCACCGGGCCAGGGCAGCCTTGTTTAGCTCCTTTCCCTGGGGTGGCAGGAAGGCAGCTCCTTAGTAGTTCTAGTTCCTTTGAGTGCTTCCAAACCAGAGTCTCTCCAAATGTCAGGGAAGAGAGTTTATGACTTCGTCCTTTTATGACGTGCTTCTAAGGCCAATTATTTCTAGAGCTAATAATCCTAATACTCTGTTTAATTAGGCATTGGTAAGAGAAGATATACATTTTAAAATCCATGAAATTCCAAGAAGATTGCATGACTCAGTATCCTGGGTGAATGCTTTGTAGTCTTGCGATTATTATTATTAATATTAATAAGCATTTATTCACACACGCACTCACCCATGGGGCCCTGGGCAGAGCGCATGGAGGACACAGCCTCTGTCCTCGGGGAACTGGAGAAGGCTGTCTCTAAGATGCTGTAGTAAATCACATGCGTACTGTAACTGTCAAGATTTTAAACACCTAAAAATCAGCACTATCATTAGCAATCAGTAATCACTGTTATAGAAGAATAAATCTTGTAATCTCCAAATTACCTGTTTGCACCAATTAGAGTTCAACTGATGAAACATACCAATCAAAGGGGAATTTACTGGAGGCACCCAAGCTTATCTAGGTTTAAAAAAAAAAAAAGAGAACCTGCCGAGCTCCCAAACTGTTGTTTCCCAGCTCTGTATCAGTTAGGGTGGATTTTCTGCAAGCAGAGCTGATAAAACCCTGCACAAGTACCCCGGGGCAGGAGGGAGTCCATTATTCATTTATTTGTTTACTTATTCATTTATTCCCTGGCTTCCTACATAAAGGATTGGAGGTAGGTCACAATAAAAACACATATATAATAAGACAGTTTTGAAAAAAAAATCAAAAGTGGGGTTAGAAATCTTCGGGGGAGGGGAGAGGAGGGGCACTGCGCTTGCATATTTAACTTCCACAAATCTTTGTTGAGGCCCTTTGCTGAGCACAGCGCTAGGCCCTGCAGGAGCAAAAAGAGAAACACATCCCTCTTTGGGCCTGTAAAGAACCTACAATCCAGGGTGAGACACGAATGCTGCGTTTGGTTCCGAGCTTCTTAGAAGGCAAAGCGCAGAGGAACCCCCTGGGTTTTCTAGTTCTCAGCGTGCAATAAGAGAAAGCAAGTCCGTGGAGAGGTAGGCTTTTTGCCTTGTTGTAAATACTAAAGAGAAGTAAAATTAAAAAAAAAAAAATCGAAGGGACCCAGTGGAGAGCAGCTCAGTGTTTTTACCGATTTCTCAGAGATGTTCTCCAGGCGATCATTTCTTGGCTGGAGTTGGTTGGAGAAGACAAAAATGTGGATGCACTGAGCCCTCCCTGGTTTGCTCCCGAGCTTCTGCAAACCTGGACTTGGTGTCTGAGGCTAAGGCACAGCCAGGAAGCAGGGGCTGGAGGGAGGTGGGGATGGGAACTGGTGGCGACCTCGTGGCAAAACCAGTCCCCCTGTGAGCTGTGGCTCGGGAATTAGGAGTTGAAATGAAGGTCTAAAGCAGCGGAACTTCTCTTAGCAGCCACGCTCAGCCCTGTGCCAGGTGCCAGGCTCCTCCTGAGGTGCACATTCAGCACATTCTGCTACTGGAATAGTCCCAGCAGCCCCCAGCCGTCCCCAGCCCTGGGTCTTGCTCACCTCACCATTTTCCCAGCCTCCACCTGGCTTTATTGCTTGTCCTACATGGGTCTGCTTTAGCCTTTATCTCGGGGAAATTACGTTGTTATCATATTAGGGCTTGCTTTGTTTATTTGTTTGTTCTGTTTGAAGTTTACTGCCCTGGAACATCTTTAGGTTGCCAGGATGGCAGGACTGTTGAAGTGATCCCTGAGCGAGCCTCTGCACCTTGCCCTCTGCTGGTGGCTCCAAGATGACCTGCCATGGTCCCTGCTTCCTGGTTCTCGTCTCCCATACAGAATCAGGGCTGGTCTGCATGACCAGTACCTTCATGTTAGGCACTGTTAGGTGCTAGAGACACAGCGATGGACAAGACAGACATAGTCCTTGACCTCGTGGAGGGAGCTTGCGGAGCTAGTTTGTAACAGGAAGAGTATGGGCTTTGGAGCCAAATAGAACTGCCTGAACCGTCACTTCTCCACGTGGCTTTGTGACTTTGGGCAAGTTATTTAACCCCTCTAAGTCTCTATTTCTTCATCTTTAAAGCAAGCAAAGTAGGATCCACCTTAGAGAATTTGGTGGAGATTAAACGTGACTGTGTATGAAGCATTTAGCACAGTGTCCGGGTTTGGGTAGCTCCTTTATAAAAGTTATCCCCCCGCCCCAGCTGTGCAAGGTGCTAAGAAAATAGTGATGAACAAGAGGTCATCTCTGCCCTCAGGGGACTCAGAATCGAGCAGAGGGGACGGATGTATACTCACTAAAGTTCAGGCAGACTGTGACAAACGCTGTAATAGCGGTATAGAAGGCTACGGGAACCCACAGGAGGGCAGAGACAAAGCTTCACAGAGACGAGGTGACATTTTCACAAGGCTTAGAGGGTAAGGAGAATTTTCATCAATGGAGTAGGGCAAGAACATTGAAAACCCTGGGAAGTCACGAGGGGTAACACTTCATGGTGTGAAAAATGGTGGAGGTGCGCTGCCTGAGTGTTCTTGGTCACACGGCTGCCTTTTTGTGGGCTGTGATCTCTTGATCCATAAAATGCGGCCATTGAACTAGATAGTAAATGATGCTCCTTCCAGCTCACAGATTCCTCAAGAGCAGGGAGTATTGCTTTATTCATTACCAATTCCCAGCTCCTAACACATGGTAGGCACTCGATAAATATTTATTAAATGAGTAGGTATAATTATATGTGTAAGCAGCTTGCTCCAAATGAGAAATTCAAGGAAGTATTTTTTTCCATTTACTTCACATAAGCCGTTTCCCTTGGGCCCGTGTATGGTGGCAATTAGGCAGACTGCATTATGTCACCAGGTTTTGTCAGAGTCCTTCTACCATTCTGCGCCTTCCATTTCCTGGCCGTGCTTTGCTTCCTCCTCATCTTGAGTCTTGTTGTGGAATCCTTTGAAGTCACTGACCTTTCCCCGGAGAGCTCTTTAGTGCTCGGCACAATGTCGTGTCCAGGTGGGGCAGACCCAGCTGACTCTGAAGAAGCTCCTCCTGTTCTTGGTTTAACTTCCATTTTGCTTTTGGCCTCTCCAGGACTGGAATAACCTTGAAACCAGAGCTCAACAGAAGAATTTCCAATGCCGTTGAGCTGTCCTTGCTGTAAGACAGGGCTGGCTAGTGGTGAAATTGTGTGGTGAGGAAATTCAAGAGGCTATTCTGATCACAAATGTACCGCCCCCCCCAAAAAAAAAACCAAAATAAAACTATGTAAAAAAAAAAAAAAAAGGTTGGAGGGAAAGTTGCCTCTTTAATCTTGAGGGCCACAGGCTCTAGAGCTAGGAATGACTGTCCGTGTCACTGACAGACTGAGTGTGGGGTAAAAATGGAGGCTTTGGAGGTCCCCCATCCCCACCCTGTTTTGACCTGCCCACCTCCCAGTCCCCCCCAGTGTTCAAGAGCCTCATGCTGTGCTCTTCTCTGCTGGGACTCCCACAGCACGGTGTCCCAGGGGCTCTACCCTACCCCAAGCCTTTCCAGACCATCCTTGCTCCTTCAAAGCTTACCCTGGGTTCCATTTCTTCAGAGATCTGCTGTCTCCTCTGGGAGACAATTTAGCATGTGATGCCCATCCTGTGCCTAGGATAGTACTAAGCTCACAGGGTGCAAAAGTGAGTGAAACAAGACTGTTGGCCCCTGGTCTAGCACTCTAAGATGAAGTGTAACCAGGATGACAAACTAAATTATGCACAACTATTAATGGACAGTTCCTCTCAAGGTAACAGATTTGCATTTTACCAGGAGCTTTTTGAAGACAGTGACTTCCCTTCAAAGAATATTTTTTGTTAAATAAAAAACCTTTAAAAACATTTTTTGTAAAACCTTAAGAGCAGTAGAACAGTACTTAATACAGAAAACTTGGAAAGTCAAGAAAAATATAAAGTAGGGCCAATGTTTTCAATGTTTTTGATGATCTTACCACCCAGAGGCAAGTCAGTGTTGGCATATTTTTCCTTTTTTCCCATGCATTTGAGATCCTATGTTTATATAATTTTGCACACCACTTTTGTTACTGAGCAGTTTATCCCAATCATTCTGCAATGTTGTAAAACACACTGAAGAGTGATTGTAACAATAGGAGGCTGTCAGCAAGCAGGAGTGCTGAATTTATTGGCACTGAGACCTGGGGTAGCCCCTCTAGTAATATTCCCTTTTCTGCCTGCTCCGAAGACGAGCCCTGCCCTCCCTGCCAGTGCCACCGTGGCATATTTGTAACTTAGCGGATCCGCTTGGCCTTTCTCTAAAGAAACAGCATCCTGTGCTGTAAGGTGTGAGCGTTTGCAATCTTCAGATGCTTTCTTTCTTCCCTTCCCCCACCCCAATTTCCCTGGTCTCCAGCAAGCGATAATATCTTTCGTGTGATCCTCTCTCCCTGCCTCCAGTGACTGCCTCCCCTGATGAATTCTCTCTGGGTGACTTTGGCATTTGCATATTCCTCGCTTGGATAATCTGAGATGTTGGAACCAGAGAGCAGGTTGACGCGATCAGGTACTTAGCCGAATGAGGCTTTCTCGGGAACTGCACAAATATTTGGAGTCGGGCGTGTGCCAGTAGGCAATTAATTGAAATGTGGACACAGCAAGCTTCTGGAGGAAGGAAACTGAAGTTGAGAAATTAACTAGTGGGAAGTGATCCTCCGCAAGATAGAAAGCAGTAATTTGGGAGTTTCCTTTACCTCAAACTGAAATTGATTTGGTAGAGAAAAAGAATAAAACAAAACAAAAAAGAACAAGTGCAGGATCAAGGTTGACTCCTGTAATACAAGCGCTGGAAGGGGTTCTCGGAGAACACCAGTCTGACCCCCTCGGAGAGGGAGGAGAGCCCAAGGTCAATGGCGAGTCACGGCAAATTCAGGACCGGAAGCAAGATGTCCTGACTCCAGCCCGGGGCACGCTCCGCTTTCTATGCTGACGGTCTACCTGGAGACCTGGATTATCATATCAGGAGCTAAAGGGCAAGCACTGCGATTTAAGCGTTTTCCTGTCACCACTGACTTTGTGAATACATTTAATGAAACCTGTAACAAAACCAAGGTTCTCACTGACCGTAACCTCAAGTCAAGAGTGAGAGCACAACTGCCAATCTTCCTGGAGCTCCTACTTGGTGCCCAGCTGCCTGCTAAGCGCTGGGGACGGAGGTGATTAAAAATAGGGTCACTGCTCCACACTGTGTGATGCTGGTCTGATGCCAGGTGAGGGCCCAACTTCCTGTTTATCCTCTGCAGACAGTATGAAGCCTTTGTGCCTGCCTGTGTTTGCCCATCTTCCAGGAGAGTGGACCCATCTTCTTAATATTTTCATAAATGATGAATGAGCAAAGAGGATCTCTGTGCTATTGCTTTAAGATCCCGATTGTGTTCAAGTGGTATAAAAACCACTTTTTCATTGCTCAGGTGTGTGGGGCCAGAGGGATCATTTTTAGGCTTCTGGTAGAACTTGGCTTTCAAAGTGTAGTCCCTGAACCAGATGCATCAGCACCCCCTGGGAACTTGTTAGAAATGCAGATTCTCAGGTTCCACTTTGGCCCTACTGACTCAGAAACTCTGGAGGGTGGGCCAGGCAATGTGTGCTTATACTGATGCAAGGTAAAGTTTGAAAACCATTGCCCTAGCAAATTCCGATTTGGAAGTCTGGGCTGCTACGTTCCAACACCAGGAAAGTAATTTCTTTCTGATTATTGGGCCCTTAAGAATAAACACTCTTCCTTTCCGAATGCCCAGGTGAGCTGTTTCCATGCATAGCTAAGTGTTAAAACAGGAAAAAATTTCCAAGTCATTCTTCACAATCTCACTGACCAGCACAGTTAGGCACAATTCTGGTAGCCCGACTAATTTCCAGTAAGTACAATATTTTCATAAAGTTCCATAGAATGACTGAGTAAGTTAATTAATTGCTTAATCTGTTATTTTTAGAATACCACTTCCTTACCTCATGTGAAAGTTTATTCAAAATTCAAATGGGAACATTTTATTACCCCAAAATGTTTTCCTATATACTTTAACACGTTACTAAGGAAACCAGTTGTAACATTGCAGTGATATTGTTGCTCTAGCAAATTAACTATTCACCAACATATATGCCATACTATAATGTTTTTTCTCTCTCTCTAGAAAATTTCACACGTATTGAATTTATACATTTGTAACACAGGCCATTGGAAGCAATGGGACTAGGGCGGTAAAGAGAAACTGTATCCCAGAGTGACAGAGGATATTTCCCCGGGATGTGTTTTGTGTTGTTTGAGCGTAGGCAGAGCTAGGTGATTTTTCATTCTATGTTAGGAGCCCCTTGGTGCAGGGAAGCTGCATTAGAGAGAGCAGCCAGCTCAAAGGACACTTTGGTGACTGGGGAGGGGGGCAGTTCTACTGGTGAGTGCGAGGAAGGACTATAACTGGGTGTGTGGTGCAAAGTGTGTGCTGATCACACGTTTAAGGAATCAAACACCATCAAAGAGGTAGATCACAGGCCACTGAGATGGCACCAGGAGTTGGGGGATGCAGCCCAGCGGGAGGCCTCCTGTTTTTTCTTTCTGGATGGGGGGAGGAGATGTTATTAATGATGGGATGAATTAGAACAGATGGGTACTTTTGACACATTTTCCCATGTTGTTATTTTCCAATTTCCCATCTTCCCACCACCTAGTCACGTGCCTTTCTCTTGGTTAGGAGGGAAAGCATGTGACTTTTTAAAGGGAAGCCTCAGGAAGGGAGAGTAGAAGTGAAGACATTGGCATAGAGCTCAGAGGGCATGCTCCGGCAGATCCAGGAAGTTCTCCCAAAGCCTTTGCTGCATGGGACAAAGGGCAGGCCACCATGCCCACATGGGCTTTCTGATGCTGCGTTCAAAGAGGAGCAGCGTGACTCTTTGTCACTTGCTCCATCCTGGCCTTGCTCTGTCTGGGCAGCCACCACACCCCCCCTGATTACAGGTACCTTTCTTCAGCCTTCAGGAGATTTGCATTGTAAATGGTGTTTGTTCTGCCCCTGAAATAATATTAATCATTGTAAAACAATTATGTTGCATAATTTGTACATAAAAAAGAAAGAATGAACCTTTTTCTTGAATTAATATTTCCTTCATTATGTATCTTTCTCGTCCCTACAAATAATGAGACCCTTGTATGCCCTTCTGGGTGAGAAAGGCTCTGGGAAAATAAAGCTACCTGCCTTCCTATGGCTTCTTGGAAGGTTGCACACGTGTCCAGAGCCAGGTAGCTTATGCAACTTCAGATGGAACAGCCAGGGACCCTGGAGAAATGGACATCTCTGCATCCCACAACTGGACCCTTCTTGCAAGAGGAGGGACAAAGGATGGACATGATGGGGTTGGACAAAGAGAAGCTCTGGGAGCAGAGCAATGAAGCATCAAGGCTCTCTGCCTGTGTCTCTGCCCATATGTGTCCCTGTATTCATTTGGGCTTAAAGAGCCATTAGTGAACAGAAATCTCAGGGACTTGGGACCCATCCTATGCTCTCACTGTCGTGAGTTGAATGATGCACCCCATCCCCAGTTATATCCACATCCTAATCTCCAGAACCCGTGAATGCGACCTTCTTTGGGAAAGGGTCTTAGCAGATGTAATGAAGTTAAGGATCATCGTGTATTATCTGAGGCCCTAAATCCAATGACAAATATCCTCAGGAGCCACAGGTAGGAGAGACGCTCAGGAAGAGAAGAGGAGACCACGTGAGGGAGGTAGAGATTGGAGTGACACAGCCACAAGCCAAGGCATGCCTGGCGCCACGAGAATCTGCAAAAGGCAAGGAAGGATCCCCCTTTAGAGCCTTCAGAGGGGCCACGGCCCTGTTGATGGCTTGATTGCAGACTTCTGGCCTCCAGAACTGTGAAAGGATAACTGTTGTTTGAAGCCACCAAGTTTGCAGTAATTTGTTACAACAATCTAGGACACTAATACATGTGCCAGGCCCTACCCTATTCCACAAGCTCCCAGGGAGGTTCATGGGTCACATTTTGAGTTTATGGTGGCATCTCTGCCTCTGCAACTGGAGCCTTCGCTGGAGGCCCCTAGTTCCCATCCATGCTCATCAGATTGCCATGTGTGCTGCATCCCAAGTGACCTTCCCAGGAAACCTGTCCTTCCCAGGAACTCAGAGACCAGGCATTGAGTACAAAGAAAGTCAATGTCAGGTCACTCTGACATACGAACAAGAAATAAGTACCTGCCTATGAGGCAGGATTGGACCCTCTGCCTCTTTATCAAATCTCATTGGCCCATGACCAGATTTAGCACCCACAATCCAGGGAAATATACAGTTAAAAAATAATAATACCATATATGGAGCACATATGTGCCAGGCACCGTGCTAGGAATTTTATATTTATTATTTCATTTATCCTCGCAGCAGTCCTGGAGTGTATGGGTGTGGTTATCCTGACTTCACAGATGAGGAGACAGTGTCCGAGGGAGTTTGCATGATACTCCCAGTACTCAGGAAGCCCCTGCTTTGCAGAGCCAGCATTTGAACCCTGTGTGTCTTTGATGCCACAGCTGCACCCTCAAGCACTTTACAACTTTGTTCTTAGAAATGCAACAGGGACATACATCTGTGCCTGCTCTGGGCACTGATCCTCAAAAGAGTATTTTTGCATTTGAGGCCATTCAGCTTGGGCAGTTGATTCACATTGCACATTTTCTTTTTGTAGGGCATCCAAGGGGCCTTTGAGGACAGATTCCAATCTGAGCTGTACCCTCCTCCAAAAGGTGTTTTCTGGTTTGGTTAGGGCTCTGCCTTTATGCTAAAGTTCACATTTCTGAATATTATATATCAGGCTTTTCATGGTCTGGCCCCTGCCTGCTTCTCCAAATTCTCTTAAAACCCATCTCTCTACCTCTTTTGGTCAACTTTGCACCTGTTCTTAGCTGCTTTCAATTTCTTATGTGTCTCATACTCTCACTGGACTTCAGTCCTTTGCACAAGCTGTTTCTTCTGCTTGAAACTCAACCTCCCCACAACCCGCTCCACTGTCGCCCATCTTTATTCTTTGGCTGTTTTACCTGGTTAACTTCTATTCATCCTCCAGGTCCCAGCATAGAAGTCAACAACTCCAAAGAGTCTTCCTGGACCACATGAGCATAACATCCTTTGTTTCCCATGGCGAAGCTTACCACATTGTATTATAGTTGTGCTGTCTGTATCTCTCACTCTGCCGCAGGCTGAGGGCAGGGACTGTGTCTGCTTAGTCCACCATTGTATTCCTGGCAGCCAGCCCAGGGCCTGCTGGGTAACAGGTGTTCAATAAAGTGTTTGTGAAATGACTGAGTTTAGAATGTCAGAGATGCTCCCCTGGATCATTAAGCTAAGAATCTGTCATTGACTGGGACATTGAGAAATGTTATATTCAAGGGCGTACCTATCTGACCAGTTGTCAGCCTCCAAGGTTAAGGATGTTCTCAGAATATTCTAGATCATTTTACAAGTTACTACCCACAACTTCATCTAAATCATTTGGGGAAAAAAATAGCACTGAAAGAGATGGTGTTAATGGACGTCTTCAGTTGCTTTCTTCTTTGTGGCTATATTGTTAGTATGACCACTTAGTGACGTGACTCCCCAAAGTCTACCCCCCACTGCGTAAGGTGGCAAATTGCACGTTGTGTCTAAGTGAACTTCTCCAAGCATCAAAGGGGACCCCTAACTGAAGTGCCTAAGACGGGCTGCGTGTGGCCGTTCACTCGGTGCCCGTAGAGACGTGGGGTTTGGGTCTCTCCCCTCAGAACTTGTTCACCTTGCTGGGTAGGGGACATTTCAAGCTGTCCCTTGCTCTTCCTTTCCTTGACACAAAGTCATTGTTACCCTCCTCTAGCTTCTTTCTGGCCTTCTTGAAGGGCACTGGCTTTGTTTAGGATTGCAGAGTCTGGTCAGACAGGCTGGGCTTTGAGGACAGTTTCACTTGGTGACTTCAGGACCAGTGCTCTGTGGCTGGGCCTCTGTGAGCTCTGGGTCAGGAGTCAGAAGACCGGGATTCTCCCCTGGGCCTTCCTCGTACCAGTCTCTCTGTGAGTGAAGCTGGGGTTATCGCAGATGCCTCGTGGGTAGTTGTGGGAAGCAGAAGGAGTAAGAGACGTGAGAAGGCTTTATACCCCGCAGGTGTGCGAGGGGCCAGCCATAGCAAGTACTCAGCGTCTGCTGAAGGATCTGTCCTGCGTCTGTGGGTGGTTTCATAGCCACATCTGTGCAGCAAAAGGGAGCCTCCCCGTTCGCTTTGGGCATTTCCCCGTGACACCAGAGCACTCCTCTCTCCGTTCCTTGCCTTGTCTTCTAATTGTCTTTCCTCTCCTGCTCTCCAACACTCAGAGCAAAGAGCAAACCTGACCGTGTTGTCAGAGTCGGAAGGCCCATTGCAGTTTTTTGGCTCTCTCTGAAATCCTGCCTTCAAGTCATACATACCAAAATATCCCTGCAAACGAAGAAAGTGGGGAGTCCACAAGTGAAGATAATGCAACAGAATATGAGGTGATTGAGCCTGGGGAGGAAAGAAGGGAGAGATGGAAGGAAGGAGTGACAGAGAGAGGGAGACAGAGAGAGAGTATACAGTGGGCTGGGTGCTGTGGCTCACGCCTGTAATCCCAGCACTTTGAGAGGCCAAGGTGGGAGGATCGTTTGAGGCCAGGACCTCGAGACCAGCCTGAGCAAAAGTGAGACCCTGTCTCTACAAAAGACAGAAAAATTAGCGGGGTGTGGTGGCATACCCCTGTAGTCTCAGCTACTCCAGGGGCTGAGGCAAGAGGATCGCTCAAGCTCAGGAGTTCAAGGCTGCAGTGAGCTATGATCATGCCACTGCATTCCAGCCTGGGCGACAGAGAGAGAGACTCTCCCTCTGTGTGTGTGTGTGTGTGTGTGTGTGTGTGTGTGTATACACACACACAGAGAGAGAGAGAGAGAGAGAGAGAGAGTCAAGATACAGGGTTAATCATTTGATTTTATTCTGTTACCACTTTCCCTAGTTGGGCTTTTCCATGGGAGGAGGAGCTGTCCATGTGGAGTGGACACAGACAGAAATGACAAGAGACCCAGTGGCTTCCTTCCCTCCTTCTCGTTTCCTTTGGGGAGCCACAGTAGCTCTGTCTGTTGTGTATGGCCAGCACTAGAGGGGAGGGAAGAGGAGGGAGAGGCAGGGAGGAGGAACACAGGCTTCCCCCTGCTCCTGGCTGGTCAGGTTGGTGCAGACTATTCCCTGGAGCTCTGTAGGAACTGTGCCAAGATGACCTCCACAGCAGCCTCTGCAGAGCCAGCCGTCTGCACCCAAGTCCATCACACCCTCTGTGCACTGGAGTTGGCTTCGTTTTTTAGACGGTAAATAGTGGTACTTGATGTGAGGCTCTAATTCACCAAAAGTGGCAAATGTCTGGACCAGCCTAAGAGGTGCTAGGGATGCTGAGAGAGGGAGGAGCAGGAGGCACCAGCTCCTCTGTGAGTCCAGTCCGGCTGGGGTCTCCCTGAATCAGGAAAGACCTGCTCTCCAGGCACTGACTGGGATTTTCCTGGTCTACACGGGGCTAATTATCAAGAGACGACACAGCCTCTGACTGCCCCTTTAAACAGAACCTGCAGAGGGGGAGCCTGCCTGGGCAAGTTCCTGGGCACTGGAGGTCGCTCTTATCCCACCGAAGGGCCATAGCAGGGCCCTTCTTGGGCTCTAAGATGAGACTTTAAGGGAGGTCTTGGGCTAGCGGCCCAGAGCTACCCTGGGGCCTTGAAGAGGGCTGTGCCAGGCCCCAACACTTCCCCCCTGAGCCTCAGGCTAAGGGCCGCAGCATTTGTGCTTCCTGCCCAGAATTGGTGCAGACAAGCTCGAGGCAGGCCAGGTGCTTGTGGCTTTAGAAAGGGATTTTCAGGGTGTGGTGGGCGAAATCATGAAGTCTGTCTTTCTAGGCTTTGGGGGCATCTGCCTTTCTTTATTCCTTTGACTCTGCCTTAAGTACTTCGAGCCTTATCATTTCTGGCCAGTACTGTTGTAGGAGTCACCTAGACAGGTCACCTCCTCCGAGCCTTCCTCAGCACTGTGGTCAGTGGTATTTATTAAATGTCACCTGCATGTCAGACACTGTGTTGTTTACTGGTGACACAGAAATGAACCAGACCCAGCACCTAAGCCTTAGAAACCCCTGGTCTGGCAGGAGAGACACACTGTGACAGATGATGACAACATGGTGCTATAATGAAAGTGAGCTGATGTTGCTTTGCAAGTCACAACAAACTAAACTGGTCACATCGGAGCCAAGCTACAAAAGGCAAGTAGGCTTTTGCCCGACAATAATGTAGGGAAGAGGGGGGAGGAGCAAGGTGGCCAAATAGAAACCTCCAGCAACCACAGATTCAGCAAGCACCTTCAGAAGAACCAAAAATTCAGGTGAGCGACCATACTACCTGGTTTTAACATTATATCAAGGAAAGAGGCACCGAAGAGGGCAGAAAAGACAGTCTTGCACTGTCTATGCCATCCCTCTCCTATCCCCCCAGCAGTGCCGTGCCAGCTCCCCAGGTGGAGCGAAAACCTGTAAGCCAGGGGGAGGGAGGGTGGGGGGACTTTGCACTGAAACTCAGGGCTGCCCTGGTGCAGAGGAACATAACGCAGGGCAGAATCCTGCCAGTGCCCGTGGAGGGAGCACTTAGACCAGTCTTCTTCCACTTGGGGAAAGGAAAGGGAAAAGTTCAGAGGACTTTGTTTTGCAACTTGGGTAGCAGCTCAGCCACAATAAAATAAAGTATCAGGCAGATCCCTGAAGCCCCTGAGTCCAGGCCTTAGTTCCTGGAGCATTTCTGGACCCAGCCTCGGCCAGAAGGAAACGTGCCGCCTTAAAGGGAAGGGCCCAGTCCTGGCAGGATTCGCCACCTGCTGACTGAACAGCCCTTGGATTTTGAGTAAACCTGAGGTAGACAGGCAAAAGTCACCACAGGCTTTGGGTGAGACACTGGGCTGGCTTCAGGTGTGACCTGGTGCTGGTGGCCATGAGGGAGTGTGCACGTCATTCCTCCCCCAACTCCAACAGCCCAGCACAGAGAGTGAGGGCAGAGAGTGAGAAACTTTGCCTGGTAATCCAGGGAGTTCTCTTGTATCTTATCCAAGTCCACCAAAGTGATACCACCAGGAGTCTGCAAGAGTCACAGCATCACTGGGCTTGAAGCACCCCCAATACTGATATGGCTGCAGTGACCAAAGACTTAGATCACAACAGTCAATTACTTTTGAATACCTGGAAAGCCTTCTCAAGAAAAATGGGTTCAAATGAGACCCAGACTGTGGAGATTAAAATAAATACCTAACTCTTCAATGCCCAGACACCAATGAACATCCAAAAGCATCAAGATCACCTAGGAAGACATGACCTCACCAAACAAACTAAATAAGGTACCAGTGACCAATCCTGGAGCAATGAAGATATGTGAGCTTTCAGACAAAGAATTCAAAATAACTGTCCTGAGGAAGCTCAATGAATTTCAAGAAAATACAGAGAAGGAATTCAGAAGCCTATCAGAGAAATCTAAGGAAGGGATTGAAATAATAATAATCATCGTCATCAAGCAGACATTCTAGAGTTTAAGAATTCATTTGACAAACTGAGAAATGCATCAGAGTCTCTCAACAGCAGAACTGGCAAAGCAGAAGATAGAATTAGTGAGCTTAAAGACAGGCTATTTGAAAAGACACAGTCCAAAGAGAAAAAAGAAGAACAAAAAATAATGAAGAACATCTACATGATCTAGAAAATAGCCTCAAAAGGGCAAATCCAAGAGTTACTGGCCTTAAAGAGGAGGTAGAGGAAGAGAGTGGGTTAGAAAGCTTATTCAAAGAAATAATAACACAGAACTTTCCAAACCTAGAGAAAGATATCAATATTCAGATACAGGAAGGTTGTAGGGCTCTTTTGTTAACAGGGAGGCCCGTTTGTCGTCTGTGAGGATTATTTCTTCCTTTTGTTCTGTGAACCTACATCTTGCTCTTGCTCTGTAAGCCTATCTTGTCCTTCCTCAATAAACTTCATCTCAAGCTTGCAATAAATAAATTAATTAATTAATTAATAAGAAGGTCATAGAACACCAAGCAAATTGAACCCAAATAAGGCTACTTCAAGGCATTTAATAATCAAGCTCCCAAAGGTCATGGATAAAGAAAACCTTCTAAAGGAAGCAAGAAAAAAGAAAAAAGTAGCATATAAAGGAGCTCCAACATGTCTGGCAGCAGATTTCTCAGTGGAAACCTGACAGACCAGGAGAGAGTGGCAGGACATATTCAAAGCGTTGAAGGATAAAAACCTTAACCTAGAATATTATGTCCTGCAAAAAATCCTTCAAACATGAAGGAGAAATAAAGACTTTTCTAGACAAATAAAAGCTGAGAGATTTCATCAACACCAGACCTGTCCTACAAGAAATGCTAAAAGGAATTCTTCAGTCTGAAAGAAAAGGATATTAATGAACAATAAGAAATCATCTGAAGGTATACAGCTGAAGGTAACAGTGAGTACACAAATGCAAAATACTCTATTGCTGTAATTGCAGTATATAAACCACTTATATCTTGAGTAGGAAGACTAAAAGACAAACCTATCAAAAATAAATACAGCTACTTTTTGATAGATAGTATAAAAAGATATGATTGGGAACAACAAAAAGTTAAAGAGCAGGGTGGGGATCTAGTTAAAGAGTAGAATTTCTGTTAGATTTCTCTTTGCTTGTTTATTTGTTTGCAAGCAGAGTTATCATAAGTTTGAAATAATTGGTTACAAAATGTTTTTTTGTAAGTCTCATAGTAACCTCAAATCAAAAAACCTACAACAGATACACAAAAAATAAGAAGAAAGAAATTAAAACACAATACCAGAGAAAATCACTGTTAACAAAGGAAGATGAAGGAAGGAAGGAAGGAAGGAAGGAAGGAAGGAAGGAAGGAAGGAAGGAAGGAATGAAGGAAGGACGGGCAAGCCACAAAACAGCCAGAAATCAAATAATAGCATGGCAGTAGTAGGTCCTTACCTATCAATAATAGCATTGAATGTGAATGGACTAAACTCTCCAATCAAAAGACATACAGTGGCTGAATGGATAAAAAAACAAGAGCCTACCATATGTTGTCTGTAAGAAACACACTTCATCTGTAAAGACACACATAGACTGAAAATAAAGGAATGGAAAAAGATATTCCATGCAAATGGAAGCCAAAAAAGAGCAGCTATACTTCTATCAGATAAAATAGATTTCAAGACAAAAACTGTAAAAAAAGATAAAGACGGTCATTATATAATGATAAAGGGGTCAATTCAGCAAGAGGATATAACAATTCTAAATATCTATGTACCCAACACTGGAGCACCCAGATACATAAAGCAAATATTATCAGAGTTAAAGAGAAAGACCCCAATACAATAATCATTGGAGACCTCAATACTCCACTTTCAACACTGGACAGATTGTCCAGGCAGAAAATCAACAATGAAACACTGGGCTTAATCTTCACTATAGACCAAATGGACCTAATAGATATTTACAGAATGTTTCATCCAACAGCTGCAGAACGCATGTTCCTCTCCTCAGCTGATGGATCATTCCCAAGGATAGACCATATGTTAGGCCATAAAACAAGTCTCAAAAAATTCAAAAAAAATTGAAATCATACCAAATATTTTCTGTGGCCACAATGGAATAAAACTAGAAGTCAATAACAAGAGGAACACTGGAAAATATACAAACACATGGAAATTAAACAATATGCTCCTGAATGACCAGTGAGTTAATGAAGAGGTTAAGAAAGAAGTTAAAAAATTCTTGAAACAAAGGAACATGAAAATGCAACATATCAAAACCTAGGGGATATAGCAACAGCAGTAATAAGAGGAGAGTTTATAGCAATAAGTGCCTACATCAAAAAGGTAGAAGAGCATCAAAGAAACAACCTAATGATGCATGTCAAAGAACTGGAAAAACAAGAGCAAACCAAACGCGAAATTAGTAGAAGAAAAAATCAATAAAGATCAGAGCAAGAATAAATGAATTTGAAACAAAAAAATAATACAAAAGATCAACAAAATGAAAAGTTGGTTTTTTGAAAAGATAAACAAAACTGACATACCGTTAGCCAGACTAAGAAAAAAAGAGAGAAGACCCAAATAAATCAAATCAGAGATGAAAAAGGAGACATTACAACTAATACTGCAGAAATCCAAAGGATCATTAGAGACTATGAGCAAATATATGCCAATAAATTGGAAAACCTAGAGGAAATGGAGAAATTCCTAGACACATACAGCCTACCAAGATTCAACCAGGAAGAAATCCAAAACCTTAATAAAGCAATAACAAATAACATGACAGAAGCAGTAATAAAAATTCTCCCATCAAAGAAAAGCCCAGGACCTGAAGGCTTCAGTGCTGAATTCTACCAAGCATTTAAAGAAGAACTAACACCAATCCTACTTAAACTATTCCAAAAAAATAGAGGAGGAGGGAATATTCCCAAATTCATTCTACAAGGCCTGTATCACCCTGATACCAAAACAAGACAAAGACACAACAAAAAAGAAAACTATAGGCCAATATCTCTGATGAACATAGATGCAAAAATCTTCAACAAAATACTAGCAAATCAAATTGAACAACACATTAAAAAGATTATTCATCATGATCAAGTGGGATTCATTCCAGGGATGCAAGGTTCAACATACCTAAATCAATCAATGTATACATCATATCACAGGACAAAGGACAAAAACCATGTGATCATTTCAATTAATGTTGAAAAAGCATTCGATAAAATTCAACATCGCTTCATGATAAAAACTTGAAAAAAACTGGGTATAGAAGGAACTTACCTCAACATGATAAAAGCCATATATGACAGACCCACAGTGAGTATTATACTGAATGGGGAAAAACTGAGAGTCTTTCCTCTAAGATCTGGAAGAAGACAAGGTTGCCCATTTTCACCACCATTATTCAACATAATACTGGAAGTTCTAGCTAGAGCAATCAAATAAGAGAAAGAAATAAAGGGTATCCAAATTGGGAAGAAAGAAGTCAAATTATCCTCGCTTGCAGATGATACAATCTTATATCTAGAGAAACTTAAATACTCCACAAAAAATCTATTATAACTGATAAACAAGTTCAGTAAAGTTGAAAGACACAAAATCAATAAACAAAAATCAGTAGCATTTCTATATGTCAACAGTAAACAGTCTGAAAAAGAAACCAAGAAAGTATTACCATTTACAATAGCTACAAACAAAATAAAATACCTAGGAATAAACCTAACCAAAGAAGTAAAAGATCTTTATAATGAAAACTATAAAACATTAATGAAAGAAATTGAAGAAGACACAAAAAAATGGAAAGGTGTTCTGTGCTTATGGATTGGAAGAATCAATATTGTTAAAATGTTCCTACTACCCAAAGCAATCTACAGATTTAGTGTAATCCCACGTCAAAATACCAATGACATTCTTCACAGAAATAGAAAAAATAATCCTAAAATTTACATGGAACCACAAAAGACCCAGAATAACCAAAGCCATCCTGAGCAAAAAGAACAACACTGGAGGAATCACATTACCTGACTTCAAATTATACTACAGAGCTGTAGTAACCAAAACAGCATGGTACTGGCATAAAAACAGATACATAGATGAATGGAACAGAATAGAGAACCCAGAAATAAATCCACACATCTATAGTGAACTTATCTTTGACAAAGTTGCCAAAAACATACACTGGGGAAAGGACAGTCTCTTCAATAAATGGTGCTGAGAAAACTGGATATCCATATGAAGAAGAATGAAACTAGACCCATGTCTCTCACCATATAAAAAATCAAATCAAAATGGAATAAAGACTTAAATCTAAGACTTGAAACTATGAAACTGCTAAAAGAAAATATTGGGGAAATGTATCAGGATGTTGGTCTGGGCAATGATTTCTTGATTAACACCCCTCAAGTACAGGCAACCAAAACAAAATTGGGCAAATGGACCACATCAAGCTAAAACACTTCTACACAGCAAAGGAAACAATCAACAGAGGGAAGAGGCAACCCACAGATTGGGAGAAAATATTTACAAACTACTCATCTGACAAGGGACTAATAACTAGAATATAGAAGGAGTTTCAACAACTCAGTAGGAAAAAAATCAAATAATCTGATTAAAAAATGGGCAAATGTCTGAATGAACATTTCTCAAAAGAAAACATGCAAGTATTTGACCAACACGTATATGAAAAAATGCTCAACATCATTAGTGATCAGAGAAATGGAAATCAAAACTATAGAGATATTATCTCACCACAATTAAAATACCTTTTATCAAAAAGACAGACAATAACGAATGTTGGCAAGGATGTGGAGAAAGGGGAACACTGTTGGTGGAAATGTAAATTAGTGCAACCACTATGGGGAACACTATGGAGGTTCCTCAAAAAATTGAAAATATAACTACCCTATGACCCAGTAATCCCACTGCTGTGTATACGAGGTTTGTCCAGA
>CM052444.1:83163198-83242406 GCA_028533085.1 Varecia variegata
GAGACCAGCCTGAGCAAGAGTGAGACCCCCGTCTCTACTAAAAATAGAAAGAAATGATCCGGCCAACTAAATATATATAGAAAAAAATTAGCTGGGCATGGTGGCGCATGCCTGTAGTCCAAGCTACTCAGGAGACTGAGGCAGAAGGGTTGCTTAAACCCAGGAGTTTGAGGTTGCTGTGAGCTAGGCTGACGCCATGGCACTCACTCTAGCCCAGGCAACAAGACGAGACTCTGTCTCAAAAAAAAATATATATATATATATATATCTGCACTCCCATGTTTATTTCAGCACTATTCATAATAGCCAATATTTGGAATCAACCTGAGTGTCCATCCATGGATGAATGGATAAAGAAATTGTGGTACATATACACAATGGAATTTTATATAGCCACAAAAAAGAATGAAACCCTGCCATTTGCAACAACGTGGATGGAACTGGAGAACATGATGTTAAGTGAAGTAAGCCAAGCACAGAATGACAAATCTCACATGTTCTTACTCATATGTGGGAGCTAAATATTAAAAACAATTAATCCCATGGAGACAGAGAGTAGAATGATGACTACCAGAGGCTGGGAAGGGACGTGAGGGGTGGGGGATAAAGTGCGGGTGGTTAATGGGTGCAAAAATATAGTTAGATAAAATGAATAATATTTGATAGCACAATAAAGTGACTATAATCTACAATAAGAGTATACTTTAAAATAACTAAAAGAGTGAAATTAGAATATTTGTAACACAAATAAATGATAAATTCCTGAGGGGGTGGATACCCCAATTACCCTGATTTGATTAATTCACATTGTATGTCTATATCAAAACATCACATGTACCCTATAAAGATATGCAACTATTATGTACCCATAGTAATTAAAAAAAAATAAGGTGGGGAAGGAAATTTTCGGCAGCAAGACAAGCACGTGCCCAGTGAGTACTGACCTGGTATGTTTGGTGGCTCTAGGACACATCTAAGGCAGAGTAGACTTCATGCAGAACAGGATGAGGCAGGGCCTGGGATGCCCTACTGAATTGGCTGAGATTTTTGCTAAAACCCAAATGGAATCACTTTATTCTCTGCTTGAAAACCTTAAGCTGTCAGAGGGTGGAGCACAAATCCTGCACTGCATGACTTGCTTAGGCTGTGCCTTTTCCTGGACAACCTTTGCTTCCCTGGTATTTACCTGCTGAACTCTGATTCATCCTTCAACACTTACCTTAATCCCAACCACCTCTTTGAAGTTTTTCCAGGTTCCTCTGATGGAACACGATCTTACTTTCTTCAAACTCTCACAGCATCACATGCCCCTTGGAGGATGTCTCCTTTCCGTGCTCTGTGTTTATGTCTAATTCATTTTTTTCTCCATGGAGACCTGCACAAGGCCTGGCACATAGTAGTGGTCAAAGGTTTGCTGAACTAAGAGTCTGCTTTTAATGCCTGTTATGTGTTCAACTGTGTCCCTCCAAAAGAGATATTTAACCCCCAACCCCCAGTTCCTGTGAATGTGACCTTATTTGGAAAAAGGGTCTTTGTAGATGTAATCAAGTTAAGATGAGGTCAAACCGGAGTAGGGTGGGCCCTCATCCAATACGACCAGTGTTCTTATCAAAAGAGGAGGAGAGACATAGATCACAGAGGGAGGCTGTTGGGATGGTACAGAGGGAAGTTGGCCACGTGAAGACGGAGGTGGAGATTAGAGTGATGCTGCCACAAGCCAAGGAAAGACTGGGGCTACCAGAAGCTTGAAAAATCAAAGAAGTCCCCTCCTCCAAAGTCTCAGTAGGGAGCACAGTCCTTCCAAGACCTTGATTTCAGACTTCTAGCCTCCAGAACTATGCGACAACAAATTTCTGTTGTTGTAAGCCCCCCAGTTTGTGGTACTCTGCTCTAGCAGCCCTGGGAAGTGAATACACTGCTCCTGGCCTCCTTACCCCTCTTCTTTCCTTGATGTGTTGTGGTCCTGCTCCCTTGGGGTTCTGGGCACTGACAGCCTGGCCTGGGCCTGGTCCCTCTGGCTGGGTCCCCCCACCTGACTCACCCCCACCACACCCACCTCCCTGCCTATTGCACGGGCCCTGCTTAACGGTGGCTGGCCAGTCTGTGTGCCATCACTTGCTCTGTATCCATACACTCTTGTTTGGGTAATAGATTTGAATTTTTACCTAGGCCTTCTAGAGACTTCAAGCTTTCACTTCCAGGAGTAACTCTAAGTGTGGGGCTATCACAGCATCACAGAATGGCAGAACTGGAGGAAGCCCTGCTGCAGAATGGAAAGACCAAGGCTCAGAAGGAGCGACCTGGCTAAAGTCAAACCACTTTGTCACACGTTCATTCATCCAGCAGATGCTAATGGAGCACCTACTGTATGCCAGGCCTGGGCTAGCTGTGGGACGTACAACAGTGATTAAAGATAAAACAAGACCAAAATCTGCTCTCATGGACCCTAGAGCCCAGTGGGGGAGGGAGCTACTAGCTATTAATCAAAGAATCGCCCAACTAGATGTAAAATTACAACTGCAATAACTGTTTATGAAGGAGAGGTACATGGTGCCATGAAATCAGGATGAAACTGAGACACTGGGCAGAGATTCTGGATTAGGATGGGATCTTTTGACTGCTGTGCAAAGCCCCTGCTGTCATGGATGGGAACTGTACCCTTCCACGGACAGGGCTCTCCGTGAGCAAAAGAAAGAAATGATCTCATAAGTGTACTCCCCAAAGTTGTGGCAATCCCTAAGCAAAGGGTCACACGCTTTTTAAAAATTTACTTATTCCTTTATTCATTCACGTATGCACACATTCAACAAACATTTAAGGAATACCTTCTGTGTACCTGGCAGTGGCTGAGAGCTCTCTCAACACACATCCAGGTCCCTTCTCTCAATGAACACACAGGCTAGCCAAGAAGACAGACGTGCAAACAAGCAGCTTTCATCTCGTGTGATAATGACATGACACAGAGATTGGTCCAACGTGCTGGCCTCTGTAGGAACATACTCCTGGGGAAGAAGGGAAGTTCGGGGTTGGCCTTGAAGGATGGGGAGATTGACATGGGGAGAGGAGGAGAGGGGTGTGCCAGGAGAGGGAGATCCGGGCAGAGGGGACAGCGTGGGCAAAGGCATGGAGATGTGTGTGTTTGCAACATGCTTGGAAGGGGCAAGTGAGTTTCACGTGACCAGGACACAGGGTGCAGGGTTGTGGGTGCTGGGAGGCCAGGGTGAAGAAGACCAGTTTCTAATTTTCCTGTTACTCTCTTTCCCTGGGGTGACTTGGGCAAGATATACTGTCATTTTCCACTGTCAAGTTCCAGCCAGTTTTTAAGGTTGTATAGATATTTTTGGCTAAATGTTCTTTTCCTTAAACAAGCCAAACTTATGGCATTACAGGGTGGGACCCACACCTGTGTCTCTCTTTTTGTCCGGCATCCTAAGATAATATAATGAAAGAACACAAACCTTTAAATAAGACCTGGATTTAGAGCCTGCCTCTGCAATTTGATAGCTCTTTGGTTATGGACAAGTTGTTTACTCTCTCTAAGGATCAGTTTTCACCTCTGTATAATGGGGATAAAAATTCCTATTACTCAGGACACAGAAAAGTGCCAGGCACATAGTAGGCACTCAATAAATATTTATCTTTGAGATCCTATAATTGGAGAGGCCATCAGAAATGGACCAGCTGCTTCTCCAGTGGCAGGAGTCAAGGTTGCCGCCAGGTGCAGGCTGAAGAACACCAATTTACCAATTTCCTTTTCTTTTGGTTTAAGTGTCTTTAGAATGAGCAAATTCAATGTCTGTCCTGCGAGGACCCTTTACACTGAGCTCAGTTGAATCTTTGATTAGCACCAAAGGCTCATTTTTCACTTTTGAGTGGTCCCCTCCCTTTTAAAGTTTGAGCTCTCAAGATGTTCTTTGTTTCTGTTGCAAAATGTGTGTGTGTGTGTGTGTGTGTGTGTGTGTGTGTGTGTTGGAGGGAGGGGGTACAAAGAGGCGAAGTGTATTTTTAGAGCAATAGAGGAGCTGGCGGAAATTGAAAATAAGATTTTCAAGTTCATATGTTTATGCTGTAGGAGAGATGTAGAAGGAAAAGCTCAGTGGCAGTCTGTGTGTCCTGTTCAATATCTAAGAAGCTTTCTGCGACATGCCTCCCGGCATTCTGATTAAGAAGCACCCCTGCCCATTCGCTGCCGGCCTCCCTTCCTTCCCCTCCCCCAGCAGGGCCAGCATTCACCAGGTGGTGGCAGGGCTCAGGTAGGAGGAGCCCTGTGTGCCAGCGTCCATGCTTGGACGAGCAACCTGTTTTCTGGGGTTAGCAGGGGCCAATGATCAGGGTAGAATAATCCCCAGAGGTAGTCGGTGCACAATTAACATTTTGCCTCTTATTTTAATTAAGGAGGGCCAGGGGATAGGGCGTTCGCATGTCTAATGGGACTGTGTGGCATGTGCTGACTGCCCGAGGAGTTTCAGTTATTAGCACTTGTTGAAGACTTTCTAGATAATTAAATACCACATGAATCATGGCTCAGAATGGACACAGATTTTTATTTCTCATCTCGACTCTTCGCATGCAGGAGGCAAAGCGGCTCCCGGACCTGGTATTCCCCAGCACACAGGCGGGAGCTCACCCCGTGTGTGCCCAGATTTCAGTGATTTTGTGGAAAAGAAAAGATTCTCCCAGACATTCGCCTGCGTTGTTCTGACAGCTGAAGCTCTCTTCACAGGCACATTAACATGACCTCATTAGTTTCTGCATCTACTCTTCTAACCACATAAAACGGAGTGCAGTAGGAGCCAATCATGCTAATTACATCAGATCGGTTTGCATATTCATAAACCATTTTCTGTTTTATGGACAGCAAAAATAAACACAGTATCTCTTTAATAATTTTAAGTGGGTCACTTTCAGGACTGTATCTGTTTTAAATAAATTATCATATTGTTAAAGGCCACAGTCAAAAGCTATTTTTTGAGCAGGCTGAGAGGTGGGGGTGGGGACCGGGGCGTGTGGAGGGGACTCAGAGAGTCAACGGGATTAGCCAATTGGTCAAGTTCCAAGGTCTCTTCTGCCAGGGAAAATCCGAACTTGAAAAACCTCCCTGGTTTGGTGAACAGGTGCAGTGCAGCCTCTTACTAATGACAAAATATATTCTAGTCAGAAATATGAGACTATCAAAAATCACAGTCTTAATATATCTATGCAGAACTTTTGTACCCCCATAATAAGCTGAAATAAAAAAAAAAAAAAAAAAAAATCACAGTCTTAAGCAGTGGGAGTGAAACCCGGTAACATACCAATTCCTGTGTTTTCCTGGCGGCGTTTAATTTTAGGGACCAAGTTTAACATTCTGGATTTTCTCAAGGCGGTATTAAAAAATTGGCATAAGAACAATTTGAAGTAGGAGTCAAACCTACAGAAATGAACCTTTCCACTGTTCCACTTGGGTGTTTTTTTTCCCCATGACAGTGGGACCGGAAGAGCCCTACTCAAGGCTCGTATTCCACGGGGTCCTTTCCAGTTCAGAACCTGTAAACATTGACAACGGAGCTGACTTCTAGATTTCCTTTGCTTTAGGGGAAAAAAAAAAAGGTTTGAGAAACAAAGATACACAGGGTTTTCAGGGAGAGAGAGAGCGCAAGTGTGGTTAACCTAGTTAAGAGAATACACTGTTTTCTAGACTACCCAAAGACCTCCTTACCCGAGACAATTGATTTGATAATTACAAATCATTCCTAGTCATTCATTAAAAGTAGTTCCTGGAGGACTAATATTGTCCTCATCTGATTAAGTGCTATATGTATTTTAAAGTAATAAGTTAGCATTCCTTTATTGAAAAAGCATCCTGTACTCTAGGCATTCCACTGACACAAGCTGGTCTTTTTTATCATGTTTAATAGAGAGGTTGCACCTCATTTACATGCAGTTACAACACCGTGTTTATTGTCAGCTCTGGATCTTGCTTCCTTTTCTCTTTGTTGTAAACATTCCTGGGAGGGTTAATGTGGCATTTCTTAGTGGTAGTTTAGACTATCCCCATTTTGTTGTTGTTTTAGCAATGCTGCTTTCGAATGACTGGGATTAGAAGCTGGAAAGGGCTCTCACTTTCTCAGTGCATAGGTCTCTGACTCAGAGTTTCTTGGGGACCTTCTGCTCAACCTCCAAAAATGTTCCCATGTGTTCACCTTCACCTCGGCTCCTGGCTAGGTTAGTAGACTCTGAGCACAGATGACTGCCCAGTGTTATCATCTGAACCGGAGTTGAAGCTTTTGCGTGTCAGCTGCACTGATTTTGGAATACCCTATTATTTGCACAATATACCTTGGAATTATGGTTTATAATTTCATGAAAGCCTAACATATCTGAATGTTTACAAGTTCTATCCCTTGGGGAAATATATAGTGTTCATTTCTTTTGTTTAGTCTATTTAAAGTAGGACTAGATACAAAGCAGGAGTGATTGACAAATTAATGCTCTCAGCTCCTACTCAAAAGTACTTGAATTATTAGTACAAAAAGCATGTTACAAACTGTAATAATTTTAACTCCATTTCATTGCTAAAAGCTAATACTAATGAAAACAAATGAAAATAGTAATGCAATCTAATGCTAGCCAGAATGGGAGCAGTCACAGAGTTGGGACTCTGCAATCAGATCATTCGTTCCATTAAAACTTAGGAATGGGCGAGACTGTTCATTTATTTTGATTCAGTTCTGTTGCGGGGGCGGGGAGGGAGTGGGAAAAGAATGACCCTATGCAGCAGAAATCATACCTAGCCTTCCTCCTTTGGTCCTTCTTTCCTCCACAGCCCAGGGACTGCATTTCCAGGGTGCAAGGTGTGCTCCCACAGCAGAGGAGAAGTTGCAGAGGGGATAATGGGTGGTATCAGTCAGTATGAAGTCACTACTGATTGTAATTAGGACACAAAGGAGTCTTAAAGGCTCAAGCCCCACCTGCGGGCAGTCTTAGCCATCTCAGGAGAAGGGGAAGGGCTAGGCATGCTACAGAGAACCAGAGGACCAGCCCCTGAGCAGAGAAACTGTGTATCAGTTAGGGTTCTCTAGAGAAACCAATAGGAGATAGATATCTCATATATATATTTTTTCTTAAATTTGTTATAAGAAATTATATATATATATAAAGACATTTATTATAAGAAATTGGTTCATGCCATCATGAGGCTGAGAAGTCCCAAGATCTGCAGTTAGCAAGCTGGAGACCCTAGAAAGCCAACGGTATAGTTCCAGTCTGATTCTGAAGGCCTGAGAACCGGAAGAGCTAGTGATGCAGTTCCGGTCCGAGGGCAGGAGGAGACCAGTGTCCAACTCAAGCAGCCAGGCAGGAGGAGTTCTCTCTTACTTAGTCTTTTTGCTCTACTCAGACCTTCAATGGATTGAAGTGAGGCCACCCACGTTAGGGAGGGCAATCTGCCCTACTCAGTCTACCAATTCAAATGTCAATCTCTTCCAGAAACACCCTCATACACATACCCAGAATTATGCTGGACCGAACATCTGGGCACCCCATGGCCCAGTCAAGTTGACACATAAAATTAACTGTCGCACTTGGGATCCCTAATTTGAATTTGCCCTGGTCAGTGTATTAGTTATTATCTATCCAGGCAAAGCAAACCACTCTGTGATTCTTCTGGTCTGAGCTGTTAGGCTGCTCTCGGCTGAGCTCACTCATGCAACTGCAGTGAGGAGGCAGGTTGTCTGGATGATCTAGGATGATCCAGGATGGCCTCATTCATGTGTCTGGGGGTTGACACGCTGCCAGCTGGGGAGAATGAACTGTATGCCTCTTATCATCCAGCAGGCTAGCCAGCAGCTAGTCTTTCCCTTACTGTCCCTTTGGCCAAAGCAAGTCACATGGACAAGCTTCAAGTCAGTAGGACAGGGAACTACCCAAGGGTGTGAATGAGGGAGGAGTGAACAAGTTAGAGGCTATTAGTGCAACAACTTGCCAGCCAGTTTTCTGGTCCCCTAGGATGCTCTCTTTGACCCTGGCGTGGAGGGACAGGTATGAGCAGAAAGCAATGTGTTCTGTCAGTGGTTTCTTACCAGTCCCCTCTGTGGATTCCTTGCCCCCTGCCTACCCTTCAAATGCTGCCGAAGCTTCTGTTCTTGGGCAAGGGTCATGGTGGAGCACTAACCTGTGCACTCTACCTGGAAACTCTGGAATGTCAGAGCAGATTACTAGAGTATAGTTTGCATGTGAGCCCCAACATCTTTAGTGGAGACCCTGAAATATTATGTGGCCCAGCCCCTTGAGGAGCATCTTCTAAATTCCCTGACAGAATGAAAGGACCAAAGATGTCTTAGGGAGTTCTAAAAGGAGCAGAGTTTAGGCAAAGGTCAGGTCACCCAAACTCAGAAGCACGGCCCTGTCTCTGGGCATAGATGGGTCTTGCCCTAGCAAATCTACTACAAGAAAGGCAGCCTCAGTGCCATGGACAAAAAATCACTGTGGCTGTTTAAGAAGGAGCTGAGGCCATCTCGTTCTTGGAGGAAAGGATGGGGCTCAAGGGCCAGGGATTTTAGTGTCCCGCTAACAAGGCCAGGAGGTAGCTTGTAGTCAAGTACTCCACGGTTAACACCCTTGCTTGGGAGTGTGGCACGCATGGCTAGGGGGAGTCAGACTGACTCTGTGTTTTCTGGAGGTGGCAGTGAAGGGTGTCTTCCCAAGGTGTGAAGCACTTAGGCCAAGACATTCCAGGAATCCTGCTTTAGCCTATGGAATCCTGTGGCCCCAGAACCCTGACACAGCCTGGTGGCCCAATATGGCTGGGGAGGTCACAAGGCTCTGCGTAGATGGGGGCCAGGATCCATGCCCAGCCAGAGGCAGCCAAGATGAGCAGAGAGCCGCCTACGGTTCTTTCCTTGTGTGTTGTACTGCTTCTGCCTCCAGAATTAAAATATTGTGCAGAAATGCAGGTTTATTGTTATCAATCCCATCGTATGAAACTTGACAAATGTATTCTTATGCAGATAATTAAGAGAGAATGTCAACTGAACAAAGCTTTGCCACTGAAATAATGGTTTCCCACAGTTAAGTTTAGGCCTCAGCAAAGTCAAGGTGTTGGTTTCCAAACCTTTGACAACTGTCTGTGACATCTGCCTTCATCCTCTTGCCCCTCGTCCCCAAGCCATGATAACAGTAGACCCAATGTCTTGAGACACCCGGTAGTGGTTGAGACCAGAACTCCAGGGCTCTCACACAACCTTTTCTCCTCCTGCTCTGTGGAGGTCACCTTGGAAAAATACTCCTCCTCACTCTGCCTTTATTTCCCCTCCTCTAACATGAAAAGAACAACCCCTGACCCTGACTCCTAAGTTGAATGGGATGCAACTGATGGCATTTGGATAACTTAGACTACTAGCAGGATATATATGTAACATACTCATTGGGTTTCGCTTCTGCTCTATACTTACTGCATTTCTGACAGCAAATATACAAACAAGCTCATAGAATAAGCTAAAGTTGCTTTCAAGGGCATTAGAATTGTACATCAATTAAGACTACCAAAGCAGTTTGGGGCATGCATGTTCTATTGTGCTTATTTATTTATTCATTTTTTGTGTGGTCCAGCAAGAAGTGAAGTAAGTATATTATCAAAAATAGCCCTTGTCTTACCCAAGAGCAGCTATAACGAGGCTGGGGGTCCTCCTCTTCCAGTGTGACTGTTTCACTAGAGAAGTGTAGCCGTGCTCCCCTAATGCAGGCACACATAGGGTGATGCAGTGAGGGGGTGGGCTGGTGGCCCTGCTGGAAGGTTGCACAGGTAAGAGGCGGGAGGCCTTCCTGGCACATCAGCAGAGTGCAGATGGCTATGTGGAGGAGAGCACTAGCACGGAAGGTAAGCGACTTCTTGGATGGGTGGGAGGAGTCTCATCAAGATTCCAAATCCAAATGCTCCAAATACTTCATTTTCTTTCTAAGTGTCCTTTTATTATCCTGGGCTGAATTTCATTACTACAGGTCACGAGGGAAGATGAAAACCCAATTTCTGCTCTGGTGTTTTGGTGGCTTTGAAGGCAGAACCCGACAGCAGGCAGGAGAAGGGGAAGGCACAAGGCTGGGAGTTGAGACCTGGGTTCCAGTTCCTGCTTGACCCTTACCCCTGTGTGATCTTGGATAAGCCATTTGAACTAGGTCTTAACAAGGAGGCCGCATCTGATGGTTTCTAAAATATCTCCCAGTTCCACATTTTATTATCCCGACACTCAGGATTACAGGTGATCATCTAGCAGAAATGTGTTATTGATCCCATGTTTGAAATATTCTTTTAGAATGGTATCAGAATGTAGTTTTCTTTAAGTTTACATTTCTCCCCAGATTTGTCATGTATGTGATTAATCACTGGGAAAGAAGCCGTCATTCCTAAAAGCTGATTACTAGAAAGGATCTCCTTCTTTAAGAGAAAGAACCCCATTGGAGGTTTCTCTTTAATTTCTTAATTTTCACTCTCTTTTTCCTAATTTGAGAGGGAAGGGGAGAATGGAAATCAGTGATTCAGGTTGAGACTGATCCATATATTACAAAGCTTAATGTGTAAACATACCTTTTGGAGAGCAGAGATTGTTAGTGCTGTGTTTTTTAACCCTATGCCTCACTGGGGTTATGTTTAGAATAAACACTATTTAGAAGAAGACATTTCTGGGGAAATTCCACATCTGTAAAGTATTAGCATAACTGAGATTTATTTTTTAGACTTTTATTTTGTGGCAGGAAGGATGGGGTAATAAGGACATAGGGAGGTTTGTGGGTTTCAGGACTTAGAAGAATTATTGATGTGCTCTTGAGGTAGCTTCTTCTATGGAACAGAAAGACACACGCCCTCTGGAGAGAGAGGAGATACACAAAGAAATATCCTGATCAAAGTTGGGGGATAAGGATTGAAAAGAACCAGAATGTTCTACATAATCAAATGGGGGGATGAGGATGCTCTTAAGAGGTAAAGGCCAGAAAACAGGGAGAGGACAGAGGAAGGGGGAGAAGGGAGCAGGGACACCAGGGAAGCCTATTAAGAAATTGATTGCTGGTAACTAATTATCATCTGTTGATTTTTCTGGAATTTAAATCCATTTCCATTATCCTAAAACCTTTTATAAAGTCTCCTGCACACATGCAGGCCTTTAATAAGTGGGATTTTTTTTTTTTTTTTTTGTGGTGCCATTACTCTTTGTTGGAGAAACCTCCTTTTCCCTGGTTTAGTTTCCGTGCAGTAGGATGGCAAGTCACACTTTTGCCCTGAATTGGCCTTTCCTTGCTTCAATCCCGCATCCTGTCTGCACCCCCATCTCACCCTATTAAGTCTGGGATGTAGCTCAGCCTTATTGTCCCCCTTCTTTCTGGGGAGCTGTCTCAGTAGAGAACCTGTGCCTGGGTGGCTCTGGCAGTAAAGGCTCGGTCCCCTAGAGACGGAGGGGGTGGTCTGCCCATCCTGGTGTTCCACATTAGGAAACCCATTGTCCAGGACCAAGCCATGCTGTCCAGAACCAGTCTTATCCATAACAAACCAACATTCCCATTTCCATCTGCCTGACTCTACACCTCTTTCAACTGGTCCACAACTCAGGGAGGAAGGCGAGAGGCAGACTTGTTAGGTCCTTAATGGGTGTGGAGCACAATAGCCAAGCACAGTAGCCCACACGTCAGAAGACAGTAAATGTTTGTGGAATGAAAGATTGAGCCAGTGAATCACTGAATCATGGGAATCTGTCAATGAACGGAGTGGTGCAGACGCGAATCCACAAAGTGTAAGTTAATAGTAAGTTGAGTTATACGAAATTGCTGTTTGTATAGGTCAAAAACAGCTGGATATTGGCAAGTTCATGCGGTTTAGCCTAATAATCTTCTAGTCCCAGGGGAGCAGTGAGGGTCCTTTCTGAGCTCCCAGTGGCTTCATTCTAGAATAACCGGCTTCCAGCTGTCGACTGACTGGAGTTTCAGGTCCCTGTTTGAAGCGAGTCCACCCGTGTTCTGCATCCTCACATGGAGAGCATCATTGTATTAGGTCATTAAATACTAAATGTCTGATTTCAAATCAAAAGTTCAGTTTATTATATATCAATTAAGAAGCAGTACAATTAATCAAAGTATGTGCCTAAACTATTGACACAGTTTTGCCATCTTAACGGTATCTTGCTTATGCCAGCCGCAGAGAAGCCTGGAGAGTGAGTGTCGATGAAATCGTGAAAGACATTTTCCACAGCTTGCTGAGAATTGAATATTTTTCCTTGCAAGAAGTGGTCCAAAGCCTGGAAAAGGTAGTGGTCAGTTAGTGCAAGGTTTGGTGAATATAGTGGATGACAGAGCATTTCCAAGTCCAGTTTCTGTAGTTTGAGCAGCGTTGGTTTTTTGCAACATATGGTCTTTTTTTGTTTGTTTGTTTCACATTTACTCTTTTATTTATTTATTTTTTAATTTCAGAATATTATGGGGGTACAAATATTATGGTTACATATAATGCCTTTGCCTTGCCCAAGCCAGAGCTACAGCGTGCCCCTCCCACATACAGTGCGCTCCACACCCATTAGCTATGAGTTTACCCATCCCCACCACCCCCCTCCCACCCGTCCGGCACCTGATGAATATTACTTCCATGTGAGTACCTTAGTGTTAGTACCAATTTGATGGCAAGTACACGTGGTGCTTGTTTTTCCATTCTTGTGATACTTCACTTCAAAGGATGGGCTCCAGCTCTACCCAGGATAATATAAGAGGTGCTAGTTCACCATTGTTTTTTGTGGTTGAGTAGTATTCCACTGTATACAGATACTACATTTTATTACTCCACTCATGTACTGATGGGCACTTGGGTTGTTTCCACATCTAGTACAACATGTGGTCTTGCAAGAGGGTTAGCCTGTCTCTATTGACCAATCTTGGTTGCTTAATCTCAAGCATCCTCATCATTTCATCCAATGGGTTGCAGTAGATGTCTGCTGTAATTGATTGACCAGGTTTCATGAAGCTATAGTGGATAGTACTGGCACTGGACCATCAAACAGACACCGTTAGCTTTTTTGGATGAATATGCAGTTTTGGACTGTGTTTTGGCACTTCATCTTTATCCAGCCATTGTACCAAAAAGCTTGCCATTGTCAAAAAGAATCCATTTTCATCACACATAACAATACAGTGTGGAAATGGTTCACCTTCCTGTCGTGACAGCAAAGAAAGGCAAGCTTTGAGATAATTTCTCTCTGACGCTCATTTGATTCATGCAGTACCCATCTATCCAGCTTCTTTACCTTGCTGATTTGTTTCAAATGGTCCAATATTGTTGGAATAGTAACATCAAACCTTGCTGCTAGTTCACATGTAAGTTGAGATGGATTCGCTTCCACTACAGTTTTTAGATCATCATTATCCACCTTGGTGTCCGGTCACCCAAGTGGCTCATTTTTAAGATTAAAATCACCAGAATGGAATTTCTCAAACCATCAATGTACTGCACATCACTAGCTACATCCTTCACAAACACTTTGTTGGTATTTTGAGCTGTCTTCACCACATTAGCTCCACAATGGAACTCATATTCAAAAATAACACAAATTTTTGACTTATCCATGGTTTCACAAAAATTGCTCTAAAAAAAATTTGAAAGATAATCATAAGCCAAAATGTGCATTTGAAAGAATGAGTTTGTACCATCACAATAAAAACAAAACAAAACAAAACAAGAAGTGTCAAAGTGAAATGTCAAAACAAAACAAAACAAGAAGTGTCAAACTGTCAAACTTAGTACTTAAGAAATGGGACATTCGATACTTAATAACCTAATATTTCCTACCATCTAGAACCAGTCTTAACTTGCATCCATCCTGCTTCACCCAGAACCAAAAGGGGCTTTACCCTTGCCCCAAAATCTCTTCGCTTGTGACATGAGCAGCTGTGAGCCAGTGAGGGTACCCTCAAAGCCAACCCATGCATATTCTAGAAATTCCCAGATTAAATGACCCATTTGATTCACCCCCTCAGCACCTAATATTCATACTGTTGTACAGACTTGTAGGTTACAAAACACTTTTGCATCAAGTGTTGTAACAGACCCGTGAGAGGTATTTAATATTATCTCCATTATACAGTTAGGGACACTGACGTCATAACAGCTAATGGCTCTGGAGCACTAACTATTTAAAAGGCACTGTGTTATGTGCCTTAAATAGAATATTTTATTTAATCCTCACAACCTGTTTTGGGCTGAATTGTGTCCTCCCCTAAATTCATGTGTTGAAGCCCTAACCGATGAATATGGCTGTATTTGGAGATGGGGCCCTTAAAGAGGTGACTAAGTTACAGTGCAGGCTTTGGGGTGGGCTCTAATCCAATCTGACCGGTGTGTTTATAAGGGGGAACTTGGACACATAAAGAGACGCCAGGGACGTGCACGCACACAGGAAAGACCATGTGAGAAGCCCGCCATCTGCAAGCCAGGGAGAGGGGCCTCAGACAGAACCAACCCAAGGAGCTGGCATCTTGATCTTGCACTTGTAGCCTCCAGAACTGTGAGACAATAAATTCCTGTTGTTCAAGACCCCAGTCTGTGGTGTTTTGTTAAGGCAAACCTAGCAGACTAGTACATGCCCACATGACAGAGCACTGCTATTATCCCCACTCTACAAATGAGGAAACGGAGGCTAGGAGTGGTTGGGGTCTTGTCCAAGGTTGCACAGCTAGTAAGTGACGGCGCTGGAATCCTAACCTGAGTACCATGTCTCTAGAACCCACTGGCTATACCTTTTCCCTCCTTTATATGAGGAGAATGAAACCAGAACAGTAGAATTGAAACCTGATGCCAAAATATGACATCATCATTTCCTCCCCAAGGGTATTTTATCCATCAGCATTGCCTTAAAATACAAATTTATTTGTAGCTAACATTCCCCTAAGTCTTAGATTGAAAGGACAATAAAGATTTGAACTCAACAAATAGAAAACATTACATAGTCTTAGTATTAATTCAAGGAGCAGAAGGAGACACTATATGGGGTTCTGCATGTGACTTTACGTGCTGCAAAGCTATTCATCAGTGTAAGGACAGGTTGAGATGACGAAGATGAAGGCCACTCAGGGAAAAGGCCCCTGACCTCGGAGCCAGGGTTTGGGTCTCAGTCTTGCCACACTGACCTTGAGCAAGTCATTCAGCCTCTCTGCACTTCACTCTCCTGTAAAATAGGGTCAGTAATTCCTGTTCGGGATCCCTCCGCGTGCCTCTGGGAGTAGCAAACGTGGTAAGAAAGAGAAATGATCTGTGTAAGTTGTCAACTATTGAATGAACCTATGTATTATCTTTGAGAAAACTAACAAGAGCCACAGATTTATGTTATTATGCTCTGTTGGGGGCCTTCCCCAGGCTGCGCGGGGGGCCTCCAGAAAGATCTGGCAAAACGGGGACTAGGTGAACGGTGCCAGAGCACCAAACTCCACACACGGGGTGCTTGGAAACCCCCCGTACCCTCTCAGCATGCAAACTGTTGCAGTTCCCAAACCAGGAACGATTTCACTGCCTCGGGAAAGCGAGGTGTGATTGCACATTTCCCACACGGCTTCTGACTGCACACACCACGCAGCCTGCCGACAGGGTGGGCGTGCGTGTGTCTGTGTGTGTGTGCGTGTGTGTGTGTTTGTACTTGGAGAGGGTGTCTGTGAAATCTAAAGGGCCAATGTCATGCACGCTGCAGCTCTGAACAGCCAGCACCGTCTGGGGAGCTCCATCCCGTACTGATGCAACTGTAAGTTGTCACAGATAGCATTCTGGAATTAATGTGTGAATTTGTTTGGAGGGCCTTGGGGGGTAGTTTGCTGGCTTTCCTGAGCTTCCAGGAACAGTAGCCAAGCGTAAGGTTGCTGGAATTGCCATTCACTTTAGCACTGCCCAGGGAGTGTCACCTGGCCAGCAGGCGCTGGACCAGTGGTTACCAGGCAAGCAAGCAGGTGGGGACAATGGGGAGATGTTGGTCGGAGGGTGCAAAGTTGCAGTTATGGGAGATGAAGGCCTCAAGAGCTCATGCACGGCATGATGGCCACAGTGAATAACACCGTTGCTGTATGCTGGAAATTTGCTGAGAGTAGATTTCAGGTGCTCTTACCCACCTCCCACTCACCAAATGGTGACTATGTGAGGAGATGGACATGTTAATTTGCTTGACTGCAATAATCATTCCACTACGTATATGAGTGTCAAGCATCACTTTGTACACCTTAAATATAGACAATTTTTATTAAAAAATAAAAGAACACTACCACGTGAGGCTGTGGTTGTTATTATTGCTAGTTGTGGTAGCAGCAGTATTGCAAGTCAGGTTGTGGCAACTTTACTGCTTAAAGGTTTTACAACTAAGGCTAATTTAAGAATCCAGGCTATAGAGACAAGGTGATCCATCCTTCCTCTTCCCTCCTCCTTCCCTCCCTTCTTTCCTTCTTTCCTTCCTTCCTTTTCTTCCTTGTTTCCACCCATTCTCTCTCCTTTCTTCTGAAAAAACACATCGATCTTACATTCCTTTTTTGGGTTAAATGGCCTAACCATATCGGGGTATCCCCTAAAGTGGGAAGAAGCTGTGAAAATCAGCTAATTCAGCTATACCCAGGTATGTTGGAGAACTGGAAGAAAGAGGTCGGTGAGCCAAGACCTTTGGTGAGGAGACAGTGACACCGTGGCCCTGGACTGTGAGCCCTCAGATGCCAGGAGCAAGGCCCTTCTCTACCCCACTGGCGTCCTGCAGAGCAGCAAGCAGTTCCCCAAGTTTCGTGACTCCTTCTGTGATCCCTTTGTACCCAAGACTGAGGACCCTGGGAAACACTAGTTACAGACTCCAGGCAGAGGCTGCCCCGGTGGGCTTTAGAGATGCTAATTTGTGTAATGGTTCAGAGTTGATTGACAGGAAGCAGGACAATAAGCCCGGAAATGTGAATGAACCAGGCTTGAGCTGAGTGGGCCTCAGGGATGGAGGAATTGAAGGTCTCTATCTAGGTTTCCATTCCGGGAAGCAAATGATTTGGTTTGAATTCAGATATCTGCAGCCAGAGCGCAGCAAATAGGAACTAAGTCATTTAGACTTTTTTTTAAAACCAAAGCGTCCATGGATGAGCTTTAGTGGGGGTCCCTGAAATGAAATGCACCATTTTATTCGGGGGTGAACTTTTCTGGAGAGAGGAGGCATAGCTTTCATCAGACTGTCAAAGGCATATGTGACTGTAAAATGTTTAAAAGCCACAGGGTCCTGGGTCTCCAGGGAGCAGGCTATCTGGGGACAAACAGGTCTGAATTGTCAAATCCAGATGGGCGTTAAGGCCCACAGCGATCCACTAACTTTGCTCCTGCCCTACCCCAGTCTCCTCATTGCCAAAGTCACTGTCACCCTTTGAAGGCTCATCTGGCATTTGTTACTCTTGACTACTCCTCCCTGGAAAGTCTCTCTTCCCTGGTTCTGTGACACAACGTAGATGTCTTTTTGCCTCTCTGGTTTTCTTTTCTGTATCCTTTGTGGACTGACTTTCTCACTTTACCATCTCAGTGTCTGCCTTCTGCAGGGCTCCCTTCTCTGCTCTTTTCCGCTGACCCAGCACACATGTCCACATGCGTGGGCCTTGCCCTGGGGATTCCTTATCATGGCATCCACCTGTCCTCTGGCCAGACACCTGGGAGGGGCCCATCTCCCACCACGGGCCACATACTCCTTCCTCCTGCCTCTCACCGGCTGCCTCGTCATGTCCTCCGTGTGCTGCACCCTTGTACATTTCTGTTCTCTGTCCTTTGCCTGGAACAGCCTTCCCTCACCCTTGGCCTATCTGTGCTGTCCAATGTAGCTATGTTTTAATTTTCATAACATTAACAGTTCAGTTTCTCAGTTGCACTAGCCACATATCAAGTGCTCAATTGCCACGTGTGGCTAGCAGCTACCACACTGATAGATCATAGAACATTGCCATCATTGTGGAAAATTCTGCTGGACAGTGCTGGTCTAGCTAACTCTCATGGTACCTGTGAAATTCAGCCCACGCCACCTCCTCCAGGGAGCCTTTCCAGTCTAGGTTAGACATCCCACCTTAGAGCACCTCTTACCTGCCTCCATGACATGGTCCTTCAATACTCAATTGACTTTTAAGGATGTTCCACTATTCTGTAGGTTTTCCAAGGTCAGGGACCAGATCTGACTTGACTCAGTATTATCAGCACCCAGTATAGTGTCTGGAAAAAACCCCAGCTACTCAACAAACAGTTGCAGAATGAATGAATGACCAGCTGAGCCAAGCAGTAGAACCATGGCCCTCCGTGTGGTCCTCACCTGCAGAGAGTCATCTGTGGAGCGTGTCGGTTACACAAGGCCTCCTGTGGGGGAGAGTCAAGGCTGTAATCCCAAAATTGGAGGGGGAAGGAAAGAGATCTTTATATTCCCTTGGCTAGTGCAGTGGAGGTGGCCAAAGGCAACTGTTAAGCACCTTTGGTTTTCTGTGCATATAATCGTAATTTGAGATCCAGATCCCAGTGTGGCTTCCTCCTCTCCTATGTGGGCAATTCATAAACTTTGAGAGCCATAGAATCTTAGAATTGGAAGAAACCTTAAAAGTAATGCAACTCAGACCTTTATCCAATGTATTAATCTCCTCTGCAGCAGAAGCCTCCATTTGATCACATTCAGTGACAGGGAACACCCTTCCTCCTGAGTCAGGCTATTACATTTCCAGGCAGCTATTTGGGTGGAAAGTGCTGTTTAATATTGAACTGCAATCTGCCTTTTTTTATCTGCAGCCCTGACCCTAGCTCTGCCTTCTGCTACACAGAGAATGCATCTGTCCTTCTTGCACAGTTAAAAGCAACCTGAGGGTGCAGACATTTGTCCCTTCCTCCAAAGATTATTGGCATTATTAAGTTGAACACCTCATGAGTAGTTAATTTTTATTAAACCAATTATTCCACAGCTTCTTATTTCCTTACTGATTCATACAGAGATGTAAATCAGCAAACTTTTCTTGTCATGGAAAGGCAATATAATATTTTACCCCTTAAACACTTTTTATGTGTAAGAACTGAAATCAGTTTTGGGTTCAGGGAAGGAGCTGAAACGTGGACTTAGTCACTTCCCCACTGACCCTGGGGTGGAGAGGAGATGTGGAATGGATAATCGATGGTGCCCAAGCAAGGGCAGGTGTGTCAACGTCTCATAGTTGATATTTCATTATGTATAGACTATAACGCTGGTTCATGACAGTCCTAATAATAGCAGCAACAATAATAGCTAACCTCTACTGAGAGCTTACCATGCACCAGGCAGGGTTTCAAGCATTTTATGTACATTGTATTTTACAACAATCGTGCATGATAGGCTCTATTATTGTCCCAACTTTGCAGATGAGAAAATTGAGGTGCAGATATTCAATGTCCTCAGACTTGATTGGTTAGTTTCCTTCTTCTAGTTTTCCTCCTTTCATTATTCGTGTGAATTCCTAAGCTTGTCAGGTGCAGAAAATGTACCACACTCTAACAGCTCACATTAACCTTCAGCTGATGGTGACATTTCAGTCCCTGAGATGCTCACAGCATCCCTCGAGGCAGGGTTTGTTGGTCCCATTCAATGGTTGAGAAAATAAAGGCTCAGAGGAGTGAGGAGATCTGTCCACCACAGAGCTAAGTGATGAGAATGAAAATTACAGCAAAAAACCTCCAGTCCTCGTGCTGTTTCCATGACACCGCCACACCTCTGCAGAGGAAGGCAGGGTCCCACCTGTGTGATGGGATTGTTCGTCCATGCTTCACGCCTGTTATTTCATTTCCTTTCTAAGGTAGTCGGCACAGTGTCCTTGCCTCTAAGTATGAGAGGTGGTGAGGCTTCATGCTCTGGAAATTCCGAAGACTCCTTGACCTGCTCGAGGACCAGCTAGGCAGAGTGTGGTCCCCGGTGGCCACAGCAGCCTCCGGCAGAGGGCTTTGTGCTGAGACATGTCTGAGCTCCTCCCTTCGGGAACTCCATCATCTCAACTCTTTAGATCCTGCGTCCCTCAGGCCCATTGCCCTGGGCTGTCCTCACAGCTCTGCCGCTCTTCCATGAACCCTACAGGATGTCTCCACGCAGGGAATTTCACACTGAGCAGAAGGGATGATGCTAAGACACTGCCGTCCACAGTCCTCTCTCTATAAACCCCCAACTCTCTATAAACATGACTGACTTAGTGACCTGGGCTTTTAAACTTCTCAGAGTTAAAATAAAGTCTTTCAGAGAGGGCTGTTAGGTTTTTAATGGGACAAAATATTCATTTGTTCATTCAGTTGCTCACTCATTCGTTCATTCAACAGGTAGGTGTGAAGTGTGGGCCAGGCCCTCTCTCGGGCACTGAGGACCCATCAGCGAGCGAAACAAAGTCCAGTCCTCACGGAGGCTCCGTTCCAGGAGGGTTACAGATCAAAGCAGGAGACAGGGACAGAATGGGACAGTGGTGCTATTTTGGAAGGGTGATCAGAGGAGACTTCTGTGAGGAGGTTACATTTGAGTGAAGAACTAAATGAAGTGAGGAGCCAGCCCTGGAATGAGCAGAGGACCATTGCTGCCCTGAAATGGGACCATGGCCAAAGGTAGATGGGACTCCCGGCCTGACTTGAAATGCAGGTTGGATTCTGGATGCAGCCACAGCAACCGGTTCCTACAAAGACATGGGGTTCCTTTCAAAACCTGGGGTAGAGGGCAGTGATGTGGCTCAGGAATCCAGTGGGGCATGGGTGGCCCTGTGGCCTGGAAGCAGCCTGAAACCAGGTCCAGCTCCTGTGGCCCCAAGCCAGTCCCTGCAGCAGGCCTGTCCTGGGAAACAAAGGACCTCTTCTCTTCCGAAGGACTATGCGCGGGTGTAGGGACCCTGCCCACTGTGTCTGCCATTGCAGAACCAAGGAATGACAGGAAGGATGCCTCCTTGGAATCTCAAGGCACAGTCTGGCCCAATCTGACAAAAGAACTTAGGGCAGGGGGTGGGGAGTGGAAGAGCGTCACTGCTCCGGATCACCTGCCGAGTCTCTGCTCCTGGGATTCTAGCCCAAGCTCTGAGCTTCTGATGAAATGCCCTCAGCCTTCCAGTCTGTGCTGGCTTTACAGGAAGGCTTACTTGTAATTTCTTCCTTCTCGCAATCTAGAGGGGCTCAGCAGATCCAGAACTCATGTGCCTCAGTTCCTTCTAGAGGTCCAGGGGCACACAGAAGCCCAGTTATGCCCCTGAGCCTGGGGCTGGCCATGGCGGCCAGCTCATCCTGGTGCACTGCTGCCATGAAGGCCGCGAGGGATATGAGGAACCAGGCCGACGGGCGTGCTGGACTCCGTGTGATGCCTAGCACCCCTGCTCCTGCTACAGAAGCTGTATTGTGGGGGGTGCTTAACAGTTTGCAAAACCTTCCAAAATACAACTGAGGTATAATTCACATACATAAAATTTGTCCTTTTAAAGTGTGTAATTCAGCGGTTTTTTAGTATAGTCACAAGGTTGTGCAACTATCAGTACTATCTAATTCCAGAATATTCTCACCACCCCCAAAAGAAACCCTGTATGTACCCCTTAATAGTCTCTCCTCATTCCTCTTCTCCTTGGCCCCTGGCAACCACTGATCTAGTTTGTCTCTATGGATTTGCTTATTCTGGACATTTTATATAAATGGAATCATACAATGTGCGGTCTTTTGTGTCTTGCTTGCAGCATGAATCATCCTTCCTTCATTTTTGTGGCTGAATAATGTTCCATTGTGTGGATATACCATATTTTGTTTATCAGTTTATCAGTTGATGGACATCAGTTTACATTTCTTGGCCATTATGAATAATGCTACTTTGAACATTTGTGTACAAATTTTTGTGCGGACATATGTTTTCAATTCTCTTGGGTGCAATGGCTAGGTCATAGGCTAACTCTGTGTTTAACTTTTTGAGAAACTGACAAACTGTTTTCCATAACGGCTGTATCCTTTTACATTTCCATCAGCAATGTATGATAGTTCCAGTTTCTCCACATCCTCACCAACATTCTTCATTGTCTGTCTTCTTGATGATAGCTACCCTGGTGGATGTCAAGTGGTATCTCAGAGTGGTTTTGATTTGCATTTCCTTGATGATGAACAACATTAAAGACTAATGAACATCTTTCCATTTTTTTGGATAAATATCTATTCAAATTTTTTGCTCATTGCTTAATTGGGTTGTAATTTGTCTCTTTATTGTTACATTGTAAGAGTTCTTTATATATTTTGGATATCCTTACCAGATATACGATTTGCAAATATTTTCACCCACTCTGTGAGTTGTCTTTATTTTTTTGATAGTGTCCCAAAAAAGTTTTTAAATTTTGATCAAGTCCAATTTATCTATTTTTTTTTTCTTTTGGTGCTTGTGCTTTTTGGTATCATATTTAAGAAACCATTGCCTAATCCAAGGTCACTAAGATTTGTATCTTTTTTCTTCTAAGAGTTTTGTAGTTTTAGCTGATACATTTATATCTTTGATCTATTTTGAGGTGATTTTTGTATATGGTGTGAGGCAGGGGTCCAGATTCTTTCTTTTGCATATGGATATCCAGTTGTCCCAGCATCATCTGTTGGAAAGACCATTCTTTCCCCCATTCAGTTGTCTTAACACCCTTGTCAAAATTTAATTGACTCACATGCATTTTTAAAGATGTTGGTTCCTCACTTCATTGTGAATTAACTTTTTGGGATCACAATTATTCTATGGCATGGCCAGCATAAAGCACGGACCCTGGGACAGAGTAGATGCCTAATAAGTGTTGACTGCAGTCTAATTGAATAAACCTATGAGATAGGTACATTCAGATAGACACTCTTTGAGCCTCTATTGTGTTCAGGGAGCGCCATGGGATGGAGAGCAGTGACGTTTCTCTCTGGCCCCTGCTCTGCAACTGGTCCTGCTGCGCGTGACCATTTTTTACCAACCACATTTCTGATTTAGCTTGTGGTTGTGATTCTGTGTCTGTCTCCTGGAGACTCAGCAAGCAGGCAAGCCTTAGCTCCTCTTTAGACCGGAGGAATTTACTCTGAAGCTCTTGATCCACATCCTTGGTAAGGACGCACAGTGCTGCGGTCTGGTGTGTACATCTCTCTGCAGGTTCCTGCGGTGGCCTTTTAGGTGCAACCCTGTATGTACACAGGCACTTTCCAGCATTCCCAGACCTTGCCTTGACAACACAATGCAATGACATTAAACATATACTTCCGAAGTAAAACATGCTGGTACTCCCATTCCCCAGAATAAGTGTTTTAATTCTGGCATGGTCCTTCCTAGCCCTTTGCTGCAAGCAGACATGTTTTCTTGCATTTGCCAGTACAGTGCAAATAGGATTTTGCGGCTTGATATTCTACCTTGTTGTCAGAAATATTTTCCATGTCTCTACATGGTCCTCATTTGTAAGACTTCATTGTGTTAATACGCCAATCTCTGCTTGTTGAACATTTAGTCTTTCCCTGCCCCACCCTGGGCTTTTAAGCAATAAATTTTAAAAAACAAAAGTGAAAACAAGACATGTCCCGCTCACCAGAACCCTTTTTCCTGTGTAGATACATCCTGCAAGGCTTGGTGGCTACAGGGTGAATGGACATCAAATGACTGGAAACTGGCTAAACAGATTCACAGGAGACTACGTATGAAAAGTCATCTGAGACCTCACTGTCCCCATGAAATATGAGATTAAGCAGTTTGCTCGTGCAGCCTAAACTCTTCCAACTCTAGTAACATAACCAGGGTCACTGGTAGTTGTTAACGAGTCAGAGACTCTGAGCTGCATGGGAAAAGAGCAAGAAGCCCTGACGGCAGACTGGGGCCAGGACAGGGGAGGCAAGAAAAGCAAACAAGGAGCATTCCCAGGGGGAGGGAAGCCTTGCCAACAATTCTGCTTGTTATCTTGGAACGATCATTTGGTGCTTTGAAGAAAATGGGTGAATCTAGTCACATCTTGCATTCAGGATTATCAACCCACCCTGTGTACGGAGGGCCAGACCAGGTCCTGGAGAAATCCAGGCAGAAGAAAGCATAAACGCCCCTGCTCCAGGGCATGCTTCTGGACGCAGAGGGAAAGATGGCCGGCTTGACAGCGAAACTCATTTGCACATGCCAGCGCTGCCTGTGACTTCTCTATCTGCGGCCCCCCACGTCCCCACGGCCTGCTAAGCTGGCTTTCTGAGCTGGGTCTGCAGGGACGCCAGGGACGCCGGAGAGCAACCATTGTGCCCCCGCAATTAAACAAGAATGCTCCGACTTGACAGTTCCACTGTGAAAGTTTTCAAATAGTGTTTGGAATGTTTACATAATTGTTCAAAAGAGGCTTTTTCAATGTACCTGTTTACACTCTTTCCTTTTGGAAATTCTTTCAGCAATCAGGCCGTGGAGGGCTCTCAGCCTGCACTTGCAGCCCTTGATTGCCGAGGGAGGCATGAAAGACCCGCCGGTGAATCGCTGGGATAAGGCTCCCTAACAAACTCGCTCTAATGAGGGGGCGCCGCTTTTGCCGCAGCGGCGGTGGCGGGGGGCGCCGAGAGCCGAGGGGAAGGGCGGGGGGCCCGGTTTTGTTGTGGGGCTCCCGGGCGGAGGGGGCGCGGACCCCGTGTCTTTGTGTGCAAATTTCCCACGGGGCCGAGCAACTTCCCACAGTTTAATTAAGTGGCTTGAGAGTCGGAGTTGGCCTAACAAGCTTCTGTTCATGAATGAAAGATTCGTCCCCAGCAGCGGGGGCGGCTGGAAACAACGAAGTGGGCAGCAGACACGGCTGGCTCCGGCCGTTCTCCCTGCTCCGCCCGGGCAGCGCGGGGGAAGGCGGGGGGCTGGCGGCCGTCCTTCTGGGACACGTCTCACCTAGCTCGCAGCGAATATGCCATCCATATGCCCAGGATCACAACCGAATCGGCTCCATCAGGCCTGGCAAAGAGGCATTTAAATTGCTAATATTGTACTGGGGAGTGATGACAGAACTGCCAAGATCAGCTCTGTAGGATCCACAGAGACAAACCTGGGGGGGTAGGGGGGGTGGGCAGCGAAGGTTCGGAAAGAGCCGAAGTGGGAAGCACTGGAAGCTGGCAGCTAAGAGGCACCAGAAGCAGAGATGCTTGGTAGAGAGGCATCAGCAGAAACCACGGCAGAAATGCACCCAGGATGGAGCGTTGGGGCTGGTGGGCCACTCAGGCCCCTTTCTCATCCATTATTTCTGAAAAGGGGCCAGCTGGAGTTTCCACAAAGGCTGCTCTGCTCCAGAGAGGCATCGCACTCTTACCTTTGAACAAGACAGGTTTTCTAGAAAGACAAAAAAATGAGAGTGCAGGCTGGTTGGAAGAAGGTAGGGCCGACTGCAGCCGTGGAATATTCCTCAGCTGTGGTGGTTGAGAGTCCCTGCCCGTGGTGGTCTGACGAGTAGATTGGGGATCGGTGGTCTTTTGTAGCCTCTTTCCAGTGGAGGGTTCAAAGAGTGTTTTTCTCTGACTGTATTTTTAGAAAAAATTATGATGACAGTTGTTAGGTCTCAAGCAGGCAGGCAGGCAGCACATTCCATTACAAAGTTAGCATGAAATCAATATGTAAATAACCCTTTCTAACTGGCAGCTATTTTTGAAGGCAGAACGCACCTGATGTTGCAGGTTTGTTCCAGTTCACTTTAAATACCTCGCTGTCCTCTGCGTCTGGGAATGTGCTCGCATTCGGAAGATCCTTCCCTCCTTTCTGCTTAAGTTTTGCATCATCCTGGATAGCAGTAATGCCACCATGAGCTTTGTCCTCAAGGCTCCTCCGTCATTTAAAAATCAGATTGACAAGACCTGCTACAGGCTGGAAGTGTTAGTTTCCCTTCGGCATGGTCATTTTTCAAAAGCACGGGTTGCTCCAGGAAGAGTAAGGGCGGCGGAAGCCTTGGCCACCAGTGGGAGGAATTAAAGGAGAGAGAAAGCCCGAGAGGCTGAGATCAGGGTTGAACCAGAAATTCAGACAGTCACTGCCAAAATGCATAGAAGTCATTGCCAGGACAGAAAAGGTCAGAGGATACCAGCCATGAGAAAAACCAGGTTAGGACCGTGACTGCCGCTCAACGGAAAGAAACAGGTCTCAAGGTCCTCCCGAGTGATTGGGGGTCTGAGACCAGAGGTCTTTGAATAGTCCCTCGACAGACAGTTTTCATTGTTGTTTAATTTTTAAAGTAGCTGTGCTATATGCATCTGCATTAAAACAGAAATACTTCTAGAATATTTTAGCATGTCAGAATTTCCTTCCTTAGTTGTGGTATATGGGGGTTGTGTGTGTGCGTGTGGATTTATTTTCTGAATTCAAAGAGGATGAAGTTCAAGCTGGGGCCTGGTAATAATGATTGCTACAGTTACTATCTATGGATTTTTATGTGCTTAAACAGTTCTGGAGTCATTTTTTAATAATTGAGCTGAAATTTGCTTTTCTGTAACTTATATACTATGGACTTACACCAAGAGCAAGGCCTCCTCTTCATAGATCGGACCTCGAGACGGGTAGTGTCTCACTCGGAGACGTCTGTACTCCAAACTAAATATTTCCGGTTAATGATCAGAGTCCTCTCCCCTGCGTAGACTCCACTGGGTCCATTTGTTGCCTCCATGTCCATGCCATCCAGTGAGGCTCTGGAAGGAACCAGGATCAGATGGTATTCTGAGCCTTTATAGTGCTGTCTAACTACAAAAGGACTGTTTCCCTGCAGGAAAAGATGCATTCAGGGTGAGGCTTTAACTTTCATGATGCTCAGAGGTCTGGTTTTTATTGTGTAAGAGTGGTCAAGTGAGCTAGAAATTTGACCTGTTCTCTCTGGGCCCAGAAGGCAGAAAGCTGCGATCACTAGGGATGGGGAGATTTTGCAGGAAAGTCATATTTCAGCTTAAAAAAGGCATGAAGAATTTTCTAATGAGGAAGACGTGACATGCTTTGCGAGGTAGTGAGTGTCCTGCAACCTGGAGGTGTTTCAGAAAAGGTGGAGCACTGTAGAGGCACTCATCCACTGAGTAGACTGTTCCACCAAATGGCTTCGAAGGTGCCTTCCAACCCTGGGTACAGGTCATTCATTCACGTGCACGTCTATTGATGCGTGTAGATGTAAGGTGCCGTTCTAGGCTCAGAGGGGATCCACACTTGATATGGATAATGGGAAAAGAAACTAGTTCTTTTTAGATTGGGGTGAAATACACATAACAAAATTTATCGTCTTAACCTTTTTAAGTATACAGTTCAGTGGTTTAAGTATGTTCACACTGTTGTACAACCATCACCATCTATCCACATGACTCCTTTCATCTTGCAAAACTGCAACTCTGTGTCCATTGAACAACCTCTCATTTCCTCCTACCCCCAGCCTCTGGCAGCCATCATTCTACATGCTGTCTCTATAAATTTAACTACTCTGGGTACCTCATATAGTGGAATCATATAGTATTTGTACTTTTGTGACTGCCTTATTTCACTTGGCATATGTCCGTAAGGTTCATCCATCTTGTAGCATATGTCAAAATTTCCTTCTTTATTAAGACTAAATAATGTTCCATTGTAGATATATACCACATTTTGTTTATCCATTCATTTGTCAATAGACACTTAGGTTACTTCTACCTTTTAGCTATTGGGAATAATGCTGTTGCAAATATCTGTGCAAGATCCTGCTTTCAATTCTTTTGGGTATATACTCAGAAGTGGAATTGCTGGATCATATGATAATGCCATGTTTAATTTAATATTTTGAGAAACCACTATCTTGTTTTCTATAGCAGCTGCATCATTTTACATTCCCACCATCAATGCATGACTTTTCCACATTGCCACCAGCACTAATTATTTTCTGGCTTTTTGTTTTTTTCATAGTAGCCATTCTAATGGGTGTGAGGTGGTATCTCACTGTGGTTTTCAACCTGCTTTTTCCTAATGATTACTGATGTTGCTTGTTGTTCATGTGCTTATTGGCCATTTGTTTATTTTCTTTAGAGAAATGTTTATTCAGGTCCTTTGCCCACATTTTAATCAGATTGGGTTCTTTTGTTGTTGTTGAATTATAAGAGCTTTTTATATATTCTGGATATTAACCTCTTATCAGACATATAATTTGCAAATATTTTTCTCCTATTCTATGGGTTGCCTTTTCACTCTGTTGGTTGTGTCCTTTCATGCACAGAAGTTTTACATCTTGATGAAGTTCAATTCATTTATTTTTTTTTTTTTGATTGCCTGTCATTTTGGTGTCTATCCAAGAAATCATTGCCAAATGTAATGTCATGAAGCTTTTCCCCTGTGTTTTGTTCTAAGAGTTTTATAGTTTCAGATCTTACATTCAGGCTTTTAATCCATTTTGAGTTAATTTTTATATATGGTGTAAGATAGAGTCCAAGTTCATTTTTTTGCATGTGGATATCCAATGCAAAATACACAACATCGTTTGTTGAAAAGATTGTGCTTTTCCCATCAAATAGTCTTGGCATGCTCATCAAAAATCATCTGACCCTTTATGTGAGGGTTTATTTCTGGGCTGTCTAGTCTATTCTGTTGATCAATATATCTATCTTTATGCCAGTGCCACATTGTTTTGATTACTGTAGCTTTGCAATAAGCTTTGAAATCAGGAAGTGTGATCAGAGGGGAATAGCATGGGCTAAAACCTCATAACAGATGAACAAAATATACTATTAATATCAAAACAAATAAATAGCCAAGTAAGCATTGTTCTTCAAATGGACACTGTGGCTCCAAAAGTTACCCAGAACCCAGGAAAGTTGAGGAATTTACTAACTGAAGCACTCCAATGTTGTTGTATGTGTGATTTAAACAGAAACATGTTGCTGTTGCTGCCATTTGGGTGACCAGCACAGAGACGTTTAGACAAAACCACCCCACAGCTGACATGGCATTGTGTGGGCTCAGGAATCAGCCACAGGAACCAGCCATCAGGTGTTCAGTGTGCAGGTTCTGAGTCTTTGAGGAACAGGGTTAGTTGACCACACAGCCTTTCAGCACTAACGAGTGTCTCATAGTTTGTGTCTCTAACAGCAAGCATTAAAAACACTGAGTGTATCAGGAGTGATTTAAATATCCAAAGCTATTTTATCTATATTAGAAGAATAGAAATGACTGTTCAAAAATAAAGCCATGGCTAAGCACATTATAGTCATCAACTCCATGGAATAGTATACAGCTATTAAAAGTGATAATTTTACTGAAAATGTAAAACTTGGAAAAATGTCTACAGCATCATAGCAAATGAAAAATGAAACACAGGCAAAATGGTATGTATACCATGACTACAATGATGAACTGGAAGGGTAAATATATAAATGGGGAATAGTTAGGAAGAGAGATGATGGGTAAGATTTTCTATTCATAGGTTTGAATATTATTACATTTTATTTTTATTTTTAAAAAGATTGGACTTTTTAAAAGTCAAGAATTTTCTTGGAGACAAAAGAATAAATACCAACACCATATTTCTAAGCTTCACCAATAGCATTTTGGGACCCCTAGTGGGAACAATCACTATCAATTATGCAACCAAACCATTAAGTTGAGAAAAGTTGTCATAACTAGAATATTGAGAGGAATCAAATATACAAACATTTCCTTTGGGAGTTGGAAAGTCTGACTTGTTTTATAATAATATACTGTAGTGCCGATCCTGTGAATTTTGGTTATAGTTGGTTTTCTTGATATTTAAAATTATTCCTTAGTTATTGTTAATATTTTACATTTCTAAGTGTAAAAAACCCATAACATAAACTTTACTATCTTTACCATATCTAAGTGTAAATTCAGTAGTGTTAAATATATTCACATTGTTGTGCAGAGGCTCTCCAGAAATTTTCCTCTTGCAAAACTGAAACTCTATACCCATTAAACAACTCATTTCCTTTTTTCTCCAGCCCTTGGCAACCACCATTCTACTTTCTGTTTCTATGGATTTGACCACTGTAGGTGCCTCAAAGAAGTGGAATCATATAGTGTTTGCCTTTTTGTGACTGCCTTTTTTCCACTTAGCATAATGTCATCAAGGATCACCCATGTTCTAGCAAGTGACAGAATCTCTTTCCTTTTTAAGGCTGAATAATATTCCATTGTATGTATATACCACATTTTGTCTATCCATTCATCCATGGATAGACATTTGTGTTGTCTGCCTTTTGTCTATTGTGAATAATGCTTCTACGAATGTACAAATATCTCTTCAATGTGATGCCCCCCTGATCTGGACCCTTTTGGGAAATCACATTTCTCTATTTGTCCACTGCTCACTCCTCTATGTTTGGAAGTCTGCAAGCTCTAAGGATTATCTTTAGTTAATCCCTAGCCCTCCAGGGCTGGGAGGCTTGTTCCAGTTGGTGAGAACTGATCTTTAACTGCAATGTCAGAAGGTTGTCTCCTCCTTGGTGATTGCCTCCTTATAGATACTGTGGCTTAACAAGTCTTAACAGGAGAATGCTCAATGATATCACCAATGTCTAAAAAAGGTGCTGGAAGTTTTCAACAATAAAATGATGGCCTCAAAACAGCTTTATGTTTCTCAAGTGCAATTCAGGCTTGTGACTAATCTGTCTTACATTTTTCATATAGCCAGAGATGATTCCACCACTTAATAACTAGGTTTCCAGTGATTTGGGATGTGTGATAATTCAGCTGGTGAAAGACTGATATTTATTTTTATACTGTTGATGAATTAAGAGACTATGAAACAAAATAGTCCTATAAACAAAATTACATGGTGAGGGTGGAGAATATTGCAACTGCTTAAGGGGATAACATACATTCAAGGACACTGGCAGTTTCATTTGCATCTAATTGATGTACTAATTATAGATAAGTTTGTCTAGTAATTAAAGTAACATAGTTCGAACTTCTACTTAGAAATTTTGGTTAACAAGTAGATGCTTCAAATTAATAAAATTACATTTCTTCTCTTTTGCATTTTAAATATGAAAAATGTCTACTTTTTGCTACAAGTTCCTGGAAGTTTTATCAAATAAATTATTGGAAAGTAGGTCGTATTTACCAATAAGAACGAAGTAAGTCATTCATTCAACAAACACTTTATTGAGCCCCTACCATGCACCAGGAGTTGAACAAGGCTCCAAATGGGATAGAACAATGGACATGACAAATAAGAGCTCTGGTCTCCAGAGCTCACCTTTCGGTGAGAGACAGACAGTAGTAGACAAGTAACAGGTGAATGAGTAAGATAATTTCAGAGCGTGAGAAGTGCCGTGGAGGCAGGAAAGCAGGGTCATGTGACAGTGTGAGTGGGACACCTGCCACTGTAGATTAGTAGGTCCGTTTGAGAAGGGTGACATTTGAGCTGCTACTGGACATACAAGAAGGAGCCAACAATGTGAATAACTGGGGCAGAACATTCTAAGGCAATCCTCTAGGATCTCTTGTGGCATAAGGAACAGCACAAAGCACAAGGAACAACAGGTCACAGATGCATGGCTGGTGTGGCTGGAGCACCGTCAGAAAGGGGGAGAGAGGGGCATCATGGAGCTGAGGGCAGGGGTAGGGGCCAGCTGAGAGGAGCATCATGTGCTGTGGTCGGGAATATTTTATTCTGAATGCATTGGAAACCACTGGGTGGTTTTAGCAGGACAAGGACATGCTCTGATTTGTGTCTTTAAAAGACATTCTCTGAGCTTTGTAGAGGATGAGTGGTCAAGGAGCCAGAGAGGCAGCAGATCCTGTAACCGATCAAGGGCAGGTACAGGAATTAAAGTCGGGAACATGCGGGGATTAACAATAATTCCAATCTCATTATTTTACACATTTGTTTTCTCTCTGCATCTTCCTCTTTCCCTCTGTCTGAGCCCAACTGCCCCTATGGCAGAGGTTCTTAACCTAGAGGTTACATCAGAATCTCCCAGGGAGCTGTCTGCAAGAATGGTGCCCAGCCTCACTGGGAGATTCTTGCTTGGTGATGGGCTGAAGTCTGATCTTATTTGTTTCATCGTTTGTTTAATCTGCACAGGTGATTGTGTTGGGCACTGAAAAAACACCAAACAGCAAAAGGTGTATAGAAAGTGGGGAAGGGAGAGGCACGCACACTCCTTTGCCCTAGGGACACCCCACTTGGATACAGACCATTGCTGTACACAACTGCAGTGCTAAGTGTAAAGAAATCCACGCTGGCGCTGGGGTGGGGGAGGGAGAGCTACAGACAAAGGACTCCTGGTGCACAGGAGAAGGGGAGATCCTCCATGGTGGGGAGGGGTACAGGCCTGACAGCTCAGGTTTTAGCCTCAGAGCTTCGTTAATGAAAATTGGTGGAACCACTTCACCCCTCAACTGCCTATGTCATGAGTGACTGGCTGCCCATGTACCCCCAGCCATGGATGCAGGGAACAAGTAGGAGAAAGCCTCAGGGAATGGCAGGGCTGTCCCAGAGGCTGGAGGAGGAGGGCCACGGTGGGAGGCAGAGGAAGCCGCGAAGGGAGATTGCATTCACTGGATCCTCTCTCCCCCTCCCTGTCCCCCCAGGTCTGAATTCCTGAGCGTGTGCTCTTGCCACGCATCTTTTCTCTGGGCGCTTGGTCACCAGTGCAGTAACATAGAGCAGTGCTCTGGATTCACAGGCAAACTAAAAAATAAAAACAAAACCCCTCCTTTCTCAGGTACGCATTTGCCATTTTGACCCTCAATAGCACGACCCCCAGAGGGGAATTTGGAAGTTCATACAGGATCTGGCTTCTCACAGAACTCCCACCGTGTGTGGAGGAACAGACAACAGAATTTGGGGTAGGAAGGAAGGGGTAGAGGAGTGAAAAATTAGGGGTTCTACATAACTGCACTGCATTTTCAGTTTTTAAAAAACAAGCTAAACTTACAAAGAGATCCACCAAGGGGAGAGTATTTGCCTTACAACAGGGTTCCCTAAGGGTTTCTTTAAATTGCAAGGTCTCCCTCCTGCCTTCATTGTTGTGAGTCATTAAGAGGAAAAGATACATGATATTAGGACTTCGGAAGCCACTGGTGAGCGCTCCCCGCTCTGTTCTCATTAGCTGTGTGGAGTATGGGTCACCCGGTTAAGTTCCCACTTTCTCTGAGCTGTTTCCGAGCTCCCTGCTACTACTGTTGGCCTCCTCATTTGGCCTCTGCATCTTGGGGAAGGCACCAAAGCACTTGACATTTAAAATTTATCAGCAAAGTTAAAAAAAAAAATCTAACTCAAATTAAACAGGATTTTTAATACCCTCAACTGTTGCCATCAGTATAATCACTAACAGAATGAAATCAGAATCAGTGGAGGAAAATATTAATCATGCATTTGCATCTATTAAATATAATGCAAAAGAGAGCAGGTTGCATGCTCCTGGGTGATTTTGTGCAATTTGTGAGGCAGGTGGCTGTGGGTCACTGGGAGAGAAGGGTGATGCTAGTGACTATCTGTGTCTGTCCCCTTCCCGCCAGCAGCCAGCTCTTGTGCCAGCACAACCCTCAGGGGCCCAATCTCAAGGGCGATGAGGCAGAGAGCTAGTAAGGAACTCCCTTCCTGCCCAGAGCCCTGCAACTCGGTTTGGATCATACGGGAACTTGTGGGAGATCTGGGGACGGTATCTGATTGTTTAAAAATAGGAGTGTGTGTGTGCAGAGTAGCTCATCTTGGGCTGAGAGTTCATCCCTGAACCTATCAAATTAATTCACTGTTGGGGACCAGGTCAAATAGCAGCTGGAGGCCAGGAGTGGGGTTCAGAACAGGTCTTGGGGATACAGCCTTCAGCAGGACAGGCCCCTGGTGCTCAAGAGCATGAACATAGCGTGGAAACAGACCTGCCTCTTATCAGCTGTGAGACTTTGGAAAAGTTATTTAAACTCAGGTTCAGTTTCTTCATCACTGAAATAGAGGTGACAATAGCTGCTGTGAGAATTAAATGGGATAATGAACATAGTGCACTTAGCTCATTGCTCTCTTCATAGTAAGCACTTAATAAATGTTTTTTAAACTATGGCCTCCATACAGTTTATCTTTGGACAACACATTGTTTGTTCTGGCTGCTTCATCCACACCTGTGATTTCAACCTCGAATGGCCTGAAAACCTTTATCTCCAGGTCTCTCCTCTGTGTTCCAGAATCAATGGCATCCTAAACAGGACCTGTGGTGTGTCAAACCTACCAAGTCCACAGTAGAGCTTTGCATTTCCCTGCAAACTCAGTCCTCCTTCTCGAGTCCCCAACAAGTGAAGGGCACCACTCTTCCCTCAGACACTCAAGCCAGGTGACCAGAGGCCAATCTCATCTCCTTTCTTACTGCCACCACCCAAATCAGATTAGGTTCTGTAGCCTGTTGATTCCACCTGCCAGGTGGCTCTCACGTCCATTTCTACCTCTTAGCAACCACTTCCTAGCCTAGGGCTGAGGCATCTCCAGTCTTGCCCCCCAGCATTCACCCACCCCAGGGTCCACAGTAGGATCTACTGAAATCATCCATCTGACCATTTCTCTTCTGCCTACAGCCCTGCACTGTTGTCCATGGCTTACAGAGTGAAGTCTAATCCCTTTATGTCTTATCCTCTGCTATGTCTCCAGCCTCATCTTCTGTTGATTTCTCTCCCTGCCCATTGGCCCTGGAACTCTGGGTTCCTTTGTCGGGGGGCGGGGGGGAGGGATAAAGGCATGAGTCTAGACCTGAGTGTTTTTTATAAAAGTCTAGTAGGAGTAAGCCAGGTAAAAATATCCTGGTCAGATATTTTTAAAAATTTCAAAAGTGCAATAACATATACACATTCACCATTTCAATGAATATCTAAGTACCTAGTATATGCCAGGTACTGTTTTGACACTGTGAATACAATGATGGTATAAAACAACAACCCCTTCTTCATGGAGTTGTACTACTGTTGCAGGAGCCCATAAACAGATCAATGAAACTAATTAGAAAATCCAGCTATGGGCTCAACTATATTAAAAAAATGAGGATATTATAAAAGTGATATTTAAAAGCAGTAGGAAAATGTGGATGAGTCAGTATGTGTTATTAGGATAATTGGCTTGATATTTGGGGAAAAAAACCATTAAGTTGGATCCCTGCCTCACACCATACATCAATAAATTTCTAAATGGATTGAAGGTCTAAATGTCAAAATTACACTTCTGTCTTTAGCCCCATCAATTAGAGTCAACCCTCAACTTCTGTCCTTGTTCTCTTTCCACAGCAGTGATCACAAACTCAGATGCTGACAAAGACCAGGCAAGTCATTTGAATAAACAAAATTGTCCCACAGGGACTGGGTAATCTGGAAAGCATTTACTCCAAGGAAACATCTAATAATCACAATCACAATCATAATCATAATAGCAACAACTAACATTTGTGGAGCTGGTGTTTTGTGCTGCTATAACAGAGCACTTGATAATGGGTAATTTATAAAGAACAGAAATTTATTTCTCACAGTTCTGGAGGCTGGGAAGTCCAAGGTCAGGTGCCAATGAGGGCTGCTTCCAAGATGGCGCCTTGAACGCTGTATCCTCTGAAGAGAGGAATGCTGTGTCCTCACGTGGCAGAAGGCAAAAGGGCAAGAGGGAGAAACTCCCTTTGTCAAGCCCTTTGAGGATGGCATTAATCCATTCATGAGGGCAGAGCCCTCATGACCTAACCACCTCCCAAAAGATCCCCCTTCCCAGCACTGTTGCATTGGGGATTAAGATTTGACATGAATTTTTGAAGGGAACAAAAACATTCAAACCATAGCAGCTAGGCACTTTTCTAATTACTTTACATGAACTTACTAATCGAATTCTTACAACAACTCTGTGTGATATGTACTATTATTATAGCTAAATCGAGGCACTGAGGAATTAAGTAATTAACTTGTTTCATTCACACACTTAGTAAATGCTGAGCAGGGTCTGGAATCCAGGTAGTCTAATTCCAGAACCTAAGCGCTTAACCCCTGTATTCCAGCCAATTATTAGGCCAAACAAAACATATGCACAGGCCAGACCCAGTCCATGGGTTGCCAGTTTTCAATCCATGCCCTGGGTTCTTGTACAAGGCTCACCTTCTCTTGTGTTTTACTTCCTCTCTGCTGACCACTATATGATTCTATCTCAAACCCAACCTAGAGTTATTTCCTGAGCTCCACATTTTTTTAACTTTCTCTGGATCCCACCTGGATTTTCCCTAGGCCCCTCATACGTATCAGCTTCAAGCCGACCTCCTGTCCACTCTTATCCCAAACTGCTCCTTCCTTGGTAGCTCACTCTCATGCCTGCGGGGCCTTCCTCTGGTTTCTTCCAAATGTCACCTTCTCAGGAGGCCCATGCTGGCCACTGTATTTAAAAATTACAGCCCTCTATCCGTGCATGCCCACGCACACATTTGTGCCAAAGGTCCTATTCCCCTTCCTTCCCTGGTTTATTTTTCTCCATACCTCTTATTGCCAACACACATAGCATATATTTTACTTATTTATTGTGGGTTTGTTTTTTTCTTTTTGTCTATCTCCCTTCACTAAAATGTAAGCTCCATTAAGAAAATATATGCATTTTTTTTTTCACTATTGTATCTTCAGTGCCTGGAACAGTGCCTGGCATAGAAGAAGTCCATTGAAAGATGGAATGAATGAATGAATGAATCATGGTTCCTTCTTATACAACAATACATTTTTTCGTGTTTTATCTTGGAAAGGAATCCAGGTTTTGCACAGTACTCTATAATATATCCAATTTTATTTTGCTATTAAAGGAGGTTTTATATTGTTCCACCTACTTCCTGGACAAATCTTCCTGTAAAATCAATGTTCCGGGTCAATCCATTTTTCTTGTGGCTTCCTGTGTACCTGGCACACTGTCACATCCCTCCACCCCCAGCTCTTTGTCGTGCTCTTGCCTTGGCTTTCCTGACAGCAAGTGCAGAGACCAGCTGTGCCAGCGAAGGCCTCGGGCTGTGAGGTCCCTGCAAGTTCAGGAGCAGCTGACAGTAGGAGAGACGGTGGGATGCCCTGAAACCAAGGGCATTTCAGGCCTCGTGGATAGGCACACTGAGGTCAGAGCAAGGGAAGGAATGGCCCTCTGTTTTCACAAACCAAACCATAAGGGGTGTGTGTGTGTGTGTGAGTGTGTGTGTAGAAACCATTCTGTGCAGGTTGGATCTGGGAATTGGAGATTTTGTTCCCCGAGGAAGAACCAACCCAGGTTTCCTCAGGGATTTGAAAGACTGACACATAGGAAATGGATTTGGCCTTATTCTCAGTGGCTCCAGAAGGCAGGGTGATAGCATGGGGTAAGTGTTAGAGGCAGGTGGGGCTTTCTAGCAGAACTGTCCAAAAACACAGTGGCCACCAAGGGAGATTTATGCCTTATGACTTATCCAGGAAGGAGCTGGAAGATGTGTGACAGTGGTCCTTGCTGGAGAATTTGACAGGAAGATCTTTGATGGCTCCTCCCACTAGAGATGCTGTGACCCTGTGCCATTGTCCTTCAGGACAGGCCTCAATAAGAAGATCTCAGAACACAGTTAGACCCTGCCTTGCTCTTGGCTTATGGAGAAGTGTCAGACCTGTGCCCTGCCCATGGGGAACTCATACTCTGGGCAGGAAAAGAAGCACATGCAAGGTTGCAGGTAACCCACAGATCACAGGAGCAAAAGGATTTGGGTAAATGAACTATGTGAGTGGCCCAGAGAAGTAGGGGGCACACAGAGTGGAGTGAAGAGCTGCCTGGAGTCAATGAACTTGGGTTCAGATTTCATTTGTGCCTCTGACTCACGGTGTGGCTTCAGACTTGTCCTCTCCAAGCCTTTGTTTGCTCCTCTGTGAAATTAAAGTCACCATTTGAATATTAGCATTGTAGGGTCTGTGACCAGCATCCTGCAATAACCATTTCAGTAGCTCGTAAGAGCATTCACTCATTCACTTATTCGTTCGACACGTGCTCGCTGAGCCAGTCCGTGGGCTTGGCCACCAGAAGTCAGAGGCAAACACGAAGACGACCGAGACAGTCCGTAAGAGACATGTGCACAGTTGTTCATTGCAGCCTTGTCTGCAATACCAACTACAAAGAAATCAAAATGGAAACAATTAAAATCCATCAATAGGGAAATGGACAAATAAATGTGGCTTTATTCGTATGATAGAACAGTATTCATCTTTTAAAAGGAATAAACTAGGTCTCTGTGTACCACATGAATAGATCTCAAAAGCATAACAAAGCACTGAATGAGAAAAGCACGCAGAACAATATACACTTTAAGATACTATTTGCAGAGGATCTTGTTGCCTCCCCAGCGTCCATTCCCCCTTCTCTTGATATAACTTTGTGTACCCATAGTACCCACAGCAATCTGTGCAGCTTGCACGCTTTGGCAGAGGCTGACTCTAGCCTCCCCTTACGGGGGGCATGTCCCAGGCCAAGGTTTACCAATGCAATCCCACCCCGTGGCCACAGCGTCTGCTTCAGAGACTTATGGACATTTTTAGGCCATGAGAAGTGAGAAGTGTGTTGGGGCTTGCGGGGAAGAAGCTTCCTCACTTTTCTTAGAGCCCTTTCTGAATGATCCCTTTCCCCCTGAAGGCGGACAACAAGGCACACAGTCCTAGGGCTGCCGGCAGCCTTCTTACAACCGTGAGGAGGAACGGGCCCTAGGATACAGCCGGCACTACGGAAAGAAGAGCCAGGAGTCAACAGAAAGTGGGTCCTTGATGACACTGGTGAGCTGCTAATCAGATCAACCGGGAAACCTTCCCTGCCACTACACTTTCCAGGTATGGGAGCTGGTACATCGTCCTCAAAGTTTATGCCGGTTAGAGTTGGGCTTTATGTAGTTGCAACTCAAAGGACACTAACCAATACATTATTTATGTAAAATTAAAGAGCACATACAAAAAATACTGTGTATTTTCCATGGGCATATACTATGGAAGTATAAGCACAAAGCCTGGACGGAAGACCCACATACTCAATTCAGGATACAGTTGCCTCTGTCAGAGGTCCGGAGAGGAGCACTGAGAAGTGGGTCCAGGGATGGAAGATCAAATAATAGCTAGCACTTATGGAACACTTACTATGGGCCAGGCAGGGACTGTTCTAAGACTTCTACACACATATACTGATTGAATCTTCATGATAATATGCCATAATTTTTAAAGAAGTGGAAACTGAGGCACAGATGTAGAAACTGAGGCACAGTAGTGTTGAAAAATGTGTCCATGGTCACCTGGTTAATAAGTGGCAGAACTGGGATTTGAACTCATACAGTTCAGCTCTAGGGCCACTTATTAGCTTTATGTTCTTTTAATAGCTATGGCAAGGTGACGTCAACTTTGTAATGCTTTCTTCTTTTTTTAAGAGAAGCAAGTGTGATAAAAATTTAGCAATCATTTTTTCCTGGTGGGAGGTACACATGTCTTAAGTTTATTATTGTCTGTTCCCTTGTGTGTGTGTGTGTTTTTAATGTTTCCTAAAGGAAAATAAAGCTGGAGACAGCTCCTGTTGCTGAGACGTTCTCAGTCCACTGGACACGATGGCAGCAGCCCAGACTGGCATGTGCGGGAAGAGATGTCGCTGTGGGAGTTGAGTGGAGGGAGAGGCCGCATCGCTTGGGTGAACATGGAGGGCTGTGCAGCAGCCGAGGCATTGGAGGCTGGACCCGGAAACGTGCTCCAGAGTTTGCAGTGCTGAGGGCAAGCGAGCAACCAGGCAGCAGGGACTGGGCAGAGAGGCCCGATCCAGCTGGAGCGGAGGACACATGACGTGGGGCATGAGAGACGATGTTGCTAGAAATCAGCTGAAACCAGAGGGCGGCAGGGCTTATCCTTCCCACCCCAAAGGACGCCCTTTCGTTTGGCGGGGCCAGTTGATGCCTCCGGCGCTCGCCTCCTCCTGTCCTTGCCGATCTCACGAGGTGCCCATCTGGCTGTTTTTGCTGCATCTCCAGATGTTCTCTGGGCTCCTGCCGTGAATTATCTGCTGACCCAGCAGTAGCCCCTTCCCGAGCACTGCGGGGTGCTTTCCATGTAAAACATACAGTCACATTTAAACCAGCAAGACCTCAACTGGGGGGGAAGCCGAATTCGGATTCTGTTCTGGGTGCTGAGCCTGCTCGGGGGTCACCTGCACAGAAGTGGGTGAGATGTCCCGGGCTGTCCACAATGGCTCCTGACAGCCGCGGGAGGGACCCAGATGCAGGCTAGCATGTAATTAGTGTCAGGAACGCAGCTCCCTGATCACTTTCCCTCAAGAACGTGCCTCTCTGGCTGAGAGGCAGATAATGGACAATCACAGAAGATCCTTGATTATGGCTTGATTGAGCTTATGGGAGCTCCAGACGGCTAATGCAATTGTGGCTTCCAAACCGTTCAGTGGAGGGCATTTCCATATGGACAGGGAATTAAATAAAACTGTCCTGAACACTTTGCTGGGCTTGTGCCTCCAGTGTCTGGCCGGATATGATCTTCCGCTTCAAGTGACCTCCACAGAGACTCCTGGGGGTGGTCGTGACCCAGGACGAGGAGGCCAGCTTCCTCCTTAATTACTGTCACATTTCCCCTTTAGGGCTCCTGACCTGCCTGGCATTAGCTTTTTGCTCCCTTTCCTGGAGCCAGAGATCTACTCCCTGTCCCCAGCCCCCAGCTGGCACCACGGCCCCTTTTCCAGGAGACTTGACTCTTAGTAAACAGAGGACTGTGCTGAACACACTTTGCACAGAGCGATGATTCACTGGTCTGGAGGAGGTGATCCCGGGAAAAGCAGGGGCTGGAGCGTGAGTCTCAGATCGGGGCCTCTGGGGATCGTCTCTGATCTGCTGGGCCAGGTTCCTCCCCTTTCTGGGCCTCAGGCTGTCCTCTGCAACTCAGGCAGATGGGCTGGGTGATTTCTCAAGTCTAGGAATTAAGCTGATTACACTCATCTACAAAAGCAATAACTAAGTGAAATAGGATGCTGAACCGACTTTCCTGCTATCTTGAAATGTTGGCTAAAGCACCAAAGATGGAAACGGTTGCTGCTAGATGCTCTCTGTGGAGCTTCCAGAAAGGGGGCTGAGCGGACCCCAGTCTTTTCCCTGGCATCCATCTTCAGCCCATATGCAGAGAAGAACTAGAGAGCTCACTGAAGGAGGAAATTTGGAGGCATAGTGAGCTGTTCCCTCTGTGCCCCATGGTGAAGATAAGGGGAGAGGGTGTCTCCCCACCCCAAACCAAGTGGCAGCACTTCCAAGAGCCACAAGTGCAATCGGGCATCTCATTCTTCAGCCGGATAACTGCGGAGCTGCAGAAGCTTCCAAGCCTACCTGAGAGGCCCGGAAGTGAGACACAGTAGGAAAGCGCTTGGAGAGCTTGGCAGGCGGCCCCTGGAATGTACGTGAGTATAGAAACTGGCTCCTGGAGAGTTCTGAAGGCAAGTGCTGGTTGGAGTCTTTTGCAATTGTGAGGCCAGAGGTAGGACAACAGATGATCAACCTGTACATCATCATGGAAGGTGGCAAGGAGGCACGAGCATCTTGGGAGGGAAGTGGATGCTGTGGAGGACAGCTGGGCTCGGGTGGTCCTCAGCGGTGAAGACACTCTGCCTTCCAGGCAAGGGGATGCCATCAGTAGACATCCTGGGGTGGGAGGAAAATTGTAAGAAGTCAGCCAGAGGGCACACTGCTCATGTCAGGAGGCTGGGGAGGACATGGGTCCCAGAAGAGACCTCCTAGTGAGAGGGCGAGAATTTGAAGGCCTGTCACAGCAAGGACATCAGTGCCAACCAGTGTTGGCCAAGAGAGAACTGTAGGACCAGTTAAGTTAAATATAAGACTTCTACTCTTTCCTTCCAATCCCAACTCCACCTGCCTTCATTCTTGAGTAGCCAAGAACAGCAGAGGGGTGAGGATGAGAAGGGAACAAGGAGAGAAAGAGTAGACCACACCCCTTCTTGTGTTCAGCAGGCCACACCCCTTCTTGTGTCCAGCAGGCCACACCCCTTCTCCATGTCAAGCAGGCCACTCCCACCCATCCAATAGGCCACACCCTCTTCTCAGCTGCAGGGATGAGTCCTGAGTTGGGTGAAGGGAAATGGCTTTGAGTCATATGCAAGACTGAAGTTTCAATTTTAGCAATTTTTATTTGGATAGCTTTGGCCTTTCTGACACCTGAAAATAAGTCTTAACTACCAACAGAGAATGCTCTCTTGACTGAAAGTGGGAGGAAAGCTCTGAGTTCTGCCTGAGACGGCATGGGGCAGGGCCTGGAGGGAAATCGGGCAGAGCATGTTTGAAGGCAGTGGTTGGAGAAAAATTAAGCCCTTTCATATTTATATGCCATCAAATTCAGACCGTCCCATATGCAACTTCATAATAAATTCGCTGGTTCAATCTGTCACCATAAGTATTAATAGTTTGGTGAGATACACTGGATTCACTGTAAGCTGGGAAAATACTGTCTCAACAGTGCAGACCACACTTCCTTGCCCTCCAGTTGACCTTTGCTGGCTCCTCTGAGAGTTGGAGGCCTCTGTTCTGGCTCCCACAGTCTGTCATGCATGGCCACCATGCCAGCGCCTCCTCTGCTGGGTGGCTCTTGTGTCTCTTCTCTGTCCTCCTCTGCGCGTTGTGCTTCCGAAGAGCAGAGGCTGCATCTCTAACACTTGGTCTAGAGTAGCTCTCAACATATGCAGCCAATGGATACGTCTCTACCCCTGATCTTGCTTTCCTGCTCAGTCTAGAGTTGGGGGCCTCAGTTTTCTCATCTGTAAAATGGTGCATTGGGCTAGATGATTTTAAGGGCCCTTCAAGGTCCAGAAACCTTGGACTAACAGCATGGGACTCTCTACCCGGGGAAACGTTTTCATAGCCAGCTGTTGCGTGTTCAGTGCTGGGTTCCTTTGAGGGAAAGGCCTAAAATGACAGCAAGGACAACTCTTCTCTCTCCTGGCCACATGTGAAATCCATTTCGTCTTGGGAAACAGCAGGGCATACACCAGGCCACTGTAGCAGGGCTGGCAGGTTGGGGAGGGCTAGGACGGATGATTTGAGTGACCACCACTCCCCTCCACCTGCCTGACCCACTCTGCAGGAGGGTGGTGGGTGGCTGGCAGTGTCCCAGCCTGTGATCTGAGTTTTGCTGGGACCACAGTCCCTGGGAGAGAAAGTAACAGTAAAAACAAGCTGGACCCCAGTCTAAGAGGTTTTGTGGGAGCAGACAGGAGTCAGATAAAAATTAGAAGCTGAAAGCACAGGGAGCAAGGTGTCAGCCCACCTGAAAACAGGGGAACAAGGTCAAGGTCTGACTAACACAATGACGCTGGTGCTGAGTCCCGAGCTTGGCTGGAGCTTAAGGTCCCACTGCCGGAGCTCAGAATCAGACCACTTCACAGGAGGCAGGGACGCTAAGGGTGCAAGTGAGGGTTAGCAGGGACCTAAAAGGACAGGGAGGAGGTGAGAGCTAAAGGGAAAGTGCTGTGTATTTGTGTATTTTGTCCACAAAAGCACAGAGATCACAGGAAGGGAATGAGCAGTGATTGCTGCAAGAATCGGGTCTGAAATTTTTCCAAGATGTTGGGCATAGTCAGGGTGCTCAGTTAGGCTGCAAGGGCCTCATGATGTCAGGGAAGGCCAGATACAAGGTTTTTGTGAGCCTCTAAGCCATGGAATCCCCTATACTCTCTCCCCCTCTCTCTCTCACACACATACACACACACACACACACACACACACACACACACCAGTCTTCTTAATAGACATACACTGAATTTATGTAATTATATATGGGATGTCTATGGAATCTGCATAATTACAGTCATGGGAGCTGATCATTCCGGAGTGCAAGGACCTCCTGTCCCTCCTCCTGGCGCACGGGCTGGGTATTTACAACCAGCACCACCCAAGGGCCTCTGCACTGGCGGAACCTTTCAGGATGGAGGAGCCTATGAGTTGCTGGGAGGATGGAGGATGAGGATGAGGATGGTTGGGGAGGAGAGGGAGGACCCCAGCCATCAACTTGGGACTGTTTGACTTGCATGAAGTGCGACTTGCAGAGAAACCCAAACCCAGTGGGTGGGACAGCTGGCGCCAGTCCCTCCCACACAGTGATGACTCAGGCAGGCCGGCCCCACTGGAGGGAGCTTTTCCAAGGCTTGTGAAAAGAATGCTGTGTTCCTAGTCTGATTTCTCCGGGGTCTAACAAAGGTCCTCTTAGGAATGCACCAGTGATTCTAATTCAGGTTTCCTTGGTGTGCTCTGGGCATACTCGGTTTATCCCAGTGCAGGAGGTGGCTGTTTCAGCAAAAAAAAAAAAATTATCACAGTGATTAAGCTGGGCTAACACATGAGAGAAATGTTCTACTTTTCAACAAAAGGAACCTCTCAAGTATATTAATTCTTTTAGAGATTTAATTATAAAATTAAGCAAATTTATAGGAGAAAAACATTAAACTCAGTTTGATTTATGGCTCATTTTGGTTGCAAGGAATAACCACTGTCAAACCATCGGAAGGAGATTCACAGTGAGATCCACAGATTTGGAAGCGGGGCTCTCCCAGGGACCCTGAGGCTGGAGCTGGAGGAGTTTGAAGTTGAAGGAGCTCTGGGGGCCCTGAGGCAGCTGTCCTTGGGCCTCCTCTACCATACTAGCGTGGCCCAGGGTTGTGGGCTGAATTGTGTTCCACAGAAAGATATATTGGGGTCCTAACATCGGGTTCCTGTGATTGTGACCTTATTTGGAAATAGTGTTTTTGCAGATGTAGTCAATTTTTAAATGAGGTCATGTGGGATCTGGGTGGACCCCAAATCCGATCACTGGTGTCCTTATAAGAAAAGACCCAGAGATACACAGAACACACTGAGGGAAGATGACCATGTGAAGCCGGAGGCAGAGACTGGAGTGATGCAGTCACCAGCCAAGAACGCCAAGTTGAGTGCTAGCAACACCGGATGCTAGGGGTGGGCAAGGAGTCTTCCCTAGACAGAGCACGGCCCTGCTAACACGTTGCTTTCAGGCTTCTGGCTCCCAGAACTATGAGAGGAATAAGTGTGTGTTGTTTTAAGCTGTCAGGTCAGCAATCTCAGTTCTTGGTGTGCTCTTGGCTGAAGAATGACCAGACACACCAAAAGCAAGGTAAGCACGAAAACAAGCTTTATTGAGGATGAGCAAGATAGGTTTATAGAGCAAGAGCAAGAGCAAGATACGTTCACCACGGTTTGCCACAGACGACGAATGGGCCCCCTGTCATAGCAAAAGTCTCTGGTTATGGTCTGGGGTCCTGTTTTATACTGCCTGGATTGGGCCTTCCTTGTGGTTCAAGTGTCACCATTGAACCACTTTGATGGATAGTTAACGACATGATAATTAGCCTAAGGTTACTCTAGGTCATTTTCCAGACCCTGTTGTGCCTGGCTGTCTGGCCCCTGGGCTGGGGAATTCCCTGCATTCTTTTGCAGATTGGCGGGTCACTCCTCCTTTCTCCAGGTGTGGCAATTGCTTGGGGCAGGATTAAGGTGGGGCAGCACCAAGATGGGGCGCTGCCTGCCCTTGTCCTTCTTCCCCAGGTGGGGCAATTGCTGGGACAAAATCCTTTGTCCCTAGGATAGCCTGAGGTCCCCTGCTATCCACCTAACAAAGCCACTCTATGTGTGGTAGTTTGCATGGCAGCCCTGGAAACAAATACACCCAGCTGCACACGGTGGCCCTGCTAGCCGCTAGCATCCTCTTTCTTCATTTCCTGTTCAGGCTCTTGATACAGAGGGAATCTGGTCCCAGAGGTCTTGTGTGGCTGACCTGTAGACCAGCTGCCCTTGAAGGTTCAGGAGCTGCCCCAGGCCAATCAGCTGTAGCAGGTGGTGGTGGGGTCACCTGGAACAGAGCAGCACCCCTTGAGCTCCAAAAGCTGCCAGGTCAAACGTTGTAGCACACCCAGGCGTCTTGGTCCAGTCCTAAAGGGAGGTTTTGTGGGGCTGCAATCCTCTCACCGAGCTCTTCTCACATTCGCCCCTTTTCCCTCCGGCCGTATCCACCTGCTTCCTACTTTTCACTGCTAATGGCTGGAGAGAAAAGTAGATGACTTTTTTTTTTTAAAAAATGGAGGTTCTTAGAAAGTACAGGGACTTATGTCCTAGATTAAGATTCATGAGTACTGAGTTGAAAGCTAGATTTTGTTACTTACCGGCTATGTGACCGTGACACTGCATGGACCTTCTCACTTCTCTGAACGGTGGATCCCTAGCTGTGAAATGGTGACAGTGTCACTAGCCAGCTTAGCATGCAATCCAGTGAGAAAGTGGCTGTGAGCATCCTTTGATCTTGCTAAAGCCCCAGCCCGCAGGCGAGGGGCAGCCCCCAGCTGCAGGGTGGGCTCCGTGCAGAAACCGGGCTGGACGCTGAGGGCAGGCTCAGGGCTGCAGTGCCTCTGGTTGCTCGCTTTCCTTTGTCTTTTTCAATAATGCTAATTTGGTTACTCTTAGTAACAGCTATTCCCCATTACTATTACTCATTCCAGGCTCTGAATCATTCTGATGGATACGACTTGACATCAGCCAATTTGCCTAATTCATCACCTTTGCATTTCTTTAATACTAAAGACAGAGCAGGAGGGTTTTCCAACTGCCTTTGCGATTTCCTTCTCTCCTCTCCCGCAGCACCCATCAATGGCGGATGTGGAAAAGGCTCCTTCCGCAGAGCTGTTGGGTGGAATTCTGAAGTTCAAATCTGTTCACTGCGTGACTTTTATCGAGCTCAGGATGACAATGGCTTTGCCCTGTCCTTGTCTCTGCAGCACCCAGGGCTGGTCATTGGGCAGCCATTCGTTCTCGGTCTGGGATGAAGCCCAGCCCAGCTAGATTGGCAGTACCCTCCCGGCTGCCCTGCGCTTGTAGAAGCTCATCCATGGACTAACGTTTGGAGTTCGCGTTCCAAGGCTCCGGACTGATTCTCCCACCTGCAATTTCAGGAGGCCTTAAGTCTACTCCTGCTTTCAAGTCCTGCCCAGCCACCGTGCAGGAAGAACTCTCCTGCTCTGAGTCCCACATCCCTTTCCCTGTTCCTTCATTATCACCCTTAATCCTTTCACATCACAGAAGCAAAATGCTCATTATAGCAAGTCCAACAGCACAGTGGTATACAAGAAAAAGTTAATATTTCCCCCATTCTCCCTTTCCAGCATCTCCCTCTCCCCAGTACCCTCTTGGGTAAGCAGTGTTTTGTTTCATCCACGTCTTCCAATATCTTTCTTTATGCTCACGCTAGCACAATTATTCCTATATTCACATATATAAAGGGTTTTTCTTCTACTATTTAAATGGGATCACACTGCACATACACAATTTCCTTTTTTAAACTTAATAATATATTATGGACGTTCCTCCATGCCAGTTCACATATATCTAATTCATTTTAATGGCTTCATGTTCCATATATTTATTCAAATCTTTTCCCCGTTGTTTTCCATTCTGTAATGTTTACACACATATCTTTTTATGGTGGTGTTTTTGTTCCTGGAGAAGAGAGTCACAAATGTGTGATTTCTGGGTCAAAGGATATGGTATGCTTAATTCTTGTAGTCCCCGGCAGATTACGTTCCAGACAGGCTGTAGGGATGTAGCTCATCAGTGGAGTAAAGAAATGCCTGTTTCCTCACATCCTCGCCTGCTTTTAGTTGTTGAATGTAAATAGTTTGCATTTTTTTCTATCTTCTGGGTAACAAATGGCATTTCATTGTTTTAATTTCCATATTCTTAAATACTAGTGAGTTTGAACATCTTTTTATATGTATTGGCCTTTTGCATTTTTTTCTGTGAAATTCATGTTCAAATCTTTTGCCCATTTTTTCATATCCTTTAACACTCAATGCCTGATTATTACAGTTATTTTTATCCTTGTCCAACATTCTCCGTAGTAATGGCCAATGGTTGCATAGCTCATGAAGCACATCTCACATACGTTAGCTCATATGTCCTCACTAGGACTCTGCAAGGAACTTATTATGATCCTTAGTTTTAGGAAACTGGAGCTCAGAGACTTGCTTAAGCTACGTGGGCTCCTGCAGCAGAGTTGAGTTTCCAAGTCCCCTCCAGCACCGTGGGAAGGATCCAGGGGTGACTTGTTTCTCCCATCTGGTGCCTCGCACAGGCGTTAAACCAGGGGACGGTTGCAGAGTGAGTGGAGAGACATATGATGGGGGAACTGATGACTCAGAAGATACAGAGATTGGCAGATAAAAAGATGCAGGGTCAGATTAACTTCTCGATAAACCCTCCGCCAGATATGTCTTCAGAGTTTCTGCTCAGGAATGCCCTTCTCATTCTTCACTATCCTTGCCAAACAGTCTTTCAAAGGCATCTGACCTTGCTATGTTCCTTGACTTCTCCTTGTGTATGAGGAGTCTCCGTCCCTTGCTGCAGGTGGATGACATTTGAAGTGTGCCACAGGGTGGACGGGCAGAAAGCAGCAGCTCTCAGCTACAGGGGATTTTGGCCTCCTCTCCCAGGAGACATTTGGCAATGTCTAGAGACATTTTTGGCGTCACAGTTGGGGAAGGAGGTGCTACTGGCATCTAGTGGGTAGAGGCCAGGGATGCTGCTAAACACACTCTGGGGCACAGGACAGCTCTGACGACAAAAAATTACCTGGCCCAAAGTGTCAGGAGCTCCAGCCTAAAGCTGCAGCAAGCCCATTGGCAGCAGCATAATGAAAGGGAAGACTACAGGATTTGCAAACTCAAGGGGCTCGGCTTTGAGTGCCGAGGGACCTGTATACCAGCCACAGGATCTTGGACAAGTCATTTATCCTTTCTAATCCTCTGTTTTCGAAAATGTAAAATGAGGATAATCTTATCTTCCTTAGAAGCTGTTGGGAAGATTAAGCTGAATGATGTATGGGAAAGTGTGCTAGGTAAATGTGGGAGATGGTCATCGTCATTAGGAGGCATTTGGGAAAGGTCTCTTATTTATCCGGGCATGAGTTTGAGGGAGCTCAGCCTGTACTCTCTTGGTTTCTGGACCGACTGTGTGTAGGACCTTCGGACGTGAAAATGCAAGTGTTTGTGGTTTGGAGTCCAAAAGACTAGCTGAATGCTAATCTCCCCGCGTCCTTGTTTGCTCCTCTGGAAACTTTGCGGGTGGACAGCTAATCAATGGGGGGAAATGATGACTCCTGCATTGTGCACATACTAACTGGCAGCCCCGGAGCTGAGACCCGGGGCTTGGGAACATGCTTTTACTCTTGCAGGAAGGCTGGGCAGGGAGCCGTGATGGAATTCCTAATCCTGGATCTGGTGTATGGGGGAGCAAGATCTGACTCACTCAGGGCATCAAACGAGGCAGCAAAGGGAAGAAGGAGAAGCAAAGCCTAGTCCCAAAATTAGCGGCTAGAAAATCAGGAAAAATGAAAACAAAAGAGAAAGGAAAGTGGGAAGGGGTCCTGAGGAATTTGGCAGCCTGACAGCAGATGCCGAGAAAGGCATTTCATACTCTTGGTCTAGTAGGCACAGGCAAAGGGTTTTTCTAATCAGCCCTGGCACATCACCCCAACTCTAAGCTCACCCTCCACTCTGATCACATTTCCTTAACCAGACTGTAGTCTCTGCCCTGTCCCAATCAGGCCCTGTCCTCTGTCTCTCTTTTCCCCACTTGCCTGGACCCCTTAAGCCTTCCTTCAGCCACACTGGTCTGATTAGAATCCCTGCCACCATCCTGGGCTCAGGCTACCATGTTGATTTTGGAAGGGAAAGAAAAAGAGAAAGGGAGAGGGCAGAGGAGTGGGCTGGTCTCTTCTGCATCCAGGAACTGTTTCCACCTTGCTTTGCCCCAAGGAGCAGAAGGACAGCCCTTTCCCTAATATTCTGAGCATAGACCCAGCCTATGTACAAATACACATGTCCTCTTTTGAGTCATAAATAGTGGTTCATAACCATCTTTTACAGCTTGTGGAATTCACAGCTTAGAGATGATGCACATTCTACCCAGGATTCCAGCTTTAAGCCAAGTCCTGCCTCTTCTCAACACAAGTAGCCCAGATCTATTGGCCTTCTTGTCTTTCTGGAACTCTTGGGCTGGAGTTGCCCTCATCTCTGTAAGAAGCTTCTGTGAGGGTGGAGCAGAGAAGCAGATAAAGTCAGGAGAGCTCGTAAGATGATTCAGACCCTGGTTACAGGAAAGAGGAGCCCAGGGAAAGTCCTTTATCGGTGTTCCTCACCGGGCAGTGGCAGCAGCGGAGTGGAGGGGACCAGACTGTGTGTCTCCCCATGTGGGGACCAGTCCCTCGGGGTTGGGGGGAGGTTCGGACTGCCTCCTGCTTGTCCGGGTGGGGCGGGGACTGTGGGGGCTGGCGTGGCAGCTGTGGGCTGCACCGAGGCCTGTCAGGGAGGAATGATTAATGAACAGCCGCACCAGCTGAGGCTAACCTTTGGAGAGCTGAGCAGGGCATCTGCAGAACTGTCAGCGCTCTGACAAGGACAGAGCTGAACAACCAATTATGCCGCCATCACTAAGGTGGGCTGTCACTTTAATCCCAGCCATTCACTTAGGCAAGGACAGGGAAATTTCTCCTCTGCAGAGGCGTGTGCGTTGGCCACCTTAACCATTTCACGACAGCGCAGGGACCCTTGCCAGGAGTTGCCCGAGCTAAGTGTCCTGACAAGTCTGCCCACTTCCGGGCTTTCCCTGCTTCCCATTCCTCCCTTTTAGAGTTGCCACGGGAGCAGAATTCCAAAACCACATGTGTGCTTCCCTTTTCCTTCTGCCACCTCCCACAGCTCACAGGATAAAGTCGGAATTCCTTAACCTGGCATTCGGGATTTTTCCATCTTGTTTATTCACTCAATTATTTATCTGATAAACAATTACCCACGGAGCATTTGGTATGTAGTAGGCACTCTGCTAACTGCGGAGCAGAGTAATTAAATGTAAGAGAGTTCTTACTCTTTCGAAGCCTGTGATCTCAGAGTAGAGCTGATACGTGGGTCCCCGAGTGGGGTGCATGATCTCTCACTCTCTTACAGATGTAGCCATGGAAAGTTGTAGGGAGCCAGAGGAGAAACACCAATACCAGACTACTGGGACGCGGGAGGGCCGGGGACAGGGATAATCTTGGGCTTCATCTAAAGTGCTGAGCACTCACCAGTCACACAGAGAGATGGGAAAAGGGAAAAGCAAGTACAAAGGCACAAAGTTGAAAAAAATTCATGAATTCTTGCAATTTCAAGTGATTCCATGTGTCTGGAATTCCAAGTGCAAATGCTCCTCGACTCCTGGGGTTACATCCAATCAACCCACTATAAGTTGAACGTATCGTATGTAAAAAATGCATTTAATATTCTAACCTACTGAACAGCATAGTTTAGCCTAGTCTACCTTAAATTTTCTCAGAACACTTACATTCACCTGCAGTTGGGCAAAATCATCTGGCAACATGGAGCACTGTAGAACTTCGGTTGTTTATTCTCACGATCACGTGACTGACTGAGCTGGGGCCCCTGGCCACTGCCCAGCCTCTCGAGGGAGTATGGTACTGCATGTTGCTTAGGTCAGGAAAAGATTAACATTCGAATTCAAAGTACGGTTTCTGCTAAATGCTTATCGCTTTCACTCCACAGTAAAGTCGAAAAATCGTAAGTTGAAACTTCCTAAGTCAGGGTCCCTCTGTGAATGAGAAATGCCAATAAGTCTGGTAAAGTGGGGATCAGATGGTGAACGGCTTTGAGTGCCAGATAGGGTGATTTGGATGGTATCTACTTCTTAGAGGGGAATAGATTTGGGACCTGCCTTCCTACCTATCTTTTTGACATCCTCTGTGACTTTATCTTGCCACATTTCCTGGATTCCAGCCACACTGGACATTTTGTTATTCCCTGACCCTCACTGCATTTTCACAGCTCCATGTTTTTTCTCTTGCTGTTCTCTCAATCTACAATGCCTCTCCTCCATTCTTTGCTGCAAAGCTAGAAATTGTGTTTGGCTGCAATAACATAGAGTCAAAGTAAAGAGTAGCTTAATATGGAGGTTTATTTTTCTTTCATGTAACATGAAATGTAGCAATAAGTAGTTTCAAGGCCAGAATTAGGACAACAGTGTCATTGGGGATCCAGGTTCCTTCCATCCTTAGCGTGGCTTTCATCCTCAAAGTCACCTCATGGCCTCAAGGTGGCTGCCAGAGCTGCAACCATTATGTCTCCATTCCAGGAAAGAAGAAAGAGGAAAGGGAGAAAGGCAAAAAGAATGTGCTTTTCAATGAAGTCAGCCACTTTGAAGAAGATCTGCCTAAAACTCTGGATTTTATTTCATTGGTTAGCCTATGTGCACAGGCAGTGGGAAATGTGGTTATTTTTGTTTTTCTTTTGCAGTGCTTATTCTATACCAACAAAATCAGGGTTCTGTTAATAGGGAAGAAGCAGAGAATGAGAAGGCAACTAACAATCTCTGCCACAATTGCTAAGCAAAAGGCACCTGCATATGTCCCACAGAAGAGGCAGACGAGAAGGAAATTAAAGGTTCAAGGACGGATAAGTCATAGTCTAAAAAGTCTACAGGAGAATGATGTAACCAGAGCAGGGAAGATAAATCTAAATAGTTGTTAAAAGTCTAGGCATTGTCCAAATTCCTAACATTTATCTTGAAAAAAGTTTTACATGACATAAAACAAGAATAATGTAATGAAATAATCTGTTTCTAAAACCCTGGGTTTTTTTTTTTTTAAAACAGTGATGAAGAGTGAAGTTGGAAGAAGAAAGTACTGATCTTAAATATAAAGATCTCAAAAGATTCCAATCCACACTTGATTCTGACAATTAGGAGAATGTAAATTAAAAACTATTTTTGAAAAATGTCAAAGTCGCTAATAGTGAAATTAGAGCCAACATTTATCTCCTAATACATTAGAGAAAATAAATTCAAAGAAAATAAAATCCATCTACCAATAGACAGGCTAAAAAAAAAAAACAACACAGTTAATAGCAAGATGACAGGAGGCAAAAGACAAAATAACTAGTTACAACAATGTATATAAATGTATTAAATTCCCCTATCAAAATATAAAGAGTCTCAGACTGAATTAAAAATAAAATTCAACTATATTCTATTTACCAGACAATCACGAAAACAAAGTTAAGAAAAAAGAATAAAAAGCAAAGAGATGAGCAAAAGTGCATCAGGCAAACAAAAAAGATTTATTAATTTTTTTGATTAATTTTTAAAAATATTAATCAGGCAAAGTATAATTAAGGACAATAAAGAATTAAACAAGAAAAAGAAAGTCTTGTTTCATGTAGAAGGAACCCTAGTTTTAGCCTGATTAGGATTCAGAAATTCCTGAATATTTCTTTTGGGCTGCCAGAAATCTATGTGAACAGAGGCTGAAGGGTCTCTTAGGAGAGAACTCAAGCTGTGTCTACTGCAGAGGATAAGATATGGCTGGGCATGTCTTGTAAGATGATAAGCTTTCTTGTGCTAAATGCCTTTTTGCCTGAGATCTTAGGAGGCTCATCACTAGGGATAAAGAAAACAAGTGCAATTAATGTGACTTGGAAAGAAAATTATAGTCACCAGAGGGAGATGCCATTCTTAGGACAGTGTGGTATCTATTATTATAGCTATCTATAATTTGCTTTTTGGCCCATTCTCTGTTATTGGAAATAATTGGGGAAACTATAATTAAAATGTAGAGAATAACTTTCTTAAAAATATGGCAAAAAAAGTAAGAAGCCAGTAGTATGTCCTTGGGATTCCTATAGTAGAGTAGGAGAGAGAGTTATTTATTCACTTCTACCTTGGTGAATTTGGCATCATGAAATTTGTTTGGTATTTCAGAAATATTACTTTGGTGGCAGTATGGAGTAAGTCTGGAGTTAGAACAGGCATTTAGAAAGCTGTGACAGTAATTTAGAAGAGAAGTGCAATTTGGCACCAAAAGGGCTGCAGCATGTTGTCATTGGTGCACAGCAAGAAACAGAGGTGCTTAACAAATAAATCCATGGTTATATCCCATGGATGCCTGGAAGAGAAGCAGTGGAACTTCTGCTTATGGCAATGTTGGAGTAAGCGGGATCAGACTTCCCTCCCACTGTAAACAACCAGGAAACTAAAGATATAAAATAACCATTTTCAAACACTGGACAACTAGAAGCTCAGGACTAAGCCCTACAGTTGCCGCAGACTTCTGCCTGGAGGTATTTTCTGGGGCATGGTTCAGTGGAAGGGAACCCAGATCTTGCTGACTGGAAGAGACAGACATCAAAGAGAAGAACACTTAAGCCGTTATAATTTGCAGAAAATAATTTACAGAAAAAGAGCTCCATGTATCTGCATGGCAGTCCCCTAAGTCTGTTGTTGAATCCTAAGCTACCCAAGGCTAGGCAAAACATGAACAGAGAATTATAAGCTGAACAATTCTCAGAATCTACAGAGGGCTAGGATAAGTTAGAGTTCTGACCTTTCAGGAAGGAAAGACCTTATAAATATCTAGAACATTCCAGAAGAGATCCCCAAAAGGCTTGCCTTAGTAATAGGGATAAACTAGCCCTAAAGTCTATTTTAAACCTCTCATAACAATGCTTCAACTCTGAAAGGATGAAGCTGATTTGTAAGTGACCTATCTGTTAAACAAAATTTAACATGCCTTAAAGGATGACAACAAAATCCAGGACTCAACAACATAACGCTGACAATATCTGATATGCAATAAAAAATTACTAAACAGTCTAAGGGGCAGGATACTGTGACCTATAACCAGGAGAAAATCATGAAAAACAAAAGTGGAAATAAGGGAGATGATGGAATTAGCAGACAAAACTTTAAAACAACTGTTATGAATATGCTAAAGATTTAAGGAAAAACATGAATATAATAAGGATGTCAATGGAAGATTTTTTTAAAGAACCAAATGGAACTTCTAGGGATTAAAAATACAAAATCAAATGAAATATTCACTGAATGGGATTAACAGCAGATTAAACACTATGGAAGAAAACACCAGTGAACTTGAAGACATAAATAACAGAAACTATCTATATTGAATCAGAGAGAAAAAAAGACTAAAAAAATTTAACAGAGGCTTAGTCATCTCTGGGATGATATGACATTTAACATTCATGTAATGAGAGTCTCAGAGAGGAGTGGGGATGGACAGGAAAATATTTGAAGAAATAATTGTCATATAATTTTCCAAATTTGATGAACCGACGGGTCCAGGAAGCTCACTAAGCCTTAATTAGGATAAACACAAGGAAAACCACACCAGGACACATCACAATCAGATTGCTGAAGACCAGTAATAAAGATAAAATCTTAAAATCAACCAGAATATAAAAACACATCTTATACAAGTGAACCATATAAGAATATCCGCAAACATCTATTTAGAAACTAACCAGAAGACAAGGGAGTGACAGCTTTAAATGATCAACCAACAAGCCCTATCAACTTAAAATTATATATCTTGTGAAAACAGTCTTCAAAAATAAAGGTACAATAAAGGCTTTTTTAGATAAACAAAAGCTAAAAGAATTTGTTGCCAGCATAAATATTAAGGAAAGTTTTTTAGGCTAAAGGAAAATGAGGCCAGATGGAAACATGGACATACACAAAAGAGTGAAAAATGCTAGAAAGAATAAATACAAGTAAATATAAAATGCTTTTGTTATCATTTTTAAATGTCTTTAAAAGATAATTGTCTAGCCAGGCACGGTGGCTCACGCCTGTAATCCTAGCACTCTGGGAGGCTGAGGCGGGAGGATCATTTGAGCTCTGGAGTTTGAGACCAGCCTGAACAAGAGCAAGACCCTGTCTCTACTAAAAATAGAAAGAAATTAGCTGGACAACTAAAAATATATAGAAAAAATTAGCCGGGCATGGTGACGCATGCCTGTTGTTCCAGCTATTCAGGAGGCTGAGACAGGAGGATCCCTTGAGCCCAGTAGTTTGAGGTTGCTGTGAGCTAGGCTGATGCCACGGCACTCTAGCCTGGGCAACAGAGTGACACTCTGTCTCAGAAAAAAAAAAAAAAAAGATAATTGTCTGTTTAAAGGAAAAATAATGCAGTGTATAGTTGTAGTTTTAATACAGAGAGAAACATAATGTATGGCAATAGCAGTACAAGGACTAGGAGGAAGGGAATGAAAATATTCTATCATAAAGGTTCTACATTATACATAAAGTGCTGTGGAATTATTGGGAGGTAGACTGTTGCATACTGTAAATCTTAGAGAAACCATTACAAAATAGTGATAACTGATAAGTCAATAGTATTATTAGAATATTTTAAAAATACCAATCCAAAGGAAGGCAGGGGAAGAGTATGGAAGGAAAAAAGATTAGATAGGAGACAGAAAACAAACAGAAAGATGGTGGGCTTAAATCCAACTGTATCAATAATTACATAAAAATGTACATAGTTTAAATATTCCAATTAAAAGGTACAAATAGTCCTACTGTTAGAAAAGCAAGACCTGACTATATGGTGTCTGTAGGAAATCCACTTTGAATATAAACATACATTAAAACAAAATGAATGCAAAAAGATATACCATTCAAACACCAGTCAAAGAAAGGTAGAGTGGCTACATTAATATCAGCCAAAGTAGATTTCAGAAGAAAAAATGTTATTAAGCACATTCACAAAGATGAAAGGGTCAGTTCATCAAGAAGACATACTAATCCTAAGTGGACCTCATAACAGAACTTCAACATATGAAGCAAAAACTGGAAGGAGAAATAGGCAAATCCACAAGCATAGCTGGAGATTTCAACATTCCTCCTTGAGTAGTTGATAGAACAAGTAATCAGAAGATAAGTGAGTACATGGAAGAGCCAAACAGCACATCAGCCAACTTGACCTTTTTGACATTTATAGAAAATGTCCAAGAACAGGAGAAATGCACATAGAACATGATAGACCATATATTGGGATATTAAAAGTCTCAATATATTTTAAAGGATTGAATCATACAGAGTATATTCTCTAAACAAAACACAATTCAATTAAAAACCAGTAACAAAGCAGGGTACCTGGAAACTCCCCAAATATTTGAAAATTAAAACAATGTACTTCTAAATAACCCACGGATCAAAGAAGAAATCACAAGGAAAATTGGAAAATATTTTGATCTAAATGAAAATGAATACATGACATGTCAAAATTTGTGAGATGCATCTAAAGCAGTGCTTAGAGAGATATTTATAGCTTTAAATGCCTATGTTACACAGGAAGAAAGGTCTCATCTCAATTACCTAATTTCAACCTGAGAAGCTAGAAAAAGAAAAGCAAATTAAACCTGAGATAAGCAGAAGTAGGGAAACTAGAGTAGAAATCAATACATAGAAAATAAACAGCAGAGAAAAATCAATGAAACCAAAAGCTGATTCTTTGAAAAGATCAACACAATTGATAAAACCTGTAGCTAGACTAGTCAAGAATAAAAGAGCAAAGACACAAATTGCCAATCTCATGAAAGAGAGAGGACATCTCTACAGATCCCACAGGCATTAAGGTGTAAGAAGGGATTTCCACATTATACCAATAAATTTAACAACTTAGATAAAATGGACATATTCCTTGAAAGACACAGGTTAAAATTGAATAAGACATAGAAAATCTGAATTGTCATATATTTATATAAGAAATAGAATTCATAATTTAAAATCTTCCCACAGAGAAAACTCCAGGGCTGGATGGCTTCAATGATGACTTCTACCAAACACAATCTTACTCCACAAACTCAAAAACATAGAGGCAGGGAGAGCACCACCTAACTCATTTTATGAGGCCAACATTATCGTGATAACAAAAACAAACATAGATACATAAGAAGAGTAACATAGACCAATATCATTCACTGGCATGTCAGTCCCCAATAGAAATCTGGTGAGAAATTATGGTCCTGGAAAATACATAGTCCGTACATGGATGTCTAGTGGGGCAGGAGGTGCATCCTATGGGAATGAACTTGTTAATGAGCTAAAGAAACCCCTGCCATGTGGGTATTCCTAAATCTAACAGAGAGAAGCTTTGACAAGGTCTATAGCTCCTGCATTAGTGGGTGAGAACAAGAGCTAATGAAATTGTGGTGTCATTTGTTTCCATGTGCTAGTAAGATCTGGAAAACTTGGGTTATGTTGACAGAATGCACACTTCACAGTGAAAGTATAATTTCAAGAACTCTTATGCACAAAATAATTTTTCATCCAAATATATACAACAAAACCTATTTGAAAGGTAAGAATAAATAATCAGAAAGACAACTGTGGCGAGAGATTGCAATATTCCTGCTTTCATTTACTTTTATTCATAACTTGGTGAATCTTTGCTGTGTATATATTCAGCTTTGATTTCAGCTCAGAATGCTTTGCTTTTTATTCTTTTTCTAAAAAAATCATATCTTTGATTATTGCTCCTATTATAGATATTCTGTATTCATCTTTGGAAATACCTCTACTTTTTCAATTGGATTTCCTTTTTTTTTTTTTTTTGTCCTCCATATATGTGTTTTTTCCCATGGCTTCATCCTTGCTTTTTAATTTTATTTAAGCATTTTAAAATCTCTACCTACCAGTCTCCCACATTAGTAACTCTTTTTAAATATTATTATTGCTGTTATTGTTATATTATTACATTATCACTTCTGTTCTACAAGCCTTTGTAATCTTCCCCTTATTCAAGCCAGAAACATGGGCATGATCTCCAATTTAATCCTTATCTCTTCCCCCTACCAGTTTTAATGCATCATCAAGTCCTGTAGTTTCAGTCTTCAAAGGATGTCTTGGAACCCCCTTATCTCCATTGTCACAGCTACTCCGTTTGTTTGGACCCTTATCATTTCTCTTTGGGATTATTACAAAAGCTTTCTATCCGATCTCCTGGACTCCAGCATTTTAGGGCAATAGCTTGATTCCTGAGCTAACCGAAAGAACTCCTTACAATTTCACCCTTATCTTCCTCTCCAGACGCACCTCCCTCTCTTTCTTCTCTTGCATGTTCAAGTAATTAGTGTTCCTGAACAGGCCAGTCTTCCTCCCATTTTTGTGACTTTCCATGTGCTGTCGAAATGTGACTTCTTACAACCTCTTGGCAAGCTCTTATTCATCCCTCGAAATTCAGCTCGAACATCACATGCACTGGGAAGCTTTCTCTTACACTTGTCACCCACCCTCAGTCTGGGCTAGGTGGGGTCCCCTAGTACCCCACATTTTCCTCTGTCAGAACGCCCATCACTGATTACTATAATCTCTTCGAGCATCCATCTCGCCACCCTCAGATTGCAAGCCCCTTGGGAAAAGGAATTGTCTCGTTCCTCTTTGTTTCCCCAGCACCCAGCACAAGGCTGAGGATAAAGGTTTTTATTGAATGAAAACCCTAGAGTGATGACCCTCGTTCCAAGTCTTAGATGAACAGCACTCATACCCACCCTTTGCTCAATGCTGTTGAATCAGCTCCTAGACTCTGCGGTGCAAGTCACAGAAAGTCAGCCACTAAGCAAGCTGTGTCTCCAGCTCCTGGCACAGGGCTTGGCACACAGTGGGCACTCAATAAACAGGTCTTGGCTGCAATATATTATACTGTCCTAAGTTGGGCCTGAGCCTCGAGAAAGGGGCTGGAAGTCAATGAGGAAAAGCTACAAAACTGCATCCAACCCGGTCTCCATAGGGATTGTAAGGATTTTGTTACGGATGAGGAAGTGAGAGGACTGCTGAATAGAATAAACTCAATGCTGCTGATTGGATGGGTTATAATGACAAAAGACCTGGTGATTTCACAAGAACCTTCTGTGGGGAATTTCTGCAGTTGGTCAAATTCAGCATGATGTGCAGCAACATAGCCATCTCCTGCCCATGCGTGGGGACATTCAGCAAATGGAAATTGGATTTCGAGTGAAATCATGTTTGTGGGACAAATAGCAGCATCAGGCTGCCTCCCCCAAGACCTAGATGCAGTGAGGGGTCCGAAAGGCAGGGTGGTGGCTGCACAGTGTCAGCTAACAGTGCTCACAGCCAAGAGGGTAATATTGGGCAATTCCAGAGAGGGACAGCCAGAGTCAGGTGCAAGAGGATGGTGATGCTGCCCTGTGCCACAGCCCAGGCACCAACCTGGAGCAGGGCATTGGCCACTGCTGGGCCATTCCAGAGGGCCATTTTCAGACATAATTATACAACCTAGTGAGTGATGTTTAGGAGAGGGAGAGAGAAATTGTAACCAATAAATCTTTTAGTTAGCTTCCCTGATTTTTCTCAAGCCTTCCTTGCTAGAATCTTGCTTTACAAAAGAAAGCATTTACTTTTCCTTGCCTTTCAGTTCAATTTGATTTGACATTTCTTCCTGAGATCCTTGCAGTAGGAAACTGTTGTAGGGGTCAGGGATCCAGAGGAGGGTGAGACACAGTTTCTGTCTCCGTGGAGTTCTCAGTGTGTCAGGACGGTTAGAGGACAGAGGGGGAATTTCTGGGCTGGCAGAGTCTGAGCAAGCCGGACTGCCCTGACGGAAAAGGCAGGACCCGGGACAGGCAGAGAGCTCTCCCTTAGGCACTGCAGGGGTGGGGCAAATCCCCAGTTGGCTGGAACCCTAAGGGGAGGTTATCTGAGCTGGTGGGACATAGGGCAGCTCTGAGAATAGGAAACAGGTTGAGTCGGGCTGAGAGGTGGAGAGAAAGCAAAGCCCTAAACGTAACCCACAGCTGGTCAGATGGGAAAGCACTCAGAGCATCGAGGGGCAAGAGGAAAAGGGCCACTCCTGCTGCCTGCGGGCCCTATAGCCTCACACAGTCTTTCCTTCCCAGACTAGGAGCCCGTTGCACGACTTCTGTCCCGGTGGTGTGGGGAGATTGACAAAACCAGCCAGGGTCAAACGCTGCGTGAGCAAAAGCTCAGGGTGCTGTCTGAGGTGGTGGAGCAGGGGGTCAGGGCAGGCTTCATGGAAGCGATGACATCTGACGGAAGCCTCCAGGAAAGGTCAGGGCCCCGAGCTTGGCACATTCCCTGGAGAAACAACCCTCCCCAGCACCGGATGCTTGAGTGACTGACGGTTCTCTCCCTTCCTCCATCCTTGTCTCGGTGCATCTTCTCCCTGCGTTTGCTTTCACTCCTTTCCTGCAATCGCGTCTCCACCAACTGTTCCAGGGCTGGAACACCGAGATTCGGAGAGGCCGTGGGCCTATTGGAATGCATGGGAGGCAGCCTGCCCGCCGTCTTCTCTTCCTTCCTTGGGCTGTGTTCCCAGGGAAGGCGAGAACCTTCTCCTTCGTGTCTCCTGGGGGGAACATTTGAATTCCCCTGGGAAACCCCACTAATTCAAAACCCACTGATTCAGAATTTGTGATCATTTGAATAGGGACTTGGATGAACTTTCTCCTTGAACTATACGTGAAGGAAGGGTTTTTCTAATCACATAAATAGAGTAAGATTTTATGAGTAATGATGGATTTAAAAAGCTATTTTTCAAAGGCTTTAGGAGAAATCAGAGGCACAAAAGAGATCTGGGCCTTTCAGCTCAATCACAGGTAGGGTTGGTTCCCGGCCTCTACATGCATGGTTACATACATCCTGTGATGAGGAACTCACCACCTCCTGAGACAGCAGATTCCATCTTGTAGCAGATCAATTAGAACTTTTTTTTTTTCCAGCCAATATCTGTGTGGTCCCTGATTATTGATCATAGCTCAGCCTCTGGAGCTGCACAGAAAGAGTTTGTGCCATAAAGCTGCCTGACAGAGACCTGAAGATGGACTGTCCAGATCTTCTCTTTTCTGGTTATGCATGCAGGAGTGGATCTTGCAGCCTCAAGTCCCAGGGAAAAATGTGGAACTTCTGGGTAAGACGCTGTGGCAGGCTCCTCTCCTGGGAATGGAACTGGACAGCCCCTGCAAAGTCCTGGCCTGGAAACCTCTGGCCAGGCAAGGGTTGGGGGGCATGAGGGCCTCTAAGCCAGCTGTACCCTGAAATCGGGCCCATGTGGGGAGGTTTTAGCCACCCGAGCTGCCAGGGCAGAGCACGGGGCTGCAGGGAACAGGACCCAGGCAGACGCGCCTCCCGAGCACTTTCGTTCTCTCCCACTCTCTCCCTTCCCTGCATCCTCACTCTGTCCTTTCTTCACGCCCTTCTTTTCTCCTTCCTTATCTGTGTCCAATCGCAATCATCCCTCTCTCTCTTATCTCTGCCTTTCAGCCTGTCTGGTTTTCTTTGTTTCCAGTTCCTTCTGTAGCATTCTCTTTCTTTCTGTTTTGGTGGTGTGCTCCATTCGTCCTGCCCTTTCTGCCTCCATCCTGTCTCTGTGCACCTTCTTTCTGCCCGTCTCCGAGCTACTCAAAGAGAATATATCACGTAACACGATCACGCTCAACCAAAAGCCAGTTACGAGCGGGGCTTCATTTATCTGTGATCTTTGAGTGCTTTCTGCGGGCCAGTGACCCCCTCCTTGAACTAGCATTCTAGTCCCTGCTTCTGAGTGATGGTCTCTGCCTCCACTTTGGGACAGTTGAGAACAGGTCATTTCTGCAGCAGGCAAACAGGATACACAGACGAACATCCAGATTCACAAATACAAAATGATTTGCTTCAGGAATTATTTAAAAAGCCAGTGCATTTACAATGTGATTCAATTTACAGAGATTAGCTTCACATGCAACCTCTCTGTAACAGTCCTCTTATGTAGGGTGAGTTCATATCCAAGTCTTTTAAAAATAATGTTTGAAAGGCTGAGTCATTGTTCCTTTGGGCAGCTGGAGGAAGCAGAATCTCTCTTTGAAGGCAGATTGATGTAGTGGAAAAAGCGCAGATCCCGGCTCCTCAACCCTCTGGGTCCAGGAGGTTTAGCTTCCCTGAGCCTCTGTTGTCTCATCTGTAAAATGGAGACAATACAACTGGGTCTGTTGTGAGGAGTAAACGAGTTGGCATTTGTAACTCACGACCTTTGAAGCTGGTAGGATTACTTGAGAGTTGAGAAGCAAGTGTCTCTGGGGTCTTTTTGGCATTTTTCTGACCACACTTAACACAACCATTAAGCTTTGGAAACTGGATTTAGAAAGCCCATGACTTTTTGCAATAAATCCAAGCAGAAGAACCACCATCAATCCCGGGAAAATTTGTTTGGAACTGACTTGTGAGGGCTACGAGCCCCCTTAACAATAGTTAAAGTTCTGGTTACTGGGTTTACTGGAAAAGATCTGTTTAAAAGAACTATTGTGTTCCGTAATGACAATAGTTTGGTATGAACTTAAAATTTGGAAATTTTAAGGCTCTGTATCAAAAGGAAGTAGTATCCAGTGATATATCAGAGGAGGTAAACTTTAGCAATGAATGGGAAAGACAGAAACTTGAATTAATTCAAATTGATAAAGAGGAAAATAGAAAAGGTAAAAAGAACTGATTAATCAGAGAGGTATCTGTAGGACTGGAAGGAACCTGCTGCGGAGAATTGGTCTAGAACAGATGCTATGGTGACCACAAGGTACTTCATCAGTTTCTTCCCTGGTGGGTGGAGCAGGATGTCGGACACGGGGTGGGGGGAGGGCCCTGCTGCTTGCCCCTTGCAGAACTTCTTCGGTGAACTGAGAGAGGAAGTGGCTGGGAACTGGGTGGCAAGAGACAGCCAGAGAGCTTCGGAGGCCTCTCCCAAAAGGAGCGCTCAGCCAGCAGTAAAGAAGACTGTAAGAGCTTTTGACTCTTACAGTTATTAAGTACTTAGATCAATGAAAAGCATTTTTCTTAGTTCTGGGAATAAATCCAGGCCAGATTGGTTTATATAGTCATAGATACTAGTTAACAATTAGTAACAAAAGAACAGAATGGAAGCTAGCAACTAATTTCATTCAATCCGACCCTAAATGTGCTAACATTATTTTGTAAGAGAGATGTTTCAAAGTGCTGCCTCCACTCCTCTACGTACATTCTCCTCTCAATCCCTGCCAGTCAAGCCTCTGCCCCACCTCTCCAAGGTCGCTAGTGACCACCATGTTGCTCAATCCAGTGGCCACTTCCTGAGTCACCTTATCTGACTTGTCAGCAAGGGTCAGCACAGTTGACCACCACTTCCCTTTTTGCATACTTTTAATATTTTATTTTGGAAACTTTCAAAGCCACAGAAAATTTGCACGAATGTTACAATAAGCACCAATATATCCTTCATCTGGCTCCACTAATTGCTTCACATTTTACCATATTTGCATTAGCACTTTCTCTCCATGAACATATTAATAGACCTATTATTGTTGTTGCTATTTTTGCTGAACCATTTAAAGATAAGACATCATGGCCCTTCGCCCCTAAATACTTATGCACGTGTCTCCTAAGAACAAGGAAATGTATCATTTACACAATATCATTGTCTAAAAGATAGTCCGTGTTCTAATTTCCCCATTGTCTCAGTAATTTACCTTCTCAACAACAACAACACAATTTCTGATGCAGGGTCCAATCCTTAACCATGAATTGCATTTAGTTGTCATGTTATTTGATTTCCTTTAATCTGGAACTGTCCCTCACCATTTCTTTGTCTTTGGCAACCTTGACATTTTTGAAGAGGACAGCAGTTTTTTGGTAGAACGTTTGATCCTCTCTCTTGATTAGATTCAGATTATCCATTTTGGGTGGGAATGTACCAATACGTCATGTTGTCTTCTTCCCAGTGCATCACACCGGGAGGCCCTGAAGCTGCTTTGTCCCATCCTTGGTGGTGTTCTCTTTGATCACTTAGGGTGGAATACACCAGGTTTCCCCACTGTAAAGGGATTTTCCTTCTCTGTATTTGGTGAGTGATCTGTAGGAGATGTTCTGATCTGGATCACCAATGAACTTTTACTCATAGATGTTTAGATCCATTCATGATTTTTACCTGAATCAATCATTGCACAATGTTGAAATTCTTACACTATCTATCATTCCTTGTATACTTTTCAGTTGGTATTCTACTGTAAGGATCTCTCTTCTCCCCCACTTTCTTTCTTTCTTTGTTTGGTTGGTTGTTTTGTATTAGAATGGACTTATGGATTATTTTTTAAGTCGGTGAGTTACAATCCATTACTGTTATTATTCATTTTAACATTAAAATTATCCCCAATTTGGCCAGTGAGTCCTCTTTTAGGTTGGCTCCCATCTCCCTTTTGATGTACTGAGATATTGAATATACAAACAGACGATGGCCAAACCATATATAAAACTAGAACTCTGCACCATAATCTGCAGCAACCAGCCCAGGAAGCCAGCCCGCTATCTATAAGTTAGACTTGTAGGAAGTCAAACCACTATCTCTAGCAACCGATACAAGAAGCCAAACAATAGCCTTTCTAATAATCAGCCCAAAATGGCCAGGACTTGATCAATAACTGACCACTTCCCTAATTTTTGTCTCTGATTCCAATTTAGGACCAACCAGAGGAAGCCAAATATGTTCCTCTAAGTAATCACATAGGACGCCCCACTCCTATTTAGCCCCCCTACAGCTTCCCTCTGCCAACAGCCTCCAATCAGGGCATAGCTGAAGCCTCCCTTTCTTCTACTGTACGTGAGGCTTTCTCATTTCTCTGCCTGCCTTTGAGTCTCTGCCAAAACACAAGTGATGGTAGCTGAATGGTTGCCCTTGTAAGCTCAGAATAAATAGCCTTCACTTGTCCTCATTTGGGTGGTCTCCACTGATTTCCACAGTACCCCCATCATGTTGTTCATTGAGCAATTCCTCACTCTTAGGCATCAGCAGTTCCAGGCTCATCTTGCACTCTTCCTTCCTGCCCCAGCCCTGGAATCAACATTTTCTCTAAGGAGCCCACATTCCTTTATTGGGGGCTGATATTTAGAAACCAAGGTCTGGGCACTAGTTGTGCTCATTACTGAGGTCACTCTCTCCTTCTAACAAGACTTTCTTCTCCAGAAGACAGTGACATTACACTCTCCGGTTTCCTCCTCCTTCATTTGACATGGCTTTACAATCGCCTCTGCTCTTACCCTTCTTTAATCACTCTTTAAATACTTAAGCACCCCAAGTTTCAGTCCTAAGTCTCTTTCCCTTCTTGAGGGTAAGATGATAAATGAAATTATTTTTAAAAAATATGTATTTACTGAATGCCTATGGGGCTGTGGAAAGAACACAGACTAAGTGATTGAAATCCTGGGTTGAAGCCCAGATATTTTGCTTACCAATTGTATGGCCTAGGGCCATACAGCAACTTCCCAGAGGTGAGTTGAAAGTCAGTGTTGGAACACATAACAGACGTATGGATGTGGAGGGGCTGAGAGGAAGCAGATGGAAGCCGGTTACGTGCATGGAGCAGGATGCTCTGGGCCTGCATGCACTTTGGTTTTGTTGGAGCGGAGCTGAGATACATTTGTTAGCCTGCGCAATGCTGGTAGGCTGAGGAACCATACCCAATGAAGACCTTAAACACCAAGCAACATCATTCAGGGTGCAGGCAGCAGCTGTAGGACTTAGTAGTATGTTTGGTGATCCAGGATATCTGAGGAATTCCCTGGGGACTCTAGTTCTCACATGTCAACAGGGAATTTGGGCTTATTTTAGCCATAGCTGTTTAGAGCAGGGCACTGTCTTAATTTATAAGCTAGTCCACACCAGGGCCCACCCTGAAACCCAGTGCCCATGATCAGTCTATCTGCTGGTCTTGGCTGAGGCAGGGAAAAGCTTTTGCTGGTCAAATGTTTTGGGCCTGGTTCAGGATCACCTTCATTTCTCACCTAGACTCCTCAGGGTGGTCAGTTGGGCTTAAACTTTATCATTCTATATCAACTGGTACCATTTCCTTATGAATAAAATCCACGTGCCCTTTCTGGTCTATACGCCCATTGATGTTCTGAGCACCGCCCACCCCCCCAACCTCACCTGGTGCCACCCTCCTCTTTCACTCTGCTCCAGATTCTCTGGTCCTGTTTTTGTCCCTCTAATGAGCCAGGCTGCTTCTGCTAAATTTATATCCCTTCTCTTAGCAGTTCCTATGCCTGGAACTCTCTTCCTCTAGGTCTAAAATGACTGGCTCCTTCTCACCCTCCAGGATTCAGCTCAAATCAACATTTTCTCACCATCCGCTACTCTACCTCTTCTCTTCCCCCACATCACGCTCAATTTCTTTACTGTGTTTTATTTTTAACTACTCATCTATACCTGAAATTACTGCATTTGCTTACCATCTGTCTCTCCTGCGACGAGAAGGCCAGCCCCATCGGGGAACTCACTGCCTTGCTCACCCCTACACCCTGAGCCTCGGGAGTTGTCCCTGGCATTGAAGAGGAGCTCAATAACACTTGTCGAATATTGGATAAATTCCAAACCAATCCCATCCACTCCACTCGGTTGGCCAAAGATAATAAGATGAAGCTCTGCTCCACTTCCCTCCCATCCCCACAGCCCCAGAGATCCTTGGAGATAGAAGAGCTTTTAGCTAAGCACAGTCTAGTCCAGTGGTTTTTCAATTTGTGATTTAGCTGTGGAAGTTGTTTATATTGTTTGGTTTTCAAGTGAAATCTTACACAAAAGGCTAATTTATAAAAGCAGTAAGAGAAGAGCTGCTAATGAGAACCAGGTTTCTCAGTGTTAGAGAAAGAAGTTACAAATGAGCAAGGGAGAAAGACTGGAATGAATCCTGGGGTGTTGGATCAAATTCAGAGATATCAGTATTAAGTCACATTTGTTTGTTTGTTTAGATTTTTAAAAATGTGGATATATGAGCATACACAGGTTAGTGTACACACATACATTTCATAGCACTGTCCTCTAAGAGGTCCTAGAAGCACTAATGCTTCGGCAGTAAAAAACACACCTGGTGCCCAGATCTTGGTTTCCAAATACAACTCTCCAGTGAAAAGAACTAGGGCTCATTGGAGAAATGATTCTAGGGCTGGGCCAAGAAAAGACAAGACGAGCCTGGGCATTTCGTAGGAGCAGGGAGTGAAGACGTGCTAGAGAGAGAGAGAGAAATAAGAGAAATGACGGGAACATGTCAAAAGGACACAAGAGCCAAAGTTACAATAATATTAGATTATAACTCAAAAAATAAAGTAAATCCCTATTAGTTAATGCTGATATAAGTAAAGATTAAATAAATAAATAGAGGAGAAGAGACAGATTTCCCATACAGAAAAATTCCAAATAATTTATGTATTAATAGATCTTTCTTCCTCAAGGAGGTGGAAGGTAACTCCCACTCCTCAAGCATGGACTGTGACTTCATTCCAAAGAGTGCAACATGGAAAGTGGGGTGTGGGGAGGAGAGAACCCTAAGTGGAGGAACGTGATAAACATGCCTCACCCAGACAGTCAAGGCCAACATCTGCAGTGACATGTCACATTGATCATAGGTACCCTTGGTACGATGCCATGTGAATGGCTCTTTGCCTCTGTGGCCTTCCTCCCCCAAACTCGTAACCACAGTCTAGTGATGAAAAAAAAAATCAGACATCCCAAGTAGGAACAAAATATTCTATAACAGACCTGACTAGTACTCCTCTAAACTGTCAAGGTCATCAAAAAACAAGGAAAGTCTAAGAAACTTTCACAGCTAAGACGAGCCCAAGGAGACGCGATGACTAAATGTAATGTGGTATCTTGGATGGGATCCTGGAACAGAAAAAGAACATTAGGTAAAAACTAAGAAAATTTACATAAAGTACAGGCTTTAGTTAATAATAATATGTCAATATTAGTTCATCAAATGTACCATACTAATTTTAGATGTTAATAATAGGGGAAACTGGGTGCAGGGTATATGGGAACTCTCTGTACTATCTTTGCAATTTTCCTGTAAATCTAAAACTGTTCCAAAATAAAAGGATTATAGTTTTTAAAAAAGCTCACTTAACAATATTTTAAAATGTGTGAATTTTATTGGATAAAAATAATACCTCGATTTTTTAAAATTAAAAAAATGGAGGAATTTGAGAGATTTCCCCAACATAGCTAGTAAGTGATGAAGTTAGAATGAGAATTCAAGTTGTCTCATACTACCTGCAATGGACTGAATTGTGTCCCCCCAGAATTTATATATTGAAGCCCTAACTGCCCCTCCCACAAGTGGCTTTTTGGAGATAGGGCTTTAGGAAGTAGTTAAGATTAAATTAAATCATAAGTGTGGGGCCCTGATCCAGTAGAATTTGCAGTCTTATCGGAAGAGGAAAAGTGGTATCCTCACCCTGCACTCGCTCCCCTACCCACTGAGGAAGGCCATGTGAGGACAAAGCAACCATCTGCAAGCCAGAAAAAGAACCCTTAACTAGAAACCAAGCACTGCCAGACCTTGATCTTGGACTTTCCAGCCTCCAGAACTCTGAGAAAATAAATTTCTATCGTTTAAGCCACCCTGTCTGTGGTACTTTGTTATAGCAGCACAAGCAGACTAAGACACTACCTTAAAAAAGAAAAACACTGGAGTTTATTGAATACTATGTCTCAAGCCCTGTTCTGAGGGATTTATAGACATTTATCTTCACAGTAACCATCACAGGTAGCTAAATGATATTATTATCCCCATTTTGCAGATGAGAAACCTAAGGTTTAGAAAGGGTAATTTGCCTGGGGTCACACGGCTTACATAACAAGAGTTGAATGTGAATCTCCCACTCATACCTATTTGATGTTAAAGCCCAAACTCTTTCAACCACTCCCCAGGGCCTATTTATGGAGAGTGGGAAGTTATACTCCAGCTCCCTGGGGACAGACCATCTACACCAATTATTTGGAATTCTTCTGCATGGGATATTTGTCTCTTTTCCCCATTTATTCAATCATTTATTTATGTCAGTATGAGCTCATGGATATTTATTTTACACTTTGGGTTATAATACAATACTACCTTATTTATTTTGTTGCTTAAATAGTTCCAGCTTTGGCTCCCGAGAGCTCCTTCAGTTAGCTCCTAGGTCACTGACCTACCACTATCATTATGTTTTTTTGTTTGCTTTTTTTTGAGCAATTCCTTACTTTCTGGCACTACAAGGTACGCTAGGATCATCTTATATATTTTCTGCTCTAGTTCTAAAATCAACCATTTCTCCAAAGAACACGGTCCCTTTTATTAGAGAATGGGGTTAGAAACCATGATCTGGCATTAAGTGTGGTCAGTGCTACCAGTGTGCCCTTGTTTCTAGGGGCTCTAAGCTGACAGAGAAAGATATGTGTGTTAATGCTAATTCATGTATATACACACATCTATAAATATTTCTATATATAACTGTCTGTATCTATATTAAGCTAAACCTGAGTTCATGCTGATGTCTCCAACTCCAACCCATTATCACACGGATGATTCTAGTCTCCTCACCCCAATTATTTGAAACCTCCCACTCCAATAGTGAGACACCTGGCTCCTATCATACGTCATTCACTCACTTAATTGTTTAATTCCAGTATACATGCTGAGTGCTATCAGAACTGTGAACCCCCACCCCATGGGAAAAGACTTTAAATAAGTACAGTACTTGTTTATAGCTTTTACCCTTGGTCCTACAAACTCCACCCATTTCCAGAATGACTTAGGTCAGGACCTTTTCCCCCCACTCTCTTCCATGAGGTTATTTTATATATTTGTAATACAGTCAGATCGCTTTGTCACGTTCTGTTGTGGACCTCAAATTTCTAAAAGATTTTTTAAAAGTTTGAATACATTAAGGTTCACTCTTTGTGCTATAAAGTTCCATGGGTTTGGATAAATGCATCGTGTCATGCATCTACCATTATAATGTCGTACAGAATAGTTTTGCTGCCCTAAAAACTCCCCTGTGCTTCACCTATTTAACCTTCTCCCCACCCCAACACCTGGAGACTACTTATCTTTTCATCCTTGCTGTAGTTGTGCTTTTTCCAGACGCCTTTTCAGAATGACTTCTTTTCCTTAGCGATATACATTTAAGATTCATTCATATCTTTTCATGGCTCCATAACGCCAATCATTTCATTGACAAATAATATCCTATTGTGGGGATGTACCACAGTTTGTTTACGCATTTATCTACTAAAGGACATCTTGGTTGCTTCCAGGTTTTGGTGATCGTGAATACAACTGCTATAAACTTTTGCATGTGGGTTTTAGTGTGGACGTAAGTTTTCAAGTCAGTAGGGGAAATATCTAGGAGCATAGGTTGGATGGTATGGTAGAACTATATTTAGCTTTGTAAGTCTTCCAAAGTGATTGTTCCATATTGCGTTTCCACCATCAAAGAATGAGAATTCTTGTTGCTTTGCACCCTCACCAGCAATTGGTATTGTCAGATTTTTGGATTTTAGCTATTCTAATAGGTGTGTCATTTTATCTTGTTTTACTTTGCAATTCCCTAATAACACAGGATGTTGAACAACTTTTCATATGCTTATTTTCCATCTGTGTCTTCTTTGGTGAGGAGTCTGCCTAGATCTTGTGCTTATTTTTAATTAAGCTGTTTGTTTTCATATTGTTGTGGTTTAAAAGTTCTTTGTTATTTCAGGTACCAGTCCTTTATCAGATATGTGTTTTTCAAGTATTTTCTCCCAGTCTGTGGTTTGTCTTTTCATACTCTTAACAGTATCCATCATAGAGCAGAAGTTTTTAATTTTAATAAAATCCAACTTATCAATTTTTTATTTCATGGTTCAATGCTTTTGGTCTTTTATCTAAAAACTCTTCAGCAAACCAAGATCATAGATTTTTCTCCCATTAACCAGTTGTGAAAATATATACTCATGCTTTATGGTTGAACTGTGTCTCTCAAAAAGATATGTTGAAGTCCTAGCCCCTCATACCTGTGAATGTGACCCCATTTGGAAATAGGGTATTTGCACATATAAACAAGTTAAGATGAGGTCACTGGGGTGGGTTTTATAAGAAGAGGGAAATTTGGACACAGAGACACAGGGAGAATGTACATGGAGGCAGAGATTGGAGTGATGCACCCACAAACCAAGAAACACCAAGGATTGCCATCCTTCACCAGAAGCTAGGAGAGAGGCGTGGAACAGACATTCTTTGAGAGTCATCAAAAGGAGCCAACCTTCATGATGCCTTGATTTTGGACTTCCAGTCTCCAGAAATGTGAGATGATAAATTTCTGTTGTTTTAAGCTACCTAGGTAGTGGTACTTTAGTACAGCATCCCGAGGAAACTATTATAATACAGCATGTGTAACCACCACCCCAATAAAGATACTGAATATTTCCACAACTCCAGAAAATCCCCTCATGCTCTGTTGCAGTCTGTCTGTCTCCTGAAGCTACCACTGTTCTGGTTCCTATCACCATAGCTTAGTTCGTCTGTTCCAGAACATCTTATAAACATAATACAGCATGTACTTGGGTTTTTATCAAGCTCCTTTCACATGACATAATGTTTTTCAGACTTAGCCATGTTGTCTCACCTATCAGTACTTTCTTCTATTTACTGCTAATAGTATTTTTATTACTATACTGCAATCTGTTTATACATTCACCTATTGATGGACAATTGGGTTGTTTCCAGTTTGGGGCTATTATGAATAAAGCTGTTAGAAACATTCTCACACACATCTTTTTGTGAACATATGTTCAAATACTTAGGAGTAGAATTGCTGGATCATAGAGAACATCAATGTTTAACTTTATAAGAAACACCCAAACTCTTTTCCAAAGTGGTTGTAACATTTACATTCTCACTCTCACAGTGCGTGAGAGTTGGAGTTACTTGACATCCTCATCAAAATGTGGTGTTGTCAGTCATTGTTAGTCGTCTTGTTGTGGTTTTGATTTGCATTACCCCAATGACCAATGATGTTGAACATCTTTTCATGTGCTTAGTGACCATTCATAGATCTTCTTTTATGATGAGTCTGTATAAATCATTTGCTCATTTCTTATTGGATTGTTTGGGTTCTTTTGGTACTGAATTGTAGGAATTCTTTATATATTTTGGATAAAGGTCCTTTATCAGATTTATCAAACTTATACATTACACCTCTAGCAGACTGTGGCTTGCCTTTTCATTTTATCAGCTTTTTTAAAGAATGGAAGTTTTTAATTTTATAAAGTCCAGAATATCAGTTTTGTTTTCTTTTATGATTAGTGCTTTAGGATCTTGTCTAAGAAGTCTTGCTTGCCCCGAAGGTGCAAAGATATTCTCTTTTGTTTTCTTCTAGAAGCTTTATAGTTTTAGCTTTTTCATTTAGGTCTATGCTTCATCTCAAATTATTTTTTGTATGTGGTATGACATGAAGGTTGAGGTTCATTTTTCTCCATATAAACAGCCAATTGTTTTGGCATTTTTTGTTGAAAAGATTATCTTTTTCATATAGAATTACTTTTGGTGATTTTAGTTGCCTACATATACGTGGGCCATTTTGTGGACTCACTATTTTGATCTACTGATCTATACATCTATCTTTATGGCAACACTACAGTATTGGAATTACTATAGCTTTTTATTGTAGCAAGTGTTAAAATCAGGTATAGTAAATTTCCCAACTTTTTCTTTTTTTGAGATTGCTTTAGCTATGTCAGGCCCTTTGAATTTCCATACATATTTTAGAATCAAGTTGGCAATTTCTAAAAAAAATACCTGCTTTGATTTTGAATGGGATAACATTAAATCTATAGATCAATTTAGGGAAAATTGATGACAAAAATATTGAGTCTTTCAATCCACAAATGGTAGTCCTAGGTGTTTTTTTTTTAAAGCATTCCATAGGATTTTATACATATCACCTGTAAATAAAGACAATTCTACTTTTTCCTTTTAATTGTGGATGCTTTTATACCCTTTTCTTGCCTTATTGCACTGCCCCACACCTCTACAATGTTGAAGAGAGGGTGAGAGTAAACATCCTTGTTCATGATCTTAGGGAGAAAGTATTCAATCTTTCATCAAGTATGATGTTAACAGTAGGATGTGCTTGGATGCCTTGTATCAGGTTGAGAAAGTTCCCTTTTATTATTAATTTGTGAGAGTTTTATCAGGAATGAAAGTTGAATTTTATCAGGTTCTTTTTTTGCACCTATTGCAAAAATGATATGATTTTTTCATTTTTAGTCTATTATGGTGAATTATATCTACTGATTTGATAATACCAAACTAAACTTTGAATTTTAGAGATTAAATCCTGCTTGGTCATGACTTATTATCACTTTTATATATTTTTGCATTTGATTTGCTAAAATTCTTTTTAAAGATTTTGCATCTGTACTCATGATAGAAATTGATCTTTAGCATTCTTTTCTTAATGTCGATCTGGTTTTGATATCAGAATAAAACTGACCTTGTAGAATGAGTTAGGAAGTATTCCCTACTCTTTACCTTTCTGGAAGTGTTTGTGTAGAATTAGTATTATTTATTACTTAAATGTTTGTTATAATTCATCAGTGAAGCTCTCTGGATCTAGAATTTTCTTTATGAGAAGGTTTTCAGCTACAAATTCAATTTCTTTAACAAATATAGAGCTATTTGCAATATCAATTTCTCCTTGAGTGAAGTTTGGTAGATTGAACCTTTCATGAAATTTGTCTACTACATCTATGTTTTAGAATTTATTAACATAAAGTTTCTTATACTATTCCCTTGCTACCCTTTTAATCTGTAGATTTTGTAAGATATCACCTCTATTATTCCTGATACTGGTAATTTGTGTTCTGTTTCTCTGTCTCTCTCTCCTGATTAGTCTGCATAGTGGTTTAACAATTTTAGTAATCTAATTTTAGTGATCTTCTTAAAGAACTTACTCTTGGATGCATTGATTTTCTCTATTGTTTTTATTTTATTAATTTCTGTTCTGATATTTATTATTTCCTTTTTATTCTTTCTTTGGGTTTTATTTGCTCTTTTTCTAGTTTCTTAGAGTAAAAGTCTAAGTCATTGGTTTGATATCTTTCTTTTTTTCTAAAAGAGGGGTACAACTTTTCCTTTAAGTACCACTTTAGCTACATCCACATATTTCAAAATATTGTTTTTATTTTCATTCAAACCAAAATGCTTTCTAATTTACCTTTTGATTACTTTTCTGACCCAAGGATTATTTAGAACTGTGTTATATAGTTTCCAAATATTTGGGAATTTTCTAGATATCTTTCTGTTATTGATTCCTAACATAATTCCATCATAGTCACACATACTTTGTATTGAGACATATTATATGATCCAGACATATTTTATGTCCTCTCTTGGTAAACATTTTGTGTATACTTGGAAAAAATTTGGTTTTGCTATTATGCTATTGTTGGGTGGAATGTTCTATAAATGTCAAATAGGTCAAATTAGATAACAGAGTTATTCAAGTCTCCTATGTCCTTACTGATATTCTGTCTCCTTGTTCTATGAATTATTGAGAAGGAATTGAAAACACCAACTATAATTGTTTCAATTTATCTGTTTCTCCTTGTGGTTCCATTAGCTTTTACTGCATATGTTTGGAAGATCTGTTATTAGGTACATAAACATTTCAGGTCATTATGTCCTCTTGATGAATTGACTCCTTTATCATTATTAAATGGCCTTCCTTATCTCTGATAAATTTTTTTATGTTTGTGAAAATCTACTTTGATACTAATGTAGTCATTTCAGCTTTCTTTTGATTAGTGCTAGCATGGTTTTCTTCTATTTTTAACCTATTTATGTATTTTTAAACACACACACATACACAGTATATGTATATATAGGTTTTTTGTGGTAGTGTATACTTGGGTATTGCTTTTTTAATCCAATCTGACAGTCTCTGCTTTTTGATAGGAGTGTTTAGGCCATTTATATTTAATGTAATTATTGATATGGTTGTGTTTAAATTTACCACCTTGCTATTTGTTTTATATTTGCCCCCAGCATTCTTTGCTTCTCTTTTCCTCTTTTCCTGTCTTTTTTTGGTTTGAATATTTTCTATGTTCTCATTTTATCTCTTTTGTTGGATTATTAGCCATACTCTATGTTATTTTAGTGGTTGTTTTAAGGTTTATGGTATACATTTTTTACTTACCACAGTCTAACTTAAAGTGATATTTTACTACTTCATGTATAGTATAAGAACCTTACAAATATACTTTGATATCTCCCCTACTGGCCTGGGTGCATTGTTAGTATACAGTTTACTTCTGCATATTTTATGTGTCTCATAATATGTCGCTATTATGCTTTAAACAGATAATTACTTTTAAATATAATTAAATAATAATAAAGTCATTATATTTACCTATGTAAAACCATTTCCTGTGCTGATCGACACTTTGTATAGATCAGGGGTCAGTAAATTTTTTCTGTAAAAGGCCAGGTAATAAATATTTTAGGCTTTACAGACCATGCAGTTTCTGTTAGCATGAAAGCAGTCATAACAATACATAAATGAATAAGCATGGTTGTGTTCCAATAAAACTTTATTTACAAAAAGAGTCAGCAGGTCAGATTTGACCCATCAGCTGTAGTTTGCTGACCTCTATTTGGGGTTAGGTTTCCATCTGGTATCTTCATTTTTTTTTCTCCCTGAAGGACTTCCTTTTACATTTCTTATTCTGCCAGTCCACTGTTGAATTCTTTCAGCTTTTGTGTGTCTAAAAAAGTATTTATTTTGACTTAACTTTTTAAAGAATTTTTGCTTAGTAAAGAATTTTAGGCTGACAGATTTTTTCCTTGCAGCGTTTTAAATATTTTGCACCACTTTCTTCTAGCTTGCATTGTTTTTGACAAGAAATCTCCTGTCATTTTCATCTTTGTTGCCATGTATGTAGTATATCTTTCTTCTCCATCTGCTTTTAAAATTTTATCTTTGCCACTGGTTTAAAGCTATTTGATTATGATATATGTTAGTGCATTTTTTCATATTTCCTGGTTTTGTTGTTCGTTGGCCTTCTTGAATTTTTGAACTTACAATTTTCATCAAATTTGAAATATTTGATCACTATTTCTTCAAATACTATTTTGTCCTCCATCTCTTTTGGGGACTGCAGTTACACATATATTTGACCACTTGAAGTTGTCATAGTTGCTCTGTTGGTTTGTGGTTTTTTGTTTTTTTTTAAATTTTTTCCTCTGTATGCTTTATTTTGGTTAGTTTCTTTGCTATGTCTTCAAATTTACCACTCTTTTCCTCTGAAATGCCTAATCTACTGCCAATCCCATTCATTGTATTTTTATCTCAGACAAAGTTGTTTTCTTCTCCAGAAGTTTGGTTTGGGTCTTTCTAATATTTTCCATGTCTCTACTTAATGTTTAATCTTTTCTCCAGCTTCTTGAATATATGAAACACAGTTACAATAACTGTTTTAATGTGGCTGTCTATTAATTCTATCATTTGTGTCATTTTCTGAATTAGTTTTGATTGATTTTTCTCCTCAATATGGATTTTATTTTCATGGTTCTTTGTGTGCCTGATAATTTCTAACTGGATTCCAAATATTGTAAATTTTACCTTGTTGGATGCTAAATATTTTTGTAATCCTAAAGGTATTCTTGAGCTGTGTTTGGGGATATGGTTAAGTTACTTTGAAATAGCTTGATGCTTTTGGCTCTTGCTTTAAGCAAAATTATCTGAGACCAGACCAGCATTTAGTCTAGGGTTAATTTTTTCCCCTACTGAGGCAACATCCTACTTAGTGCTCTAACTGATGTCGTGTGACTTATGGAGTATTTTACTTTGGCTATTGGGAACAGGCTCTATTCCCATGCTTGTAAGTTGCAGGCATTGTTCCCTCTAACCTTTTTTGAGTGATTTTTTAATTTTTTTTATTTTTTGGTTGCAGACTGTTTCTCTAATGATTATTCTATTGAATTCCCAAGGGAAACTTTAGTAGATTTCTGCAGTTTTCCCTATGTGCACCTCTTTTCTTCAATATACTGCATTGAGAATTCCAGATTCCTTGTTTTTTCTGTACCTCCAATTCTGCCTCTTTAAACTCAGGGATTTTCCAGGCTCTGCAAAAGTTCTGCCTTCCTGTGTCATGGCCTGGAAACTTTCTCCAGGAGGTTAACTGGGTCAATAATAGGGCTGTGTTTGTTTTCTGTCACTTAGGGATCACTGTCCTTCATTACCTGATGTTCAGTGTTTTCAGAGCCGTTGTTCCGTATATTTTTTCCAGCTTTTTAAAAAAATTTATTTCAGATGGGAGGTTAAATCCAGTCCCTGCTACTCCATTTTGGTCAGAAGTAGAAGTCCCTTCAATTCACGTTTTAAATATTTAGAAAAAAAAGAAAAATTTTCTTTGCATTTTCCCATAGTTACCATTTCCAGTGCCCTTTATTCCTTCCTGTTGAGCTGAATTTCCATATGGTCTCATTTCTCTTTTAGCATTTCTTCTCTTAAAAAATTTATTTTTTTAAATTGACAAATAAAAATTATAGATATTATGGTATATAACATGGTGTTTTGAAATATGTATTCATTGTGGAATGGCTAAATCAAACTAATTAACACATGAATTACCTCGTATACTTAATCAGTTTTTTATGGTGAGAAAACTTACAATCTACTCTCTAGCAATTTTCAAGTATACGATAATTGTTATTAACTATAGTCATCATGATGTGCAATAGATCTCTTGAACTTATTTCTCCTAACTGAAATTTTGTATACTTTGACCAACATATCCCTAAGCCACTCCCATCCCCTCCCAGCCCCTGGTAACCACCACTCTAATCCCTGCTTCTGTGAGTTCATCTTAGGTTCCACATATAAGTGAGATCATGTGGTATTCGTCTGTCTTAGTGTGCCTGGCTTATTTCACTTAACATATTCTCTAGGTTCATCCCTGTTGTCACAAATGATAGAATTTACTTCTTCTTAAAGCTAAATAGTATTCTATTTTGTACGTATAACACATTTTCTTTATTCATTCATCCATTGATGGACACTGGTTATTCCATGTCTTGGCTATTGTAAATACTGCTGCAATGAACATGGAAATGCAAATATCTTTTAGACGTACTGACTTCATATCCTTTGGATATGTACCCAGTAGTAGGATTACTGGATCATATGGTAGTCTATTTTTAATTTTTTGAGGAATTTCCATACTGTTTTCCATAATGACTGTACTAATTTACATTTCCACCAATGGTGTACAAGGGTTTCCTTTTCTCCACATCCTTACCAACACTTATCTTTTGTATTTTTGATAATAGCCATTCCAACAGGTGTGAGGTAATGTCTCATTGTTGTTTTAATTTGCATTTCCCTGATGATTAATGATGTTGAGCATTTTTTATATACTTGTTGGCAATTTGTTCATCTTCTTTTGAGAAATGTCTATTTAAGTCCTTTGCCCATTTTTTTTTTTTTTTTTGAGACAGAGTCTTGCTCTGTTGCCCGGGCTAGAGTGAGTGCCGTGGCGTCAGCCTAGCTCACAGCAACCTCAAACTCCTGGGCTTAAGCGATCCTACTGCCTCAGCCTCCCGAGTAGCTGGGACTACAGGCATGC
>CM052444.1:83242906-83390143 GCA_028533085.1 Varecia variegata
CTCAAACAATCCGCCCGCCTCGGCCTCCCAAGTGCTAGGATTACAGGCGTGAGCCACCGCGCCCGGCCCTTTGCCCATTTTTTAATTGTGTTTTTGTTTTCTTACTATTGAGTCATGCAAGTTCTTCATATTATTTCAATATTAACTGCTTATCTGATGTATGGTTTGCAAATATTTTTTCCCATTCTGTAGGTTGTCTCTTCATTCTGTTGTTTGTTTCCTTTACTGTGAAGAAATTTTTTAGTTTAATGTAATCCCATTTATCTATTTTTGCTTTTGTGACCTGTGCTTTTGGGGTCATATCTAAAGAAAATCTTTGCCCAGAGCAATGTCATGGAGCTTTTCCCCTTGGTTTTTTTTTTTTTTTTTTTTTTGAGTAGTTTTACAGTTTCAGATGTTGTATTCAAGCTTTTAGTCCATTTTGAGTTAATTTTTGTATAAGGCGTGAGATAAAGGTTCAATTTCATTCTTCTATATTTGGATAGTCACTTTTCCCAAGGCCATTTACTGAAGTGACTGCTTTTTCCCCATTATGCATTCTTGGCATCATTGACAAAAATCAATTGCCCATAAATTCATGTACCTATTTCTGGGCTATGGAACGAAATAGAGTTCTGTTCCATTGGTCTATGCATCTGTTTTTATTTCAATAACATGTTGCTTTGATTACTGTAACTTTGTAGTATATTTTGAAGTCAGGTAGTGTGATGCCTCCAACTTTGTTCTTTTTGCTCAATATAGCTTTGGCTATTCAGTGTCTTTTGTGGTTCCAAATGAATTTTTAGGTTTTTTTCTATTTCTGTGAAAAAATGTCATTAGAATTTTCATAGGGATTGCATTGAATCTGTAGATAACTTTGAGCAGGATGGACATTTTACCAATATTACTTCTTCCAATTCATGAGCATGGAATATTTTTTCATTTATCTGTGTCTTCTTCAATTTCTTTCATCAGTGTTTTATAGCTTTCAGTGTACAGATCTTTTGCCACCTTGGTTAAATTTATTCCTAAGTATTTTATTTTATTTTTTGTAGTTTATGTAAATGAAATTGTTTTCTGGATTTCCTTTTTGAATAGTTTGCTGTTAGTGTATAGAAACACTACTTATTTTTATGTTGATTTCATATCCTGCAACTTTACTGAAATTATTTATTAGTTCTAATAGTTTTTTGGTTGAGTCTTTAGGGTTTTCTATATATAAGATCATGTCATCTGCAAACAGGGACTATTTAACTTCTTCCTTCTGAATTTGGGTGCTTTTTATTTCTTTCTCTTGCTTAATTGCTCTGGTTAGTATTTCCAGTCTGCTGGAGAGACGTGTTAAGAGTGGGCATCCTTGTCTTGTTCCTGATCTTAGAGGAAAAGCTTTCAGCTTTTCACCATTGAGTATGATGTTAGCTGTTGGCTTATTACCTATAGCCTTTATGTGTTGTGGTACATTCTCCATATATCTAATTTGTTGAGAGTTTTTATCATGAAAGGATATTGAATTTTGTCAAATGTTTTTTCTGCATCTATTGAGATGATCATATGGTTTGGGGCCTTCATTCTGTTAATGTGGTATATCATATTTATTGATTTGCACATGAAGAACCATCTTTGCAACTCAGGGATGAATCCCACTTGATCATGGTAAATGATCTTTTTAATGCGCTGTTGAATGAACATTTTAATGTGCTAGTATTTTGTTAAGGATTTTTGTATCTCTGTTCATCAGGGATACTGGCCTATAATTTTTCCTTTCTTGCAGTGTCCTTTTCTGGCTTTGGTGTCAGAGTAACACTGACCTCGTAAAATGAGTTTGATGTGTTCCTTCCTGTTCAATTTTTTTGGAAGAGTTTGAAAAGGATTGGTATTACTTCTTTTTTAAATGTTTGGAATAATTCAGCAGCGAAGCTTTCAAATCTTGGGCTTTTCTTGGATGATAGACTTTTTACTACTTATTCAATCTCCTTACCCATTATTTGTCTGTTCAGATTTTCTATGTCTTCATGATTCAGTCTTAGTAGATTGTATGTTTCTAGGACTCTATCCAGTTCTTCTAGGTTCTCCAATTTATTGGTATATAATTGTTCATAATAGTTTCTTATCATTTGTATTTCTGTGGTATCAGTGGTAATGTCTCCTCTTTCATTTCTGATTTTGAGTCTTCTCTCTTTTTACTTTGTCTAGCTAAGGGTTTGTCTATTTTGTTTCTCTTTTCAAAATACCAATTCTTTGTTTTGTTGATCTTTTCTATTGTATTTATGGTCTCTATTTCATTTATTCTGCTCTGATCTTTATTATTTCCTTCCTTCTCTAACTTGGGGCTCAGTTTGTTCTTTTGTTTCTGGCTCCTTGAGGTATAATGTTAGGCTGTTTATTTGGGACCTTTCTTCTGTTTTGATGTAGGCACTGACTGCTATAAACTTCCCTCTAAGAAATGCTTTTGCTGCATCCCATAAGTTTTGGTATATTGTGTTTCCATTTTCATTTGTTTCCGGATTTTAAAAATTTCCCCTTTAATTTCTTCTTTGACCCATTGGTTGATCAGGAGTATGTTGCTTAATTTCCATATATTTGTGAATTTTTGAAATTCCTCTCATTATTGATTTCTAATTTTATAACACTGTGATTGAAAAAGATACAATATAATTTCAATTATTTTATATTTATTAAGACTTGTTTTATGGCCTAACATATGATCTATTCTGGAGAACGTTTCATGTGCACTTGAGAAGAATGTGCATTTTTATGCAGTTGGATGGAATGCTATGTACATGTTTGTTAGGGCCACTTGTCCTAAAATGTAGTTCATGTCCAGTTTCCTTATTGATTTTCTGTATGGATGATCTATCCATTGTTGGATATGATGTATTGAAGTCCCCTATAACTACTGTATAGCCTTTCGGTCCTTCAGATCTATTAATATTTGCTTTATATGTTTGGGTGATCTGATGTTGGGTATTTATAATTGTTATAATCTCTTGATGAATTGACACTTCTATCATTGTACCTTTGTCTCTTTTTCAGTTTATGACTTTAAGTCTATTTTATCTGATATAAGTGTAGCTACACCTGCTCTCTATTTGTTTTCATTTGCATAGAATACTTTTTTCCATCCCTTCACTTTTAATCCATGTGTGTCTGTAAAGCTGAATTAAGTGTTTTGTGGGCAGTATATAGTTGGGTCTGGGTTTGTTGTTGTTGTTGTTGTTAAATACATTCAGATATTCTATGCCTTTTGAATAGAGAATTTAATCCATTTATATTCAAAGTAATTATTGCTAGGCAAGGACTTAACTACTAACATTTTGTTAATTGTTTTCTTGTTTTGTGAAGCCTTTGTTTCTTTCTTCCTGTCTTGTCTTCCTTTTTTTTTAATTTCGGCATATTATGGGGGTACAAATGTTTAGGTTATGTATATTGCCCTTGGCCCAACCCCCGCTGAGTCAGAGCTTCAAGCATGTCCATCCCCCAGATGGTGTTCATTGCACTAATTATGTGTGTATATACCCATCTCCTCCTCCCCCCACATCTGCCCAACACCCGATGAGTGTTATTCCTATATGTGCACTTAGGTGTTGATCAGTTAAAACCAATTCTGTCTTGTCTTCCTTTGTGATTAGATGATTTTCTGAATTGGTACATTTTGATTCCTTACCTTTTAATCTTTTGTGTATCTATTATATATTTTTTCTTTGTGGCTACCATGAGGCTTACATAATACATCTTAAGTTATGACAGACCATTGTAAGCTTATGATAACTTAACTTTGTATTAAAAAACTACACCACTCACATTTTATATTTTTGATGTCACAATGTACATCTTTTAAATTGTGTATCCCTAAACAAACTATTTTAGCTATTGTTATTTTAATGGTTTTATCTTTTAACCTTCATACTATGGATATATGTGATTTCTATACCATCATTAAAGTATTAGACTATTCAGACTTTTGCTATTTTTACTTTTACCAGTGAGTTTTATACTTTCATATATTTTCATGTTACTAATTAGCTCTTTTTTTTTTCTGCTTGAAGAACTCCTTTAGCATTTCTTATAAGACAAGTATAGTGGTGATAAACTCTTTGTTTTTGTTGTTGTTGTTTTGTTTTGCTTTGCTTTGTTTTTGTCTGGGAAAGTACTTACCTCTCCTTCATTTCTGAAGGACAGCCTTGATGGGTTCAGTATTCTTCGTTGGCAGTTTTTTTTTCTTTCTGTACTTTGCATCTTTCTATAGCATCTTATTCTCTCCTGGCCTAAAAATATGAAATGTTTCATGAATTTGGCTGTCATCCTTGTGCAGGAGACACATTAATCTTCTCTGTATTATTCCAGTCTCAGTGTATGTGCTGTGTAAGTGAGCACTCGCATTTCCTGTAGTTGCATCACCTGGTGACATATTGTCTTGCCTTACATTTATCTAAAAATATCTTCATTTTATCTTCAGTTTTGTAAGGTATTTTCACTTGATATAGAATTTTAGGTTTACAGAGGTTTTTTTTTTTTTTTCCTTTTAGCATTTTAATGTCCTGGCTTCAATTGTTTTGATAAGGAAAATCCCCATCTATTACTTGGCACAGCAGCCACATGAGACCCCCGCCCCTCACAGAAGACCCGCATCAGCATAATACTAACCTAATACCTGGCCCATCAACTAATCTATTACCTGGCACATCAGCATAACACTAAACCTATTACCTGGTGCATCAACATAACACTAACCTATTATCTGGCAGGCATTAGTCACCTGAGACCCCCACCCCTCGGACCATTCCAACTTAATAAAAGTGGGAAAAATTGGGTATACGGAGTTCAGAATTTGGTGGCGAGACCCCTCTGAGCCCGCCGGTGAATAAACCTTGATTCTCCGACTCTCCATGTGCCACTCAGTTTGTCCTTGGGACCGCCCGCTGTAATACTTGCTGTAACAGTTTGTGATGAGAAATCAGCTATCTCTGGACACTTTTTATATTTTCTGTTTATTTGTGTTTTTTGTAAGTTTACCTTTGATGTGCCTACATGTGATTTTCTTTGTATTCATCTTATTGGAGGTGTGCTGAGCTTTCTGGATCTGTGGGTTTCTTTTCTTGATCAAATTTGGAAAATATTTGACCAATATTTTTTCAAATATTTTTTCTGTTATATTCTCTTGTTCTTCTCCTTCTGGAACTCCATTTTCTCATTTGCTCAGCCATTTGATGTTCTCTCACAAATCACTGAGGCTCTGTTAATTGTTTTTTAACCTTTCTCCCTTCCATGCTTCTGTTTGGATGATTTTTATTGATCTATATTCCAATTCACTGATTCTTTCTTCTTCATCGAATCCACCATGATACTTTCCAACTTTTTTACCTTTTAGTTATTGTATATTTTAGTTCAAGAATTTCCTTTTGGTACTTTGTTATAGTATTCATATTTCTCTTCAACTTCCCCATCTCTTCACACATTAAATACATCTTTTCCTATAGATTTGTTATTCTATTTATCACAGCTATTTTTAAATTCCTGTCTTAGTCCATCTGGGCTGCTGTAAGAAACATAGATTAAATGGGGTGGTTTTTAGAAAACAGAAGTTTCTTTCTCATGGTTCCAGAGGCTGGGAAATCCAAGATCAAGGCACCAGAAGATTTAGTGTCCAGTGAGGGCCTGCTTCCTTATAGACAGCAACTTCTTGCTTTGTCTTCACATGGTGGAAGGGACTAGCTACCTCTCTCTGGAGTGCCTTTTATAAGGACACTAATCCCATTCATGAGGGCTCTGCCCTCATGATCTATTTGGCTTCCAAAGGCCCCATCTCCTAATATTACCATATTAACAATTATGTCTTAATATATCAATTTTGGAAAAACACAAACATTCAGACCATAGCAGTTCCACTCCAGTAATTTCAGTATCTGGTTCATTTGTCTTATAGAGATTGGGTTTTAAACTTTGTTAGGGGAAGTCTATTTTTATTTCCCCCTTAGTCCTGGAGTGAATCCTTTAATCTTAGAATATGGTGTTTAATCCCAGGGTGTGGCCCTTCTGGGGTTTCAGTATAAAGCTTGAGGTACTTACTAATTCTCTCTCCTTTGGTGGAATCCAAACTTTAAACTCTGTCTCCATGGGGGGCAGCTACCAAATCTTCCATTCAGTTGTGGTTTTATTTTTATTTTTTTTCCTTCAGCATTCCAGCTACTGTTTTCCCTAAAGGCTTTTTGCAATTTAAGTGTCAGCCAAGGAGATTGGATGCAGTTTTGAGGACGCCCCTTTTGTGGCTTCTTCCTTTCTGGGATTTCCCCCTTCAATTTCCAACTGCTGTGGCAGACCCAAGATACATCACCTAATTCCTCAACTCACTGCATCTTTCTGCTTCAGCTCTCCCTGAAATGCCCTGCCACACCACATAGACTGGGCACTGCCCTCAGATGAACAGCTGGATAAACCAGCTCTCTCACCCAGGGTGGTTCCCTTCTAAATCAAGTGTCAAATCCCCTCTAGTTTCTGTCTGATTTTGATAATTTTCCAGTACTTTCAAGCCATTATTTTTTTCTATTTTATCCATAGTTTATAATTAGTATCAGTAGGAGAGTTAGTATAATACAAGCTACTCTGCCATTACCCTAAGTTGGAAATCTCCTGGTTTTTCATTTTTAAAATGAGGATAAAATCTACTTCACAAGTTTTTTTCTCCCTCTGAGAATTAAATAGGAATATACATGTAAAATGCCTGGCATAGATAGATATTCAGGAAATGTTAGTTTCCTTCCCTTTATGTTGAATTGGCATCTGCTTCCTTCTCTTTTTCCTTCGTTAGCCCTTGCTTTGGTCTCTGGGTCCGATCTCCATCAGCCTAACTTCTTTCTCATGTGGCAGCCCATCAGGAATTTGATGGCAGAGATCACATCCTGAGCCTCTAAGCGCCCTTTCTCTTCAGGCTAAAATCCCACTTCTTTCCATTTCTCAGGCCATAGGTTTTCTCTAGGGAACCCGGAGTCCCTTTAACCATCATATTTTGTCATTGAGGAATGTCCGGAACTCAAGCTCCAGTTCTGGCATTTGTAAACTCTAGTTTGAGCAAGTCAAGGTATCTTCTGAGTTTCAATATCCCCATCTGAAAAATGGCATTAAATTCCTATCCAGCCTGTGTCTTGAAAATTCGGGTACCTCATACTTTAGCCAATGTTGGTAGGAAGGTTCGAGGAGAGGTCCCCACCTCCTAGGCTCCCCCTGGCACTGATGAGGGGACCGGGGAGCCTTTCCTCCAACTGTTTTGGTGGTTGGGAAGGAAAGGGGAGAGGGGCTGTTACAGCTGGAATTCAGTCTCTCTCCACCAGGGAGGCCTGTGGCGAGTTGTCTCTTGAATTACCAAAGGCGACCACATCTTCCCGCTGCAAACTACACTGTTTTTCCAAAGATCACTCGGTCTAGTCTCATCTGAGAAATCTGTATTCTTCCTGTTATTACAACTTTGACCCTCTTCTTTGAAAAAAAATAATGCTGGTCTTATTATCCTATAGGAACATTTTCCTCCCTCCTAAGTGTCTCTGTCTGAAATATTAGAATCATATACCACATCCCCCTAAAAGTTTCTTTTTGATCCCCAGATTTCTTTGGGGAAAAGGATAGTGGTTATAATTTGTTTGTTCTCCAAATGAGAGAAATGACTAGCAAAGACATAACAACTCCTTTATAAAATCCCTACACAAGTGAGTAGGGTGATCATAAATGTATTATCCAAAGAAGTATACTTTTGAGAGTGAAAAGAGACATTATTAATAATTATGCTATGACTGTCTCAGAACAATTGGAATGCGTATGGCATAGTGCAATTGGCTGCCTTAGGGTCTAACCTCTTGTAAAGATTCCTGATTCTTGAGGAAAAATGTTAGGCAACGGAATCACTAGACACGCAGATGAGCAGTCTTTTTCTCCATTCCTCTATAGAGCCTTTCTTTCTCAGGAACTTTATTGTTGGGAGAAGTGCAGAGGCTTAGACAGGATCGCCTGGGCAGAGCCCCCAGCATAAAGGACCAACATGGTCACTTTTGTCTGAAGCACATTCTCAGCTATGAAGGCAAAGACTTGAGCTCAAATCACCTTTTTGCAAGACAAGGACTCACTGCCCCTCATTGAGTTGCGTCCTGCCTGGCTAATATCTGTTTACTCACACAGCTCCTGCAAAAGGTCACTGCCTTCCCCCAGAGGTGCTGGCTTGCATGTAATGGAGCTGCAAAGTGACCCTCCTCTCCTCCCGTTCAATGCAGCCTAGTCCCAGCCCAAGCCTAAGTTCCAAACAGAATATTCAAGAAATATATGTGTTACACCTATTTTCTGAACAGGTGCTTTTTTTATGCTTTGCACCTTTTCACACTGCTATTATTGTGTCTAAAATGCCTTCTTCCTTTCTAATCCTTGCTATCAGTTAGATTTTACTCATTCTTCAAGTCCCAACTTGAATATCATGTGCTCCATGAAGCCTTTCCTGACGCCCCTCACCTCCACTAATCTGCTTCAGGTGTCAGAATCAATTAGAGTTTGGTTCTGCTAATTTAATTTTTCAAAAAGCATGACAGTAGCTTTTTAACAATAAACAAGACCCTGTTTGTCTTTCACATAGAAGAAGTGAGGTCAGTAGTCCAAGGCTGGTATCCTGGCTCCTTGGTGCCATCCGGGATTCAGGCTCCTATTTTTCTGTTTTGCAATCCTCAGAGCGTGGCTTTCTTCTCAAGGTCACCTCATGGTTCAAGACAGCTGCTGATGCCACAGATGTATGCCCATATAACAGCTGAAAAAGAAATAGCAGGAGGACAAAAAGAAGTTTTCCTAGCTTAATTAGGTCCTTTTTATGTTAATGTTGTGAATTACATGAAAAGATTTTCCTTATGTTAAACCAACCTTGAATTCCTAGAATTAAGCCACCTTGGTCAAATGCTTTCTCATTTATATACATTGCCACATACCATTTGCTAGTGCTTTGTTTAAGATTTTTGTACATGTGGTTCACAAGTGAGAAGGGTCTACAATTTTCTTTTCTCACACTGTTTTTGTCAGACTTTGGTATCACAATTATGCTAACTTCATAAAACAGGTAGAAACTCCTCTCACTCTTTGACACCTTGGAATACTTATGTAAGATTGGAAATTATTTGTTCCCTAGAATATTTTGGTAGAACCCACTGATGAAACCTTCTGGACCTGGAATTCTCTTTATGAGAAGACTTTTAACTATTAATTCAAGCTTCAACAATTCTAAGACTATACAAGTTTCTTATTGGTAAGCTATGTTTTCTAGGAATATGTTCATTTCATTGAAATTTTCTTTAATAAATTATTTTTGTCTGATTCTCCCATCTACCATTTCTGCAGCATTCCAGATAATATCTTGAGTTCTCTTTTCCAGTCCACAGATTCTCTCTTCATACATGTATAGTCAGCTGCTATGTCCATCCATGGAGTTTTCTATTTCATTATTATATTTTATTTTTATGATTCTCTTTGGGTCTTGAAATCTGCTTGCTCTTTTATGATGTTTTTGAGCATTTAACAGCTATAGTGACATATAATAAATGGCACATTTTATAGTGTATAATTTGATAAGTTTTGACCTATGTATACCTGTGAAACTATCACCACAATTAATAAAATGGACATGTCTGTCAGCCCCAAAAGTTCCCCTGTTCCCCTGGATAACCCCTCCTCTCTGCTCTTCCTTGCCCACCTCCCATCTCCAGGCAACCACCAATCTGCTTTCTGCCACTATAATTTAGTTTTCCCTTTTAGAATTTTATGTAAATGAAATAATATTATGGCTACTCTTTCTTTGTTGTTTCTTGGATTCTTTCATTCAACATAATTACTATTAGATTCATTTATGTTCTTGCATCCTTTTTATTGCTGAGTAGTATTTTACTCTGAATATGCAGCAGTGTGTCTATTTACCTGTTGATGGACATTTCCATTGTTGCCAGCTTGGGGCTATTACAAATAAAGGTGTTATGAAAATTGATACATAAGTTTTTGCATAGATATATGCTTTCATTTTTCCTGAGTACCTACATGTGGAGTGGCTAGGTGATATGGTAGGTGAATGCTTAACCTTTTAAGAAACTGTCAGCTCTTTTCAAAGTGGTTCTACCATTTTGCATTCCCATCAGCAGCATATGAGGTTGTAGTTTTTCCACAACTTTACCAATACTTGGTATGATTAGTCTTTTTAATTTTAGATGGTCCAATAGAGCTTTCTTACTGTGGTTTAAATTTGCATTTTCTTTGTAACTAAGGAAGTTGTATCTTCTCTATTTCTTTTTCCTGGTCAGTCTGGGTAAAGACATCAATTTTTTGATCTTCTCAAAGGATCTACTCTTGATATTGTTTTCTGTTTTTTATTTCATTGATTTCCACTCTGATTTTTATTATTTTTTTCCTGCTGCTTATTTTGAGTATCATTTACTCTTTGATTTCTAATTTATTCAGGTGGAAGCTGGGACCATTGATTTGAGACCATTATTCTTTTTAATATAGAAGTTTAATGTTATCAATGTCTCTCCTTTAGCTGTATCTCACAATTTTGATACAGTACGTTTTCATTTATATTCAAATCAAAATACTTCCTAATTTCTTTTTTTGTTTCTTCTTTGAGGTACGGGTTATTTAGAAGTTTGTTATTTAACTTACACATATTTAGATATTTTAGTAAAACCTTTAGTAATCATTGCCACCAAAGGTACACAACTAGAATGTGTAATTACTTGCCCTGCCCACAGCCCCTTTGGGAAAGCCTGCCCAACCTCAAAAGGGCTGTTCCACGTTCTGCATGTTCTTACCTTCCCCTTTCCCCAGCACATGTCTGGACAAGAGCTAGACACTTGTCCAAAGACTATTCATGGGCCAATCAAACCACTTAACTCCAGAATTTAAATATGAGTCAGCACCTCTAGGCAATGATGGGAATTTGAGTTGAAATGTACGGTCAAGGATGGAGTAGCTTCTACATGTAATATCCCATTCATGCTGAAGTTATAGGGAGCAGAAACCACGAGGCTGCAGAGGAAGCAGTCTGGTAGAGGAGGAATATAAAACAAGAGATCATGTGTGCCCTGTGAAGGCGATGAGGAGAGAGAAGCTACCTCCCTTGCTGACATCACAGACCCTAGTTGTAGGCCCACCTGTCTTCGTGCCCTGGATGCTGTGACATCCTTCCTTGCGATAGAGACTTAGACTTTCCCGTTCAAGACCCATTCTCCCATTTCTAATTTTACTCAGTGTGGTAATTTGCACAACCAAAAGACTACATCTCCCACCTCCCTTTACAGCTAGATCTGGCCAAAGAGAAGTAATGGAAGTTGTTGGGTAGAACTTCCTGGAAGGCTCTTAAAAGGGGGGAAGAAAGCTGGATGCACTTTTTGCCCCCCTCATCCTTCTTCTAGCTGCCACCTGGATTGCAGAGTTGATGGTGAAACCTCCAGTGTAAAGATGGATTCCTTGGCTAATGATGATGGCGAAGAGAGATGGAAGAGGTCTGAGCTCCTGATGATGATCAAACTGCCGTATTAGCCTGAGACCATCTACTTCCCAGTTTTTTTTTCTTCTTTATTTTTCTTTTCTTTTTTTTTTTTTTTTTTTGAGACAGGGTCTCACTCTGTCACCTGGATAGAGTGCACTAGCATCATCATAGCTCACTGCAGCCTCAAACTTCTGAGCTCAAGCGATCCTCGTGCCTCAGCCTCCCAAGTATCTGGGACTACAGGTGTGTGCTACCATACCTCGCTAGTTTTCTATTTTTTGTAGAGATGGAGTCTTGCTATGTTGCTCAGGCTGTTCTTGAACTCCTGGTCTCAGGCAATCCTCCTGCCCTGGCCTCCCAAAGTGCTAGGATTATAGACACGAGCCACTGCACCTGACCCCCAATTTCTTTTAATGAGAGGGGGAACAAGCTCTTTGTGCCAACTTTGCCCCCTTGAGAGCCAGAGACATTCACAATATAGGACTTTCACAGAGCCAGGACTCACTCAGCAAATGTTCCATGTTAAGAATACGTGAGCAGCCCATGAGCCAATACATGAGCCCTGCCTCATGGTGACCAGGGTCCCATGTCCTTCCAGGGTCCCATGTCCTTGAAAGAGGTGGAAGAGCAGATGCTGACTGCTCAGAGCAAGAACAGACTGCTTTGTGAGTGGCTGCCCAACAGCATCAAGGTGCCGCTCCTCCAAGACTCCTGGAGATCATGTGAGGTGCCTCTTCTTGGGGCGGCAAGGTGGCACCCATGCCTACTGGCCACTGCACCACCCTACACGAGCTGTTTAAATCCATCTGGGAACAGTTTTCTGCCACGGTCACTGGAAGGCCTTCCTTCACTGGTTTACAGGGGAGGGGACAGGCGAGGTGGAATTCACAGAAGCAGGAAGTGGCACGAATGCCCTGGTGTTGGAATCCCGGCAGTGTGAAGAAGCTATGGTGGAGGATGGAGGAGAAACATTGAAGATGGAAGAACAGATCAGGGAACAAAGAAGCCTCTCTGCTTCACAGCCTAAACACCCACGTGTTTCTTTAACCCTTCACAACTGAACACTTGTACAGCTTTACCATGAATGGCCACTGGGTCTAATGGCTCACATGGGTCTGAATACGTTACATAGGGCCCTCACAGACACCATAAACTTGTAACCGAAGCCATCTGGAACACAGAAAGTACACTAAAATAGCAAGGGATTGGCAATCCCACCAAACAAATCAGATGACGAGAATTTTCTACCGAGGTTGAAAAAACTGATCTGCCACAGCCTCATTTTCCATCATTTGGCCATGTTCTGAGATGTAGCATGAAGGGTAGTTAGAATAATTAATAGTTTTCTGTGCTTTTTGATGAAATCCTAAAGTTATGCAGTATTGTTATGTCTTGAATATGCAAAACTCTTTGAAACAATCTTTTCATTATAGAATGCTAAAAATTGTGAAAAGAAGTTTGTTGAAAAAAGTTTGGCAGTATCTAGTAGGATTGACCGTATGCAAACCCTATAACCCTACAATCCCCTCATAAGTGTATGCCCTAGAGCAGGGGTTGGCAAACTTTTTTTTGAAAAGGGCTAGATAATAAATCTTTTTGGCTTTGCGGTCCATAAGGTCTCTGTGGCAGTTCCTCAGTTCTGCATTCACAGAGCAAAACAAGCCATGAATAATATGTAAACAAATGGGAGTGGCTGTATTCCAATGAAATTTACTTAGAAATACAAGTCGTGGGCCAGATTTAGCCAACTCCTGCTGGAGACACTCATGCAGATGTGTGCCAAAATATGGGTACAAGAATATTATCGCAGTATTGTTTGTAATAGTCCCAAACTGGAAATGACCCAAGCCCAAATGTCTCTCACCAGGACACTCAATAAATAAACCAAAGTATATGTATCCATGGAATATCAAACAGCAAATCAAATCATCTCTATAGTACATACAACAATATTCTTTTAAGACTCATGGAAGAATCGTAAAAACAAAATGTTAAGCAAAAGTAGCCAGACACAAAGGTGTACATTCTTTATGACATTTGATTGGGTAAAACTAAACTATATTGTCTATGAATGTATACTTAGGTGGTAAAACTGTCACATAAAGCAAACAAGAAAGTACAGTGAAAGCCAGAAGGCAAGAAGCAATGGTGACCAGGGCAGGTTCATCATAGAAGGGCTTTGGGTGCTGGCAATGTCCTACTCCTCGATGTAGATCATTATCTACAAAGATATTCACTATTTAATATTTTATAGAAATTGCACATATAGGTTTTTATATACTTTTTTGTATATGCGTAAGTTTCATGAGAAAAATGTGGGTTTTTTTTTTTTTTTTTAGTACTTTCCACCTATAAAGAGCTACACACAACAAATGTTAATGAGATAATGTCTGGTTCTCTCTTAACTGAAAGGTGACACTCACAGTTTTTATTTTCCATGTAAAAGCAGGTGCCTGACCTGCCCTGCGTGCTGGGAGCTGAGGCTGACCAGCAATATGAACAAATCAGAAGCGTATCAGCCCACACTTTGCACCCATGTAATTCCACATGCATGTAACATAATTTCTTAGTAGTTCATGTGCTTTTTATTTTGCAATCTGCAAAACACTAATGTGCACACCTTTGAGAAAAACGTCTGCATTGTTCCTGCAAGTGAAATCAGACACCGACTACGTGGCATTCTGGAGTAGTTGGGGTCTGCAGCTGTCTTCCTTCTTTTACTCTGAAAAATATTATGAAATTGAGAAGTGCTATCTTTGATAGTGTCTCCTGGGAGCAGAGCACGTGATGAACAGACTTCCACCGTAGAAGAGATGGGTGAGGAGGTTAAGTAAATTTTCTTTGTGTAGTTCCCATTAAACTTCAATCAGAGTTACAGAAAGAAATTTCCTCCAGGCGGCTGCGAATACAGGTATTGGTTTGACTTTAATAAAAGTCATAACTGATCTCTCTGAGGTCTCTCGTGGAATGAGCTCAGCAGAATTCAGGCAGGTCCTTGGGAGGAAAAGCGCCACTTAAACATCGCATTATCCTAATAATCCCATTCCAGAGCCACCGTCCCATTATTTTAAAGGTCTTCATTTGCAAATTGTGGTATTTGAAAGTTTTCTTTTTACATTATTGCAGAAAGTGGGATGGATCTTTCTGAGAGCCGCACACCTATTTACAGACCCCTCTCCTTGCGGGCCGGTGCAAGGCGGCAAGGGGGGTCATCCCGGCCACACTGTGCCTTCACATCCTGGCTTTGATTAAACCACCTGTTTAAAGGGACACCTGCTTTGGAGGCGAGACTTCTTCACTGAGATTTGTTAAAAAAGAAAAAATATTCTCTCATTGCTAAGAATAGCCACGGCCACGATGGAGATCAGGGTAATGTCCTAAGACATGAAATCTCATCCATTTGGTTATCATACAGCAAATTTTTTCGGGGCACCTACTATGTGTTAGGCACTGCTGTAGGCACTGGAATAAAGCAGGTATCAAGGTAGATAAGAAATTTGCAATCTAGTAAGGGACACACCCAAGCGACAAGAAAAAATAGTAAGATAATTTCAGATAATGGTAAGAAGATATGAAAAAAATAAGATTGGATAATAGACTAGGTGATGATTTGGGATGGGGGAACCAATGTAGACAGAGCAGTCAAGACCCCTCTCAGAGGGTAACATGATAACTAGAATTGACAACTGATTGATGAGAAGGAGCCATCCATGAAAATATTTCAGAGAAAGGGCGTTCCAGGGAGAAGGGACAGCAAGTGCCAGGTGCTTAGAGGAAGAATTTGGTGACACCAGGGTGTCTTAAATGAGGGAAGTGGGATACAAAACACATTTGGGAAAGTAGGCAGAGGCCAGTTCCTACAGAGCTGTGTGGGCCATGGTAAGGCTTTAGATTTTATCGTATGTGCAAAATCTCTTTACTCTTTTAATATGTAAATAAATATTTCTTAGGACAATATCTGGCTTTCTTCCTAGAATGCAGAGGTACTTGGATGGGTGTGAGGGAAAATGCAAGGTGGCTTTGAATCCTGGCTTTGCCACTTGACTCATGGATGGCTTTGAGTAAGGTTCCCCAGCTGCTCCAAGCCCCATCCATAAAATGGGGGTGACAGCACCCGCTTCGCAGTGTCTGTGAACCCCCCGCCCAGTGTTGACACCCGCAGGCACTTGATCATGTTCAGCACAATCTTATCTGAATGATCCCCCGAGAACCCGCAGAGCCTCTAGGGAAGCCTTCTTTTCGGTAAAAGATCGTCATTTACATTGAGGTCAGGCCAGCGATAATGCATCAGGAAAAATCTGAAGACGTTAACAGGTCCTGGGCCGGCAGCTCTGGGATGGTGGGACAGGCACTCGGATCTGGTCTTAGCTCTGCTGATCGCTCACTGAATGATCTCAGGAGACCGGGCCTCAGTTTCCAAATATGCAAAACAGGAGTAATCATCATCCTAATTCCGGCCCTGCCCACCTCAAGAGTTCTGAGGGCTTCAAATGCAATAATGGACGTGACCCTGAGGGCTCTGCACAGGTGAAAGTCAGCCTCACGGGCTCCTTGTGCCAACGCTTCACTCTCCGTCCAGAGGGGGAACAGATAAGACCTCTGGAAAAGTCTCGAGGCAATGCTGGGAGCTGGAGAAGGGAGCAGACGACTGCCTTCTGGACTTCCCCTGGACTTACTGTCTAATCAAATTAGAAGCATTTATTTATGAATTTGCTTGGGTGTTCTGTAATTTACATTCTTTATCAATGACTTTGGTATAATTCCTTGGTCAAATGTCCCCTCTCTTTGAGAGGGTAAGAGTACCGGTCCTAACGGGCCCGTCCTAATCCCTTCTTCCCCTCCCCCTTTCCTCGCTTTGCTCCTTTCTGCTGAAGCAGAACCAACAGACCAGCTTCCACCCTGGGCCACCCAGGAGTCTCAGGATGGAGACAACGCTCTGGGCAGCCCAGTCACAAAGGAAGTGTAAGACTGTTGCAGGGATTCCAACTTCCCTGCCTCTCTGATGAGAAAGGGTCCCCCTCCGACTCCAGGAGTTCAGGATTGCAAAGAGGCTTGAGCCTCCCTTCATTTCTGCCTTTTGCCTGAGCAAAGGGACACAGACGGGAGAGGCGTGGCTGGGACCAGGCGGGGCTGAGGGGCTGCAGGGAGTGGACAGGACAAAGCTCACCCTCGGAGGGAGTGGCGGCCCCGGTGACAAGGCTGGAGCTTGGAGAAAGTCAGAACAGCTCCAACACGATGTCAGCAGATAAATGGATCTCTGCACCTAAACGGAGATAGGGACCTAAAGGGACAAACGCAGTTGAGCCATGAACATTTGGGCACAACAGGAGGAGAGGAGGAATGTAAACGTAGAATCAGCTGGGCTTTGTTTTGGGTGTTTGTTTGTTTGTCTTTGCATCTTTTGCTGACTTGGATGCAGGTCTGTTTCCAGAAGTTCTGGAAATGAAGATAATGGAGTGGGAGCTGGAGGGCGTCTCTCCACCCGGGAAGCCTGATAACTCACGTTCTCCTACTTGATGGACAGGACAGTCCTGTGCAGTGGGTAGGAGTCATCATTATTCCCATTTATAGGTGAGAAAACTGAGTCCGAAGTGATTAAGGACTCGTCCTTTGAGACACAGCTTATAGACAGCCAGGCCTCTACTTAAGTCACCAGTTCTAGTCCGGAGCCTCCTGGCTGGCCGGGACTCTCACCACAGGTCCTCTCACCACCCTCAGTGCCAACCGCACCCCTGTACGGCCATCACCTGCACCCCAGAGGGAAGGGTGAGGGTCCAGGCCCCCGGGGATGATGCCGACTGCTGGCCGGGACTCTCACCAGAGGTCCTCTCACCACCCTCAGTGCCAACCGCACCCCTGTACGGCCATCACCTGCACCCCAGAGGGAAGGGTGAGGGTCCAGGTCCCCGGGGGTGATGCCGACTGCTCATTAACTGAAAGGAGAAGTGGACCCATCACTCTCTCTTGTTTAAAGGAACAATTTGTACTGATTAAGAAAGGCATTTGTTCAAGTCCGCAAATCCTTTTAAGAACTAGCATCCACTCCCGTGCTGAAAGGGCTCTCGCTCAGAGCTTCTATCTAACTGATGATAATTACTAGTCAATTATTCTTTTGTAAAGCCCTTGGGCCCTGCAGAGCACCCTGACGGGTGGTGCCCCAGGCCCCGCTCTGCCCCTCACATCAGGAGCCCAAGCCAAGCTGCTGGGCTCCCTGGGGGACAAGCAACAGGCCCCGTCTGGTCTGCAGCCCACATTTTTTGCCATATAAAATACAGATGTGTCCGTTGGGACATACTTAACTTAAAAATTATGTGCTATTTATCTGAAATTTAAATTAAATGAAACTTTGAATGGGGACCTGTACTTTAATTTGCTAAACCTGACAGCCATACATGCCACTCTCCCCGTTCCCACGAGCCTGCCTCCACGCACCTTAGGTCATGAATGACCCCTTGGGGAAGATGCCTTTTCTTCCCTGGACTTCCCACGGCTTGGGTTTCCCAGAATCTCTGGGGATTGGACGGGCGCAAATGCGAATTCATGCCATCTCTATGCCAGGCTCGGTACTTTACATATTATAATATATTTTAATCCACACCACAACCCTCGGAAGTAGGTGTTCTTAGCCCATTTCACAGATGAGAAAATTGAGCATCAGGAAAACTTTCCTAACTTTCAAATATCCTCCTTCTGTAAGTGGTAAGACCAAGACTTGAATCCATGTCCGTGGGTGTCAGAGAGGAGCGGATGCAGCTCTGGGATGCCACCGCTCCAGGGCTCTGTTTCCCTTGTAAAAGGAGAGATGATGGGCACGATGGCACCAGCCACACAGGGAGACTCAGATGAGACCCTGTGTTGACAGAATCGCCCCAGGCCTGGCACATGGATAGGGCTGGCACATGAGGATGGCTTCGGGGCTCGTTTCCAGCGTTCGTCGTTGGTAGATCCAAGGCCATTCAGTACCTACAGCAAGGCAGTGTGACCTAGAAGATCCTATTTGGCAGAAGCAGCAGCTTCAGGAGGAGACTGAGGACCAGGACATCCTTGCAGCTCTGCACTCATTCTGGAGGCCCCAGGTGTTCTGTCTTTAAGCGTCAGCTTTGTTGTCTATAAAATGAGAAATAATTGTGCTCAAAGCCTCAGTGTGCGGAGTGATGGGTTGATGGGTTGATGGTTCAGCAGGGCTTTTGATGTCCCAAACCCATGCGTGGTCCAAGGCCACATGTGAATGCATTCATCACCCCTGGGCATCTCCTGAGCTGTGTGTGCCGCATTGGAGGTTCTTGGCAATGAAACCTTGTCCTACAGGGAGGACAGTGTTCCTCAGCTTCCCTTCCAGGTGGTGCTGGGCACTGCCCTCTCCCTACCTGAATGTGGTCCCCTCCCACCTCTGCTATGATCTGCTGCCTGACCGCACTTTCTTTCAGAACATACCCTGGCCCTGTCCAGGTAAGTTATGGACCCTCTCCACGAGATAGGGCAAGTTCTAGGTCCCAACACCCTTTGTCAGTCCATCAGGCTGGGCCATGCCACTTGGGGTCCCACAATAACACAGGTAAACAGCTGGAAGGAGTTCCAGGAACTGGTGCTCTCATACGTCTTCTGAAGCCTACTGTAATAACCCACGGAATGTGTGGTTTGTGGACAGAGTAAAAAATAAATTCTGTATCTAAGTGGCATGTCTCAGAGGACTTACAGGTCCTCCTGTTACTGCACTAAATGACCATCTGGTTACTAAAAAGGGCCGGGGGCAGGAGAGGTAAAGTCCAAGGACCTCCCAGGCCTCCCTGGGGAAGCAGCAGGGTTGACGACAGGAAATGGCATGTAGGTGGATTGGTAGATGGTGGGCCCTAGGTAGAGTGGGTAATGGTGTCCAGAGGAGGCTCAAGCTCTGAGATGAGAGTGCCCATGGCTGTCTCGGTCATTGCTGTAGATCACTGTCTTGCACATGGTAGGTCCTCAGTAAATATGTAGTGATGGATGGATGGATGGATGGACAGATGGATGGATGGGTGCATGACATCTGACAGGCAGGTACAAGGCAGCACTTTAGCGGAAAAAGCCAGGACAACACTCTAGAAGAAAGTCAAGAGCAGCAGTCTGGGCCACCCTGTGCACTGGTGGGGAAGGATGTTGGTGGGGAGACTCTGGCCTGGAATCGGAGCCTTAACAAAAAGATGGAGTACGACTATGCTGCTGAGCTCTCAGAGAACATCTCCACGCACCCTCTCTCTTCCATTTCACAGGGCCCGAAACCTTGGTGCATTCCTGACTCCTTTCTCCTCCCATACCCTACACCCCATGTATCAGTAAATCCCATTGGCTGGATCTTAAGCATGTGAGAATGCGATTACGTCTCACCCATCTGTACGGTGAGTCAAACCCCATGAGCGTCTCTTACCTAGATGAACACTTTCTATAGCTCCCACCTTCTCTTTGCTTTTGCCCTCGCTCCTGACGCCTCCTCCCCGCACAGCAGCTGTTGTGACTCCGTGGAACAAGTCAGGCCAGATGGTACCACTTTGATGCTTGGAATCCTCTAAAGCTTCCCACCCCCAGCTCACTCAGAGTCATAGTGTTCGCAGTGTCCTGCAAGGCCCCACACAGGCTGGCCCCCAGTCTGCCTGCCCTTCACTTACTCTCCTGCCCCTCTGGCCTGCCCCAGCCTGCTCACCAATCCTCAGACACAGGGGTGCGTTTCTCACCCCAAGGCTTCTGCACTTGCTCTTCCTTCTGCCTGGCCACTTCTAGGTATGCCTGGCCCGGCTCTGAGGTCAGCTGGATATGAGTGTTATATTCGGTATATCTGCCTTGCCGTAAGGTAATTTATGTTACTGGCTACCTGGTCTTCTGGATCCTAAGCTGGCTCTTCTGCTGGCCAGGCATACCTAGCATATGCTCAGTTCCTTGCCAGGAAAAAAAGCTAGTAATGTTCAGTGACTCAGCCTCTGGAGCGAGGAATTTGAGAACAGGGTATGTATGGTTGTGCATGTTGTACACTGCACAAAGGCACAAATCAACGTGGCCAATAGGGTCTGGAATCCAGCCTGGGTGCTGCTTGCCAAGATTGCCAAGTGGTACACCACTGTGCAGGGTTTCATCCCCCCGGAGGAAACGTACCATCTCCTAATTCACACAAAGGCACTGTATGAGCCAGCAGTGAACTGCTTGGGAAGCTGACACTGCTGTAGGGGCTGGCTGGATGACAGGCAGTTGACATTTAAGCGGAGGGCCCAGAAGGCAGGTGCTGCAGCCTTAGTTCTGATCCTGGAAACAGTGGCTACTGGGTGGGAAACAAGCAACAGGCAGGTGCTAGGGACCAGCTGGGTGGTGGGAAAACCCCTGCCCCTCTCTGCCCTTCCAAATGTGTAATGTGGGTTCCAACAAGGCCAAGGATGGGGTGGCCTAAAACTCACTTATGATTTAATAAAAAACTGCTGACCCTTCTGCAGAAAAGGACACACACCCCCTAAATTTTGCACACAATTTCCAGAGACCCACACCACTCAACCTACCCCACCCTCTATCTGTGCCGCTGCTAATCCAGAGTGTCTTTAAAAGTCCTCCCAGCTCAGAGGCGAAGTCTAAGCAACATCTAAACACTCCAAGGAAGCACCTGCTCCGTGGCAGCTGTGCTGAGAGCTGGAGCTGCAGGCAGGATGGAGGTTTTTGGAAACCACAGGGGAGGGTGGCTCCAGAGAGCAGGACCCCACTTGACCCAAAGACCAGGGACTTCAGGAGGAAGTTTCTCTTCCTCTTCCCCCCTCCCAACCCCAGAAGCTCTGTTCCGGGTTCCATTCCTTTTCCCTCTGGAGGGAACAGGCAGAGCCCAGGCCACCTCCTCCCCGGCATAGACAGCCCCATCACCAAGGGGCCCAGACAATTAATTACCCACCACCATGGCGCCGTTTCGCCTTCAATTTTCCTGACTACTACAGGATTAACTCAATCTGTGAGACTTCACTGGGCCATTTAAGGGAGCATCATAACTGTTTCTGTTCCCCAGAAATTGTAACCTGGACTCGGTTTTGTAATGCTAATTGCCTTATCTTCATAAATTCTACAGTCTTACATAATTTACCCGCATTGTAGCAGGATTTCCCAAGAATAAAAAAGCAGGTGCCGTCAATGGTAATTTGAATAAGAAAAGACATGTTAAGTGGTTCTTCTCTCACTAGTAATAGAAATTAATTAGCTTTGAGCGGCTTTGGAGGTTTTTGCATTTTTTGCTGTAACCTGTTATGTTTTCTAATTGTATGGAAAGAAGGTTTGATTTGATCACATTATTTGGTGACGGAGAGGCCTCTGTTTGGAGTCAAAGGTACAGGAACAGTGGCAGCCAGAAGTGTGGGAAGCCACCGGAGGTGTGCAGAGAGGAACGTGGGCTCTGCAGTCAGGCAAACGCGAGCTCTGAGCCAGGGCGAGCCTCTCGCTCGCTCTGTGACCCTGGACAAATCACTTCCCCTCTTTAAACTTCAGCTTTCTCATCTGTAAGACAGGGGTCATGAACTCTAACTAGAAGCCGGGAGGGACACAGAGCTGAGCTGTTGGAACACTGGCTCTGGATCTGGACATACCCAGCTTTGGATCTGGGGTCCGCCTGCCACTTACTCGTTCTGTGACTTTTCCAGTTAGAATGCCTTTAACTTCAAGAAACATAAATGCTATTTAAACCAGCTTAAGCAATACAAAATGCATTACCTTGCATGAGAACATTAGAGCTAGTGCAGGCTGCAGGGAGGGTACCATGAACTGATGGATCGATATCATCAAAGACCCAGGTCTACTTTCTCTCTTCACTCCGCCACACTCAACACTGGCCCTCCCCTCCCCTGGCAAGGAACACAAGCTTCCTGGCTCACATCTAGCAAAAGAGGGATGAGCCTCTCCCCCTAACACGGGATATAAATCCTTCCCTTTGGTCTAGCGGAGCCAATTATGTTGCCAGTGCACCCCTGGAGCAATGACTGATTCCAGGAGAAGGCCACACGTGGATTGTTCCACTCATGGGAATTTACATCCATAGCGCTGGGACGGGGTCCGCTCCCCTCTGAATCACATGGGGGAGGGATTATTAGGATGTGGATAGGGAAGGAGCAGCTCATGGGATCTCCACAGTGGTAGGAACACTATGCTCTCGTGGCAACTGCAATGACCTTGGGCAAGTTACTCATCCGCTCTAAGATCTGCCTCCTCAGCTGTGAAACGGAGACAGTAAAAACACCACCTCTAAGCTGGCCATGATCTAAGGCATGGCAGGCCCTCCATGTGCTTTAGTTTCTTCCTCCCGCTTCCTGTTCTCTTCCCTTGAAAGAAATCCTCTAGCAAATCATTCAGAGCAACTCTCTGGGCTTTGGAAGGACTAAAAGCAAAAGAGGAGGGGAATGAAAGAAGCCGTTTCCCTGAGTGTGTTCTTCAGAATGGCACCTTTTCAACCACAGCAAAACTATAATTAAGGGAATATATTGCCAAAGATAGAATCAAGGGAATGTGACTATGACAAAAAGCAGCATTAGGAAAGCAAGATGGCGGGGCGCGGTGGCTCACGCCTGTAATCCTAGCACTCTGGGAGGCCAAGATGGGAGGATTACTTGAGGTCAGGAGTTCGAGACCAGCCTGAGCAAGAGCGAGACCCTGTCTCTACTAAAAATAGAAAGAAATTAGCTGGACAACTAAAAATATATAGAAAAAATTAGCCGGGCATGGTGGCACATGCCTGTAGTCCCAGCTACTCAGGAGGCTGAGGCAGAAGGATTGCTTAAGCCCAGGAGTTTGAGGTTGCTGTGAGCTAGGCTGATGCCACGGCACTCTAGCCCAGGCAACAGAGCGAGACTCTGTCTTAAAAAAAAAAAGGAAAGAAAGCAGGACCATGAAACACATGGAGAAAGTAGTCAAAAGGTTGATACTTTTTTTCACACACTGGCACCCACCCTCCCCCACCAGCTCACTCTCCCTGGATGGTCCCACCCTGAGTCCTGACTCCAAATCATGGCAACCCAGGTGAGTGACAAGCAGGTCCCTTAGCCAAGGAAAAGATGTCCCAGAGACTCAGGGACTCTCCCCCCATCCATCAGAGCCATAGAGACAGAGCTGGAAGGTAGCTCTCCAGTCAGCTGGCTGAAGCCCCTCATTGTACAGTTTCAAAAACTTTGAAGTCCAGTGATTATCAGACTGGATAAAAATGCAAGATTCCATGATTTTCTGTCCACAAAAAGATGCATTTTAAATGTAACAACACAGATAGATTGAAGGGAGAAGATATATCATGCTCTTTCTTATGCAAACAGTGAGCATACAAAAACCACTGTGGCTATATTAATATCAGACAAATTAGACTTCAAGATAAGGAATATTATCAGGGACAAAGAGGGCTATTTCATAATGATAAAAAGGGTTAATTCATCAGAAAGACATGACTATTCTAAATGTACCTATTAATGGATCGTCAAAATAAAGCAGACATTATCTATCATGGTTGGAGATTTCAATACCACCCTCTCAGTAATTAAGAGACTAAGTAGACAAAAAAGAATCAGTAAGGTTATAGAAAATTTGAACAACACTATCAACCAACTTTACCTAATTCACATTTATAGAATGCTATACCCCAACACCTGCAGAATATACATTCTTTTCAAGTGCACATGGAATGTTCACCAAGATAAGCCATTTGCTGGACCATAAATAAGTTCCAATAAATGTCAAAAAGATTGGAAACTTACAGAGTATGTTCTCTGACAGTAGTGGATTTAAATTTAAAAATGAATAACTGTAAAATATCTGGAAAATCTCCAAATACTTGGAAATTGAAGGATGCACTTCTAAATAACCAATGCCTCAAAGAAGCAATGATAAAGGAAAATGTAAAATATTTTGAACTGAATGATAATGAATATACAACATGGCAAAACCTGTGGGAGGTATAGTCAAAGCAGTGTTGAGAGGGAAATTTGTGTGTGTGGATGTGTATGTTTATGTGCATTTAAATGCTCATATTGGACAAGAAGAAACATTTTAAAGCAAATGATCTAAGTTTCTGCCTTCATATGCCAAAATAAGAGGAAAGTAAATCAAGGTAAGTAAAAGGAAGAAAATAATAAAGATACGAGCAGAAATAAATTAAATAAGAAAAAAGCAAAGAAGCAAGAAAATTAACAAAGCCAAATTTAATTCTTTGGAAAGATCATATAAAATTGAAAAAATCCTAGCAAGACTGATCAGAGAGAGACAGAGAGAGAACAGTATTAGGGTTAAAAGAGATATCACAGAGGCTACAGATATTAACAGAAAAATAAAGCAATATTTTGCCAACAAATTTGATAACTTAGATAAAATGGACAAATTCCTTAAAAACACACACATGCAAACACAATTTATCAAAATTGACACATGAAGAAATAGAATATTGGAATAAACCTATGTTAAATAATTTGAATTTGTAATAAAAAATCTTTACATAAAGAAAATTATAGACTCAGCTGAGTTTACTGTGAGGTCTATTAAACATTTACAGATAAATAGCCTCAATTTCACACAAATTCTTCCAGAAAGTACAGAAGGATAGAACAATCCCCAGCTCATTTCTCTAAAGCCAGCATAACCTGATACCAATACCAGACAATGAAATTACAAGAAAAAAAGTCATATACCAATATTTTTCATGGACCTGGGTGAAAAAAATCCTTAATGAAATATTAATAAATTGGATCCAGAAATATCTTTATCCCAGGAATCCAAGGTTGATTTAATATGTGAAAATCAATGTCATTCACTACATTACAAAAATAAAGGAGAAAAATCATCTTAATAGATGCAGAAAGATCATTTGAGAAAGTCACACACATTCAGCTGTCAGAAAGTTCCTCAATATGATGAAGGGCATTATAAACAACAACAGTAATGATAACAAGAACTACAACAACAGCATCCTACCATGAACACTGTATCTAGTGGGTAAAATACTAACAATGTCCACCTGACACTGAGAAGAAGGTGAGGATATCTGCTGTCACCACTTCTGTACAGCATTGTATTAGAGGTTCTATCCAATACCATTTGGAAGAAAAAGAAATAAATATTGGAAGAAAGTAAAACTGTCTTTTATTCAACAATGATATTTATGGAGAAACTGCAAGAAATAAAAATTTTGAAACTACTCAAACTAATGCTAATTTAGCAAGATCGCTAGTATGTAAGGTTAATGTATGCAAAGCAATTTTATTTCTATATACTAGCAGGAAATAATTAGAAAATTTCATTTACAATAGCATAAAAACATAAAATATTTAAGAATAAATTTAACAAAGGATGTGCAAGACCTTTACATTGAAAACTGTAAATTATTAAATTAAAGAATACCTCAATAAATGAAGAAATATACCATGTTTATGGATTAGAAGTCTCAGTATTGTTAAGATATCAATTCTCCCTCAAATGTCTATAGATGCTATGCAATCACAATCATAAATTCAATAAACTGTTTTTTTAAGTGAAATTGATGTTATTTTTAATATATATGTGATATTGCCAAGGGTCTAGAATAGCTAAAATAATCTTGAAATAAAGAACATAGTTGGAGGACATTTCCTGATTTCAAGACTTATAAAAAGCTTGTACAACTACAGTAATCAAGATAGTGTAGTGTGGAGATAAAGATAGACAATTAGATCAATGGAACAGAATTGAGTCCAAAAATAGATCCATACATATGCAGTCATTTGAATTTTAACAAAAGCACCAAGGCAATTCAATGTGGAAATGAAAATCTTCTCAACAAATGGTGCTGGAAAAAAAAAAACATGAAAGGAAAAAAAAAAAAAAGAACTTCAACTCCTATCTGACACCATATACAAAAATTAATTTGGCCAGATAATAAACCTAAAAGCAACAGCTGAACCTCTAAAGTGTTGAGAAGAAAACAGAGGAGACAATCTGTAACATTGGGGTAAACAAATATTTTTTAGCACATGGAAAACACTAATCATTTTATTTGTCAATTACACCTCAATAAAGCTGGAGGGAAAAACCACTAATCATAAAAGAAAACAATTAGCAAATTAGACTTTATTGAAATTTCAAACTTCTACTCTGCCATTACTAAAATGAAAAGTAAGCCACAGATTAGGAGAAAACATTCTTAATACATGTATGTCTGTCTAGATATAAACAGAAGTCCCAGAGCTCAATAAAAAAAGACAAATCACCCCCCTAAAAAATGGGCAAAATGCTTGAACATACACCTCACAAAAGAGTATGTATGAATGAATATAAGCTCATGAAAAGTTGGGCAATATTATTAGCCATTAGGGAAATGCATGAAAGCCACGTGTGATACCACTTGACACCCAAAATGGCAAAAATTAAAAAGACAGTACTAAGTGTTGGCAAGAATGTGGAGACACTGGAATTCTCCACATTGCTGGTGGGAGCGTAAAATGGGGAACTATTCAGTAGTAGATCATATGCTTACCATATGCACCAGATATTCTGCTCCTAGGTAGTTCTCCAAGAGAAATCAAGCACCTATCTTCTAAAAGACCCGTGCATAAATGTCCTTAGCAGCATTATTCATGATAGTCCCAAACAGGAAAAAAACCGAATATCCATTAACAGATAAATCAATAATAAATTCTTGTATATTCACACTATGGAATACTACCCAATAATAAACAGGATTGAACTGGTGTACATCACAGCTTGAATGAATCTCAAAAAGATGTTGAGCAAAAGAACCGTGATACAAAATTAATCTCTAGTAATAGAAATCAGAGCAGCGGTTTCCTGTGTTGTGGTAGAGATTGACTGGATGAGAAAGAGCAGGTCCTTTTTAGAAGGATGGACATGCCCTAATTGGTGGGGGGCGGTATGAGGGTATATACATTTGTCAAAACTCATCAGATTATATAGTTAGAATCTGTACAGTTCATTGTAAGTAAATTTTACCTTAAAAAGAAAAAGAGATGATCTGGTTGCAGAGTGGAGAGTGGATTTGAGGAAGTCTAGAGTGAATTCTGAAAGAGCAGCCAGGGGACCATTCATTAGCCCAGGTGAGCAGGTGGCGCTCGTGCCCGGCAGTGGAACTGAGGAGAAATGAACAGTGTTAAGAGGTACCGAGGAGGTGACATGGACAGAGCTTGGGGACCGAAGGAAGAAGGTGCTTCTTAGATTACTCTCAGACTTTTGGCCTCACTCACCGAGATGGAGCACCCAAAGGAGCACCCCGTTTGTAAGGCAAGGTTCCTAATACACAGGTGTAAACTTTCTAGGATGCCTCCTGCTTACAAAATATAGTCCAAGCCTCCTAGATGCATGAGGCCCTATATGATCCGGACCATGCTGACCTCTCCAACCTCAGCCCCCCAACTCTCCTTCCCTCTCCCCTTTGAATCCTGAGCTACACTCATTTCCAGAGGTGTCTTTTCATGCCCCTATGCATTTGCACTAGCTGAACCCTCTGCTTAGAGAATCCTTCCACTTGAGAAACATATCAATCCTTTCTTTGAGAATCTCAGATCATTCAATGTCTGCATCTAGTAGAGAAATCTTTGCTGAAATTTTTGCTTTATACATCTGTTTTTCTCCACAGATTGTGAGTGCCTTGAAGGTAAGCCTATTTCTTATTTAACTCCGGCGCTCCCTATAACTAAGTGTCAATAATGTTGAAAAAATGGATAGATGGTGAAGCGTCAATACCTCTGTCTTTGCACTCACCACTCATTCTGCAAGATCTGATTGAGTTTGAAATACCTTCTCTGTGAAAGGGGAGAAATGCTAAATCCTTTAGGTGGTAGCAGATGATACAATAAGTGGCATTTGACCAGAAAGATCCTGTGGAAGTGATTTCACTGCAGTCATTTTCTGAGGCTCTGTAAAATGAGAACAGTCACAGCTGCCTCTCAGGAAAGCAAGAGTACCATGCAAAGTGCTGGGGGGAAGAAATGCATCCCCAAACAGAGAAGACTTTATGACAATATCACTAATGAGGCGATTTTTAAAACCAAGTGAATGAAGTCAGCCTTTGGGTATTGGACACAAGGAAATTGTGAGCTAGAATATTTTCTTTCCTGACGATCTTTGAGAGTAAGAGAAATACTATCTTATTGGATATTCCACTTTTTTGCCTCCAAAATGCAAATTACCTTCCTGTCTATCTTCACTACTTCTCCCTTGGTTCAAGCTCTTCTGATCTCTCACCTAAACCATTGCAATGTCCTGCCAGGCCTCCCTGCCTCCGACCCATCCTAGGCTCCGGTCATCAAAGTGATCTTTCTCTAATACTCCATCTCTTCAATACACCCTAAAACTCTACCCCATGTAAATCCTGCAGCAGAAAGCCCACACCTCTTAACGTGACCCAAAAAGGCCCTTCACGTTGAAGGCCCTGTCTCCCTCTGCAGCCTAACTTTCTGTAATGCCACCAGCAACCACACTTTCTGACGGGAAATATGTCAGATGGGCAAAAAGATTGAAAACTATCCTCTGCTTTTCCTGCCATTCTCTCTTTTTAGATGCTTGTAGGGGCAGAAAGTGGGTGATCCCTTTTCTCCCTATTCCTAAAGACTGATACTCCTATAACAAAAGGCAGGTTGACGAGAGAAAAGCATAACAAATTTATTACATGCACACATGTGCACACGAGTCAAAAAAAACACGAAAACTCAGGGAAAGGGCCAGATGGCTGCTGTTTTAACACCCTCTATATTGGGGAAAGGGAATGGGGGTGGGGGCTGTAAAGGAATGGACCCCAAGACCAGAGAGTGGTTTTTAAATGATTCTCTTTGGACGCTGAATGGGACCAAAGGACAAACAATAGCTTGTGACGAGTTACAGAGAGTGAGGGGCAGAACCGCATGTGAACAAGGGTGGTGTCATTACGCGGATACAGTGCCCAGGTGATCTCTCAGAGCTGCCCTCAGAATAGGTGAACAGTGTGTCTGGGCGTGGTCGCGACTCCCAGTGTCTTCTCTCCTCTAGCGGTTAAGTTGTCCTCGTTACTTGATAAGATTCCTAAGGGAAGGGTTTTAAGACAATTGCATTTCTTTTAGAAGAAGTTTTCTTCATCAGATGAGAGAGCTTTGAGAGAAAGCCCTTCTGGTACTTTGGGAAAAAAAAGAGCAGCAGAGAGACAGGGAGGCGGGGAAGGTGAGAAGGAGACCTTGAGGCTGCTTCTTTTTATTTGAGCACATCAAAGCCTACGGTATTGGGGGCATCATTTTCTGTGCCCCAACAATGTTGTGTTCATTTCTTTATTGTGGAGTAACAAATGACCACGTTATTATCTCCCAGTTGCTGTGGGTCAAGAGTCCGGGCCTGGCTTGGCTGGGTTCTCTGCTTCAGGGTCTCACCGGGTTACGACCCAGGTGCTGGCCCGGTTGTGTTCTCATCTTGGACTTTGCCTGCGGAAGGCTCCACTGTGAGGCTCTCTCCGGCTGTTTGCAAACTTCGGTTTCTTGCGACTGAAGGACTGAGGCTCTCAGCTCCTACAAACCAGCCACAGCTCTTTACCACGTGGGTCCCTCCACGGACGGCACGCAACTTCTTCCAAGCCAGCAGGGGAAAGAGAGCGAGACTACCGGCTAGACGGAGTCTTCTAAAAGTCATGTAATCACAGTGCTGACATGTCACCGTTGCCATAATGTGTTGGCCAGAAACACATCACAGGCCCCACCCACACTCAGGGCATGGACACCAGAAGGCAGGGGTCCCAGGGGCTGTCCTCGGGTCTGTCCAACAGACGGCACAGACTTTCAAGCTTCTGAGCCTTTGCTGACACTCGCTGTCCCCTTGCTCCTGTACGCCCGGCTCAGGTCTGCGTCTGCCACTTAACCTGGTGGACTTTTGAAAAGATACTGAGCCTCTTCCAGCCTGAGACGTCTCATCAGTAAAATGGAGAGATGACGCGATCCACCTCCTAAGGTAGCTGTGAGGATTAGAGGATTAGAGGAGGTAAAATGCTTGGTAGAGCACCTGGCAGCAGGGAGCTCTCAGTAAGAGTTTCATTGTAACGAAGACGATTCCTGGGTTCAGCTGAGCTGCCAGCCCGTCCACCATGCCACTGCAGCTAAAAACATTGGTCTCTGGGTGGGGGCTTCCCTCTCCTCTCTGCAGATCCTGCCCTGTGTCAGAAGCAACTAACCTTACAGAAGCAACTAACCCCGCACAGCGTCCTCCTCCTGTGTCCCTCTGTACCCAGGCAGAGGGCAGCCCGTGCAGCCCCAGGACAAGCACAGCTCCTGCCACCGCTCTCGAAGCCTGGCTCCCTGGGGGAACGAGGGGGGCATCATCCACCTTTTCCAGGGCTGCCTCTGAGTACTTTGAATTTCATTAGGGCAATTATTTCAAATGGAATTAAAAGGGTTTAAAATTAGACCCTAAACTCTTAACAATTAGTGACGCAGCGACCTGCCATCCGCAGAGCCACAATAGACCTCTGTCGATTGGTACGTGAGCACAATGCCGGTCTCCGGATTTGCATGCACTATTACAATAAACGGCTTTTAATAAAATGAATATTCTTAATTACCACCGCATTAATAAGCTGCAAATTAGTCATCATTAAAGGCCCCACGGTCCCTCCCCACCTCTCCGAGAGTTGCCGGTGGACTTCACCAGCTCAGCTGCTTCTGCAAACGCTCGCGTTTTCCCTCGGCCTCTCAGGAGGCGGGGAGTTGGGGGTTTCACCCCATATTGGCCTCGGGCCAGAGATCTGAATGCTAGGGCTGTCTCTGGGATCCTTTCTGCTGCCCCAGATCCAGCTTCCAGTGTTTTTCAAGCCCTGTGCCAGCACAGGTCCCTGAAACACCTTGACCGCATCATTTATTCATCCCATGATCCATTCATTTATTCATCAGGCACCATGTTGGGCACAGAGGGTACCCACTGAGAAGTTATCCAGCATCTGCTTGGACCTCGCCAGTGGCTGGTGGCAGCCGCTGCTGAAAGGTCTTCCTCACAAGAGACTGAGATCTGCTGGATAGGCCCTGGGCCCCACCTGTCCACATGCCCGAGGAAGAGCAAGTCGTGGCAGAGAGGAACCCTCAGGGAGAGTCAACTTGGGCAAGAGCACTGGACTCGCAGGTCTGGAATCTGCCCCCAAGTCACTGTGGGAACTCGAGCAAGTCCCCTGCCTTTCTGGGCCTGCATCCCCTGACCTGTATGGTGGAGGCATTGGTCTAGGCCAACAGCTGGCACACTTTTTTGAAGGGTCAGGGAGTAAATATTGTAGGGTTTGCAGATCATACAGTCTCTGTCATAACCACACAACTTGGCAAAACAGGCAGGAACCAAATCTGGCCCACGGGCCTGTAATTAGCTGACCCCTGGGCTAAGGGAATAATAAAATCCCTGGCAGCTCTGTGTTCTGTGAATCTGTAAAAGGGCGATTCTTCCATGGGAAGAACTTGGGGATGAGGTTTCACAATGGCCATTGAGACTGAATTACGGGCTGTTTTGTTTTGGAAGGTGATTTGTGCAAATGAGATAGAGGGGATATGCTTTCCTTTCTTGTTCCATATCACACCCACCAACACATGTGCTGTGCGCATGCACACACACACACATACACATACACACACACGTGCACACACACACACAGAGTAGTGGCCTAAATGGTGGCCTCCAAAGATGTCAGACCCTAATCCCTGGAACCTGTGAATACTAACTATGCTAAAGCTTTTGCAAATGTGATTAAAGGAAGGATCTTGAGATGAGGCAATGATACTAGATTATCTGGAGAGGTTCTACATGCCGTCACAAGTGTCCTTTTAAGAAATAGACAGAGGAAAGGTAGACACAGAAGAAGTGAAGGTGATAAGAAGACAGAGGCAGCAATTGGAGCGATGGGGCCACAAGCACAAGGAATGCTGACAGCAACCAAAAGCTGGAAGCGGCAAGTAGCAGATTCTGCCCTGGAGCCTCAGAACGAAGTGGGGTCCTGCCCACACCTTGACTTCAGCCTAGTGAGGCTGATTTTGGGCTTCTTGCCTCCAGAACTGTGAGATAATACATTTTTGTTGTTTTAAGGTAAATTTGTAGTAATTTGTTATAGTGGCCATCGTGAACTAATACACATTCTTTTTCTTCTTTAGGAGCCACTGATGTTCCTCATGCCTCTGTCAACTATATTTTGATTAAAAGGAAAAATAATAATATTATAATAATCCTTTATATGGATTCCTACACTGTGATTTATATTGATAAAACACTTCCATATGCTTGCAATAGCTCTGTGAAGCAGATGTTAGAGTCTCTATTCTGCAAAGAAAGAACTAGACTCTCAGAAACGCAAAGTGCTTCACCCAAGGTCACTCGATTAGTAGGTGTCAGAGCCAGAACTTGAACCCAGATCTTTTGATTCCAAATCTACACCACAGGCTAAGTTGATGGCGGGGCACTGGCTATAGGGAAACAAGAATCATGGGAGGCTTGAAGTCCATTGCAGCCTGGGAAAATAGTCCCTTTGGAATGGAATGGTAATGTTTGGGTGTCTGGCTAATGCCTGGCTCAGGGTCAGGCTCTGATGAGGATATGTTCTGTGTCCCCTTGCTGAGTAGGCTGGAAGACCCTGAGGGCAACTCTTGGGTGGGGACCAGAAGATCCATTGGGGAGCTGGAGGACCTGGGGCTTTTGTGAGCCCTGAAGTTGACTCTTTAATTTAGGCCTTTTTGAGCCATTTGTGAAAATCCCAAGCAGCTCTGTCACAAATGCCAGAAAGGGGCACTCTGCCACTCGCTAATCCAGAATTCTTTCCACTACCCCACAGCTGGAGAAACCAGACAGCAGATGTGTTGACAGCTTTGTGTGTGCTGGGGCCTTAAGGTGAACTCACCTTATCAAAGAGCAGCATCGCGTAAGGGAGGCCAGTTGTCTGATTTGCAGCCAGATCCATGACCACTACAACAGGGACTCCACCAGTCTAGATCTTTATTTATTACAAAACCTAAATGAGTACTTTAACTCAGGATTCTCTGCAGACCACAACCATATTGATTGAGAGTGATTGAACAACCCGCACTAAGAAAGGATAATGTATACAATTTATTATGCATTTAATTCAGGCACATTTATTTGCAACAATCACAAATGATCTATAGTGTGGTATCCTAGAGTTGGAGGACTTACACTACCTGATTTAAAGACTTATTGTAAAGCTGACAGTAATCAAGAAGATGTGGTATTCACATAAGGATATACAGATAAGTCAATAGAACAGAATGGAGTCAAGAAATAAAACAGAATAGAGTCAAGAATCAGAAGAGAGTCAAGAAATGTGCCAAGATGACTCAGTGGGGAAAACGATAGTCTTTATGGAACAACTAGGTATCCTTAAGGGGAAAAAAATAAAATTCAACCCCTACCTCACACCATACAGAAAAATTAACTTGAATGGATCATAGATCTAAATATATAACCTAAAATTATAAACTATAAAATAAAATACAAAAGTGCTGTGTATATGACAAATGACTTATATCCAGAATATATAAAGAGCTCTTATAACTTAATAAGAAGATAAAAAAATTAAAAATGGGCAAAATATTTCATTAGACATTTCACAAAAGAAGATATACATATGGCTAATAAATACATAAAAATATGCTCAACATCATCAGTCACTAAGGAAATACAAATCAAAACCTCAATGGAATACTGCTCATACCCACTACAATGGCTTAATTTTTTTAAAAAATTGACAATATCAAATGTCAGTGAGTATGTAGAGTAAGTGGAACTCTCATACATCTCTGGCGGAGGGAGTAAAATTGTACCCCCACATTAGAAAACAGTTGTGCAGTTTCTTATAAATCTTAATATGCACATATTGTATGACCTAGCAATGCCTAGGTATTTGTCCAAGAAAAATACATGGCCACAGAAAGACTTGTACACAAATATTCATGGTAATTTTATTCAAAATAGCCTAAAACTGGAAACAACCCAAATGTCTACCACCAGGTGAATGGATAAATTGTGATACACCCATACAATGGAATACTACTAAGCAATGAAAAATGAGAGCTACCAATACATGCTACAACACAGATGAATCAGACACAAAAGAAAACATAAATCCATGTGTATTACATTCTAGAATATACTAATTAATTTATAATGATGGAAATTGCATCAGTGTTTGTCCGGGGAGGGAAATTTTGGAGGGAGGATTGACTGAGAAGAGTGCAAGGGCACTTTTTGGGGAGATGGAAATGTTCTATATATTGATCAGTGTGGTGGTCACAAAGGTGTATATATTTGTCAAAACTCAAATTAGTTCATTTTATTTCATAGAATTTATTACCTGAATGAAATTTATTTTTTTAAATATATACATATTGTGGAGTTCTGATCATTAATTTCCATATATTTCTCCAAAAGAAACCAGTAAAAACTCATGTCCAGATATGGACACAAAGACGAATCAGCTCAAATTTTTCTTTTTCTTAATGTTGTTCAAGTTCTACTGATGTGTCCTTGTCAGTTCCAGTCTCACGCTGGCCTGCACTGGTAAACCACTCCCATGTGTGACAACTTTTTCCCTAATTCTGAAAATGTCCAGCCTCTGCTTAGGATGGATACGGGTTTGTGGGAATGATAGCCACATGCTGCTCTGAGTATGAAATCAACTAAGAAGGAGATACCAGAATCAGGCAGATAGAGCGAAAATATCAGGTCTACCTCCATTAAGGCTGATTAAAGGTTTAGGTCAGTGTTCAAATCTGGCTCCCTAATAGTTCTCTCTCCACCCAGTCACTGGCCAACTGTCCAACCTTGGCCTCGTCCACAAGGACATACATTCCCTTATGTTGGCTACGTGGAGGAAGAGAGAATGCCCGGGTGCCTAGATCACCTGCTCCAAAAGACAGAGAGAACTTAGAAAGGGCCAGGCCATGCTCTGTCCTCATTCCAAACGCACCTGTCAGTTAAGTCTCAGGGAGGAGGAGAAGCATATAAAGAATGGGGACAGGCCAAGACTGGATGATCCTGCCACCTATAAAATATAAGGAGCCGTGTGTGCGGGGAGACGAGCCAACAGCAGTGCCCATCATCACGGTGACCACACCGTTTTTCTCAGGGACAATCCCAATGAAAGCCTGCCATCATGTAGAAACTACAGATGGTGCCCCTTTCACCCTCAAAAGTGTCTCTCTTTGGACAAGTAATGATATGGTCATGCCACCTACCAATCATACGGAAAAGGGTCTGCTTTCCTCCAGTGCTGACGACGACCAATGCTTCTGCCTCCTGCCTGTGCCTTTCTATTTTTGAGGCCCAACAGCTCTTTCTCTCTTCCTGGGCACTCCCCACGCTCACGCTGCAGGATCAGGAAGGGTTTCTAAGGCTCGTTTTATCTAGTCCCATGAGAGCCTTTTGGCAATTTGAATTCAAGCTGAAAATGAGTGGCCCGTTGGGCAAATTCAAGATAGTCTGGTGTTTCTTGAGCGTAGCCACGACATGTTTGCCCCACTCAGCGTTTTGCTGCCTAACTTTTTCTTTCTGCTGGGAGCGGGGCTGCCTGTGCACCGGAGGAGCTCAGAGATGCGTGTGACAGATTGCTGTCCTTGCAGAGGTCCTAACTTGGACTATGGTGGCAACTGTGCAGCTCATACCCAGGGGGCCACTCGACAGAGAGCCTGGGCAGCTCCAAGAAGGTGGGAGCTGTGTTAACAGTGGGTGGGAGAAGCAGCATGAGGACGTGGTGTGTGAGCAGGGCCTCCGTGGTGAGAAGGCTTTCTGGAGGCAGGGACCAGGGTGAGCCTCTGGGCCTCATGCTTGCAGTATGATGGCTGCACCCTGCATGTCCCGCATACCAGACCCTAGTCCAGGACGGGGCATGCTCCAACAGTCCCCCAAAGTGCCACCCCCTTGTCCCTGTGCTACACTGCTGCCAGAGCTGTCTTCCCATAGCACAGCTCTGGCCATTCTACAACCTAGCTCAAAAACTTGCAATGGCTCCCCATGGCCAACAAAATAGCCAACACTTCAGCCTGTCCCGGAAGGCTCACCCCAGTAGAGCTCACTCCTGCCCTACTACTGCCATCTCACTGCTCTGTCCTGCTGCGAGGCTGCACTCTCCTCCTTTCGGGTGTCTGAGTCTCCAGTGACAGACGTCTTCATTCTCCAAGAATGGGCTCAAATGTTCTCTTCTGCCTCCATCCTTCTCTGACTTCAGGCTCCAGCAGCCTCTTCCTTTCCCACTGCACGGCATTCATACTTGTTTGGTAACTCATCCATCTGCTTTGTCCTATAATCCACTGGGTCCGTGTGCCGCCCCGTGCCATGCCAGACTTGAGACCCAATAAGGCGGCACTGTGTCCTTCATGTCTCCCTCCCCAGGGGCCAGCCCAGGGCAGGGCTCAGGGCAGGCGACTAGGAAGTTCTGCTGGGTCACGTGGAAGGATCCTATGGGACAAACGCTCTCATCTCATCAGCACGCCACCACATACTTGACCTGTGCCCCGTCCATGCCCAAGGCCCCAGAAGGTGCCCTTAGTGACCAGCGAGGTCTTTTTTTGGGAGGAGTTTACAGAAAGCCACCTGGCCCTCCAGTCATCGTTTTGTCCTTTGGGTGGAACTGTAGGAAAAAAAAAAAATGAAGTATATTAGTTCACTGCTTGATCTCTGCTCCCCTACAGCAGAGCCAAATCTAAAGTGAATATTGATGACTTTACAAAGCCTGGTATTTGGTATTCACTGAAAACCATTGTGTATTCCCTAAATAGTTCGTTTTGTTTTTGAAAGTTCTAAAAAACTTGCTGTATTGAAATGCATGTTGTTGCATCGATTTTTCTAAAATACACCTTGTTATCTTTTCTTTGGTAATTGGTGACTGGTAATGACTTTGGCAATTTAACATGTTCTTGCAGACACTTTTCCCATTCCCCTTGATAACTGAAGTCAGGAGCGAGGGCCTGTCTGTCAATCTCTGACGCCTGTCAGCCGGCATGATTGACGGCTTTTGGTCCCACAATAGAGACCATTTTTGCAGCCCCCGTTCTGTTATTTTCCCCTCTTTAATACTTGTGGGGGATGGTGTTTGCTTTATAATCTGCGTTTAAAATCCAACTTGGAATGAGGCCAGCTCCAGAGAAATTATCACAATGTCTTGTTAGCTTTGCATCAGGAAAATTCCCCAGAGAGTCTCTTAAGCTATGATTCCACCTTCTGAAATTACCTCTGCTCAAAAATCTAAGCTTCAGCCTTCGCCCTGATCCCTTCAAATTCCAGGAGAAAGGCCGAGGGGTGCTCTAATAGAGGGCACGACCGGGGGGACCATGCGCATCCGGAGGGGAGTCGGGGGGAGTCTGGCCGGGCCTCTCCCGCAGGGCCTCCGCGGCTAAGCCCCCACATAGAGAACGCGGGTCTGCGAGGCGGGGCTCAGCGGAAGAATAAACACTGTGTCTGCCGGGCAATTACATGCCTCGAACACCAGAGCAGGCAGGAGCCTCGCCCAGCTAAGAGGAAGCAGCGTTCGGTTCAGCTTGGCACCAGCGGGTCACCTGACTGCCGGGACCTGGTGCATAAACAACTGGAAAGCAGTATCAATGAGGGTCAACGATTTCAGCGATGACATGTTTCTCTGTGGTTGTAAACAGCTGGGGGTTCACAGATCCACTTTAGAGTCTGATTAAAAAAAACAAAACTATGGCCCCTCTCCCGAGAAAGGTGCACGTCCCTTCACTGCCAACAGTTTCGGGGGAAGCCGCTCCTCTTCCGTGGTCTGCGGCCCTCAGGGGAAGGTCTCCTGCTCTGTGGGCGGTAGCAGATGGCTCCCCCCATTTCCTGACTCTGCGGTGTTGGATGCTGGTGTAGGTAGGGGTGGCTGCAGGAGCGAGGTCAGTACAAGGCCGACTCTTGGAACCAGGAGCCCTTGCTCAGAGCTGCCTGTGACAAGAGTGTCGCCTGTGAATGCTCGCCCCCAGGTTACACATCGATGGAGACGCCAGGCAGATGGAGGAGCACTGATCCGGTTCTAGGCAACAAAGAAGGAAGACTGGAAATTTGGTCAAACTGAGGACCAAACCGGCATCAGGGAACCAGAGACGGAATGAGGCTGGGCGGGTCAGACGGTGGCCGTGTCTGTAACAGTTATAGAAACCCAACTGCAGGAACTCACACTGCAGGCACCTTCGTGGTGTGGGCCTCCCCTTTGGTGACATGCCCTGGCACATCTTGGGAGGAGACGGCAAGTCGTTCTTAAAGGGACTGAGCATCATTGAAAAAAAAAAACCAAAAAACAAAAAAGTCCAAAACTTAGTATTTTTCCCTTCTCTGCTTCCTTTCCATCACAACCAAAGTGCTATTGACATTGTTGTTCCCAGGCTTAAAACCCCGGGAGCCCTTAAGGGGAGAGGGTCTCCTTGCACTCCTCATTCCTCTCAGGATGAGGCCCAAGCTTTCTTTGTGGATTCACAACTCTTTATAAGAACAGTAACACCTGCCATCTACGGAGCAGGCATGCGTGCCAGGTGTTGGCACGCATCATCTCATTTAATCATGTCACTCAGCGACCTTGATGGGCATGGTAGGCAGAATAATGGCCCCCTAAAGATGTCCACACCCTAATCCTCAAAACTTATGAATATGCCACCTTACCATGACAAAAGGGACTTTGCAGGTGTGACAAAGTCAAGGATCCCAAAATGGGAAATGGTCCTGATTACCCGGGTGGCTCCAGTGTAATCTCAATCCTGGTGAGGGGGAGGTGGGAGGGCCAGAGTCAGAGAGGAAGGATGGGGTGGAAGCGGAGGTGGGTGCAGCCGTAAGCCAAGATGTGCCGGCAGCAGAGGGAGGGAGGGAGGCGCTCTCTCCTCTCCAGAAGGCTCTGCTGACTCCTTGATGTGAGCGCATGAGACCCATGCTGGACTTCTGAACTGCATGATAGTACGTTCGTGCTGTTTTAAGTCACCATGCTTCAGTAATTTGTCACAGCTGCAACAGGAAACTAATGCAGTGCGATTAGCCCTCCTTTTCCCTCCAGATGCAGACACAGGATCTCCTTGAGTTTATGGGATTTGCCCAGAGTTTCAACATATAGACGTACCCAAGTCTGCGTTCAGCAGTAAGTCCGTCTGGTTCTAAACACCCATGACCTTAACCATCTGGCAACACTGCTGCCATGGGCTCCAACCTCATTATCAGCCTCCTGTCCTCCCTCCCCGGCCTCTCCGTCCTGCACTTCAACCCCACCGAATGCCCTCACTCCGTCTGTCATCTCCTCCACCTGGAACACCCTCCCCGCCTTTACACTGCAGACACCTGGGGGCCAGGCTCTACAGCCACCGTCCAGAAAAGCTGCTCCCGCTTCAGAAGGAACCACGTGCTCTGCACCAGCACAGCCTGGTCAGGGGGATCTTAGCCCAGGGGGACCAGCTGCCTCCAGAGCAGAATTCCCTTGGCCCCAGTGCTGAGGTCTGCAGTTCCATGCTCTAGAATGTGCATTTTAAGAGCCACTGAGCGGGTTTTTGCCTCCCTGCTAGAATGTGACTTTCACCAGGGCTGGGTCTTTCCTTTTCAGTTCTGTCCCCTACACGGGCCCATTGTGATGATTAACTCTATGTGACAACTCGGTGGGTCCACAGAGCCCAGATATTTGGTCAAACATTATTTTGGATGTTTCTGTGAAGGTGTTTTTCGGATGAGAATAATACTTAAACTGTTGGACTTTGAGTAAAGCAGATTTTCCTTCACAGTGAGAGTGGGCCTCTCCGAAACGGACCCCTGAGCAAGAGGGAACTGCGCCAGCAGACTGCTCTGGACCCCGGGTCTCAGCCTGCCGGCCTCCCCTGCAGATTTTGAATTTACAATCCACACTCACACAAACTAACTCCTTAAAATAAATCTCTCTCTTTCTCTGCACACATACACCCTGTTGTTCTGTTTCTCTGGAGAATTCTGACACACCAATTAATAAATATTTTTCAGATGAGTTCAGAGTGGGATTCATAGATGGCCTTTGTAAATTTTCTTTTACACCCAAAAGCCAGAAGAATTATTTCACAGAAGGTCTAGGAGCCTAGAGTAGTTGGGCACTTTCCCCTGAATCAGGATTCCTGAAAAAATGATAGATGTCTTTTACGGATAGGAAGACACCATCCCTCTAGGGGGGTCTCACGTGAAGAGGGGTTCTTGCTGTGCCCAGGTACTAGGGACCGGGGGCAGCTTGGGGACAGTGGAGTTTGGGGTCTGGGACACTCAGACTAATGAAGTCAGGCACCCTAGCCCACAAAACAGCCATGAAAGTATCATTCAAACGTTCCAACGATGTTTTTTGAGTAACTGCTCAAAAACTGGAGCTGTAGCACCTGAGAGGCCACCTCAGGTCTCTGGTATACCTGTAGCATTTCATTCATCATGTCAATGAAATTTTTATGTGCCTTCCATGAGGCAGGCACTAGGAATACAGAGGTGAACCGGACAGAAAACGTCTCTTTCTCTGTGGATTTTATTTGCTAGTGGGGGTAGGAATCAAGGAGAAAGGACAGACAGTAAACAGAAAATAAAATAAAATATAAAAGACATAATCAAGGCCCCCATGAAGAATTAAAGTCTAATCTCCTTCCCTTGAATCTGGGAAGGTTTGTGACTCACTTGTAACCAATAGGATGTGGCAGAGGAAAGCTAAGTATGATTTCTAAGGCTGGTTATAAAAGATGATGATGCTTCTGTCCTGTGTAGTAAAACAAATTTGCCCCGAGTGTCATGAAAGCCAGCCAACTATCCTAAGACCGCCATTGTTGTCAGGAAGCTCAAATTAGCCTCCCTCAAAAGACCACATGGAGAGGCCCTCAGATGACACACACAGAGAGGGATGCCCAGCCAGCTCCAGCTGCTCCAGCCCTTCACTATTCCAGCTCCAGGTACCATGACTGTAAATGCATGAGAGATGCTAAGCCAGACCACCCTGCAGAGCCCTTCCCAAGTCCCTGACCCACAGAAAATGTAAGAGATAATATTGTTGTGTTAAGCTCCTAAATTTTGGGTTGATCTATTACACAGCAGTAGATAACCAGAACAGAGAGAGATGGGAGGTAAAGGACTACTTCATAAGAGGGGACCAGGAAAGCCTCTCTTGGAAAATGACACACGAGCTGAGACCTCGATGACAAGAGGAGCAGCCATGTGAAGGGGAAGGGGAAGAGCCTTCCCGGCAGAGGGAAGTGCAGGGGTCCTGTAGCAGCAACGCCCTGGGACGCTCACAGAGGAGCAAGAAGGTCAGTGTGTTGGGGCAATAACAAATGAGAGGGTCAGTGGATGGAGAAAGGGTAGGCAGGAGGCAAATCACAGAGAGCTTTTTAGGCTGGGTGACCAGATGTCCCAGTTTGCCTGGGACAGTCCTGGCTCAGGCCTGTGGTTCCAGCATAATGCTGTGGCCACCCAGCAAAAGCCATGGTAAACAGACTGGTATGTATTTTCTTCATTCTCTGCTGTCCCCAGGCTGATCCCTGTGCCCCCCACCTCTACCCGCACACACTCCACCCTGAAACTAAAAGACACTTCTTGCCCTCTCATGCATCCCCCTCCCAGCTTTGCTGTTTGTTCCCTTCATTCTTATCCATGTTGGAAACAGCCAAGTCTGTTCCTTCCGTGATCCCACACTGTGCTTTCAACTTAGTGGGAGACATGGAGAGACTTGGTCACTTAGGGTCCAAGGTCCTGGATGCAAGTTCTAGATCCACCGTGTCTGGCCTGCATGACCTAAGGTGGCTTGCTTCCCTTCTTAGTCCTTGAGATTCTTATCTATTAAGTAGAAATTGAAAATGTCTATTTCACAGGGTTATTTCAAAAAGAGCAGGTGACTATTTGACAAGCAAGAGTTGGTTTCAAGTCTGAGGAAGCTTGACAAGGTGCTATGTTTTTAATGCCCCGTCCAAAACTCAGCTGAAATGTAATTGCCATTGTGATGGTAGCAAGAGGTGGGACTATTAAAAGATACTTAGACTATGAGGGCCCACCCTCATGAATGGATTAAAGGCATTACAGCAGGAGCGAGTTCCTGCCCCTCTTGCACCCCATCATTCTCACCCTGGCCTGTCCTTCCACCATGGGAAGACGCAGCAAGAAAGCTCGCACCAGATGCCGGCACCTTGATGTTGAACTTCCCAGCCTCCAAAACTGTAAGAAATAAACTTCTTTTCTTCATAAATTACCCAGTGTGGTAGCTGTTACTGTAACACAAAATGAACTAAGACACAAGAGGAAAGGGACTTTAAATCAAAACAGAAAAGATTATAATTGGACGCAGGGAAGAAATGTCTCATGTTTGGGGGGAGGGATAAAATCACTGGGGGGTTCACTCCGGGGATGTTTAAGGTGAAACAGCTGGCTGCCTCCAGAACAAGGCAGATCTGTACTCCTGATCTAGAGGCTGCCGTCTGGAGGGCTGACCTCAAGTTCACTTCTATTAATTAATGAGTGAATATATTCATTCAAACATGCTTGGATTCAAGTCCCAGTTCTCTCACTTGCTTTCTGGGTCAGCTTGGGCAAAGTGCTGCCTCAGTTTCCTTATCTGTAAAATGGGATAAATAATGGCATTTATTCTGGGTAGCAGGGCTTGGGAAATTAAACCAGAAGAGTATGAAAACACAAACCCTGTGCATCACACATATGAGTGCTAAAATAATGTTAGCCTGCTTTTTCCTGCTTATAGTGGACCAGGCACTGGGTTAGACCCTGGGGAGGAATATAAATACAGAAGTGTTTCCAGGGTAGTGACGGGGAGGAGGCAAGTATTGCATAAGCTGCCATCACACACATTGAAATCAATGAAAGGGTAGAGGCAGGAAGACAGGTAGCCACTGAGCAATGGAGAGGGTCACCCCAACCCCTGGTGGTTTCCCTGGTCCTAGTTTCAATTCCAGTGAGTTCTGGCTGAGTTTGCTGTCTGTGAGACCTCCATGTTCTTACAATAGCCACAGCCCCCCCCCCCCTTATTTGAGATTACTCCTTTGTAGGCAGTGATCCCCCAGGAATGCAAAAATGTTAGAAAGTTGTCAGCATGTTTTGAAAGCCCCAAGGAAGATGAAATTGATTATTTCCTGTTGCAGCTGGGGGAGGTTTGGGAGCCAGGAGCTTAAAACTTAGGTAGGACTTGCACCTACATTTTTGCGGGGTGAGACTTCTGTGGAGCAAAGAGTAAATGGTCAGAAGGATGGAAGCTGGAAAATGCAGGGCATATTCAAAACCCAGGAGGAGGTACAACCTGTCAGGGATGTGAGATGTTTGCTACAGAGTGGGGAGCCACAGGGCTGGAGGGGGAAGGAGGAGTCAAGTCCCTTGGGCTCCAGGTAGCAGATTGAGGAGCGAGGACTTCATTTGTAGAAAGCAGGGCATCACCATCAATGCTTTTAGGCATAGGGACATCAGAGGCAGGGAAGGTGAGCAGCTGTTTGAAGTTGGATGTGCTGCACAGCCCTAGAAGCAGAGACAACAGGAAAGGCTGCTGCAGGGACCTGAGCAGAGATGATGGGCCTGGGGTGCTAGGGCAGGGCCAATGGAGATGGCAGTGGAGACTGGATCATCACCAAGTTCAGCAGGAAGGAGTGTTCTGACTGGCCAGTTTGGTCACATGTCTGTGCCTGTGCTGGGAGACCTCCTGGCAATCCACCAGGGTCACATGGAATGAGGGGAGAGTCTCCCGAAGGAACCAGAAGGAAGACATCAGAAACATGTGCTGAGCAAAACAACAATAACAACAAAAACCAAAAAACTATAACTTTGTCAGACATTTTGCTAGAACAACAAAACTGAGGATGGGCAAAGAGGTCAACATAGAAGAGAAGGAAAAGGCACAGACGTTCAAAGTCATAGAGGTGTCCATTGCAGCATTGCTCCTAGTAGTAACAGCTGGAAACCAGCAGAAGGTCCAGCAGCAAGGAACTGGTTACGTAAATTATAGACCATCCATTCCGTGGGACTATATACTAGACTTAAAAAGGAAATAGTAGATGCTATGGTTTGAATGTGCCCCCCAAATTTCATATGTTAGAAACTAAATCTCCAAATTTATATGTTGATTTAAGGTGGAGCTTTGGGGAAGTAATTAGGATTATATTACTATAAGGTTATCAGGATGGGGCCCCTATGATGAGACTGGTGGCTTTATAAGAAGAGGAAGAGAGACCAGACACACACGCTTTTGCTCCTCTTGCCATGTGATGCCCTCTGCCATGTCATGACTCTGCATGAGGCCCTCACCGGAAGCTGACCAGAAGTGGCTGGCTGATCTTGGACTTCCCAGCCTCCAGAATCATGAGCCAAAATAAACCTCTTTTCTCCTTTTTTTTTTTTTTTGAGACAGGGTCTCACTCTGTCACCCAGGCTGGAGTGCAGTGGTGTAATCACAGCTTATGGAAGCCTCAAACTCCCAGATTCAAGCAATCCTCCCACCTCTATCTTCCAAAGTGCTAGGATTACAAGCGTGAGCCACTGTGCCCTATTAACCCCCTTTTCTTTATAAATTACCCACTCCCATGTATTCAGTTTTAGCAACAGAAATGGACTAAGACAGCAAATTTGAAAGCATAGGCATGGAAATGTATCTATGAGACAGCAGAGTGTGGAAAAAAGTGGTTAACAGAACAATGTGTAGAACATGATCCTATTTATGTTGATGAAGTGATGTAGCAAATTTTTTCTTAAAAATTTCAGGAAGGCTGACTCTTACAAGAACAGCAGTTACAGAAGAACAGCACTTTTGGGGAGTGATGCTTGGGGGTGAGGGCTCCATGTCAGTAGAATTCAGGAGAACACAGCCCAAAGAAAGAAGAGGTGGTGGGAGGAAGCAAGAAGAGATTTTTTAGCAGCTGCTATGAGTGAGACACTGGGGAGAAAGAGAGATGTCTAAAGCCGACTCAGAAAACTGTGAAAAGCCCCTGCATTACCTTTTTAAGGAAACCAACAATAAAGATTTACATTATTCTTCAGGCTTCTGCAGTTTGATCTGGGTTATTTTGGATGACTGCTGAGCAGAGACCAGCCTTAAAGGCTTCTTAGATATATTTGGGTCACATCTATATATATTTATATAAGCATTAAAAAAAAGTCTGAAAAGATATACACCAAACTGTCAACAATGGTTATCTCAGAAGGATGAAATATCAAGGGACTTTTACTTTCTCTGTAGAAAAAAAATTTTTTTTTTACCTAATCATGCATTATTAGAATAAACAATACAGAGATAAAGAAAGGAAAAGGAAAACAATCTACTGAACTCAAAGTGCAGAGTAAATAAATACATATTAGCTACAAGCCTACTCAGTAAACAGTAATTAAGTAACAAATTAAATAAAGCTGGAAACAAAGACTAAAATGGTGAAAACCAAAGACAATGGGAGACCTCCCTCCCCCACCCCTCCAGCAGTGCCAAGCAGAGGCCTTGCTGCTGGAGGCTGCGGCTGGGGCTCCACTTCCAGGAGGAGCCTGAGGCTGGAAAGTCTCTAGCCCACAGGCTATGGGCTGTTCCAGAAAGGGCTGCTGGGAGAGAAGGCCCAGGGACAGATTGGGGGGGGGGAGGGGCAGGGGAGTAGAGACACATGTGTTGGACCTTTGTGCCCGTGTCTTAGCTGCACTCTGAGTTCTCTCTCCTCCCCTCTGCTACTCTCCCCTGCCTTTCTCTCTCTCTCTCTCTCTCCCTCTCCCTCAATCTCAGTTGGGTTCAGCAAATATTAGGGGAGTCAACTCTGCCTAAGACCCCATTCTGCTCTCAGAATGAGTTGCAGTGGTAGAGCAGGGGCTCCCAAGAAAACCAGGAGAGCACAGTGTAGGCAAATACCCCTTCCTGGAAGACCAAGGTGACACTTGAGCACAGGTGGAGAATTTGGGCAAGTGCACAGCTGGCAGACGGCACGGCTGGAACCCAAGTGCAGGGGCCTATCTGCTCCATGTTCAAGATTTGGTGACCTGGTGATGCAGGAGCGTAGGATGTGCAGGAAGGAACATCAGGATCCAAGTCCCAAGGGTGAAGGGCCTGGAATGTTATATTTAATAGCTGAGACCTTATCTCCTAGGCCTTGGAGAGTGACAGTCAGGTGTGCATTTGATAAAGATCCCTGGAGCCGATGTGGGGGACTGTTGAGAGGAGAGAGGAGAGGCAGGCACAGAGTGACAGGGCTGTAGGGCAGTCCAGGCACGGTGTGATGAGGTCCCAAGTGAATCTAGGAGGGAGAGAAGATGCTGAGAGGACCGTACACATCCTTGGGCGGGTGGCTGTGATCTGGGGCAGATATCAGGGAATCTCAGTGAATCTCTCACCAGACTGCCTAGTTCTCAGAGGAAACAACCTCTTGTTTGTATCATTCATTCACCCTATTGCATAGCAGTCATTCACTTGACAGAATTTTTTTGTTTTTTTCAAGCAGGGTCTTGTTCTCTCACCTGGGCTGGAGTGTAGTGGCATCATCTTAGTTCACAGCAACCTCAAATTCCTGTACTCAAGCGATCCTCCTGCCTCAGCCTCCTGAGTAGCTGGGACTACAGGTGTGCAGCACTGTGCCTGGCTGATTTTTCTATTTTTGGTAGAGACGGGGTCTTGCTCTTGCTCAGGCTGGTCTCAAATTCCTACCCTCAAGCGATCCTCCCACCTCAGCTTTCCGGTGTGTAGGATTACAGGCGTGAGCCACTGCACCCAGCCTCACAGACATTATTGATGCTTTCTCTATGCCCAGTCCAGGCCAATCACCAAGATACAGATGTGAATGGAACATAAGTCCTGTCGTCTAACAGTTTAGAGTCCAGGAGGGAAAGCAAATGTGATATACTGATTGTAAAAATGGCCCCAATTATTCCTCAACCTGTATATATAGGCCTTTGCAAAGTGACTTCAACGTTCCTCTTACGAGGTGGAATCTCTTTCCCATGCCTAAATCTGGGCTGGTCTCATGATCCACCTTGGCTGATAGAATGTGGCAGCTCCAAGCCTGGGCCCAGGAGGTTTGGGGTACTGCTACTCAGTCCCTTGAAACTTTGTCATGCCATGAAAGACCACATGGAACAGAGCCAAGTCAGCTCAGTTGTCCCAGCTAGGACTGAAGCATTTATTAAAAAGCACAGCCAAGATCAGCCCAGCCCAGCCCAAACCAGCAGCACTTCCAGATGACTCAGATTCACGAGCAGCAATAAATAATTTTTAGTTTACACACCACGTCTTGGGGGGGGGGGTTGTTACGCAGCAATAGCTAACTGATACAGAATATGATAAACTGATTTTCTCAAAAAACATACTGTAAAAGCTTATAATCCAGATGTCAGGGTTATAAGGGCCTCATAAACATCCTCTGTTCTCATCCTACACCTACTGTGAAGCAGGAATCAGCACTGGATCTTACTCTGGGGAGATGATTCTTTGTGGGTCTCTTGCATTCCTGCACATTTTGCAAGAAAAAGCACTGTCTTTGGCACCATCTTTTAAAGGATATTTGTGTAATGAACAGCCTTGGAAACTAGAGAGAGTTTCTCTCCAGAGCAATGGGAAGGTGCATTGGTTGTCCAACATAATAAAAATGTCTCTCGCCAGGGCACATTTCAAGCAGGATTGCGTACTCATTATAAAAGATTTGGGTTCCCTAAACTAGGGGTTCTTGTAGTGAAACCCACAACGTGAGCTGCAGGTATTAGGTGGGTCTTTTTATGTCACCCTTTGGGAATCGGAGCTTGGGGAATCAGCACAAATGTCGGCACTGTGTCATGGAGTCCTTGTGTCTTATTCAAGAGTCTCATGTCTTCAGCCGGCATCCATGACACCACGGCTGGCTGACTTGGTACCCTGCATGTAGGGTGGATCTCAGACCCTTCATAGTTCTTGATGCTTACCCTTCCAGGAACAATTTGATCCAATTCACAAAGCCCTAGTGAATAACAGGTTTCACTAAAGATGTCATGGAGAGACAAAAGAGAGATTTACAGAGTATATCACACACAAATCTCAACAAAAATCCCCCATGAAATATTTATTTCCTCTGCATAGGCCCCCAAATGTCCTCCACGGCCATCAGCTGCCTCTTCTCCCCACAGGCCCTTCCCCATCCCACACCCTCCCTTCTTGAGTCTCTCTATTTTGCTGGCCCAGCCCACCCGGATCTACACCCTCCTCCCCCAGGTCCTTCTACAGCTCTTGCTTTCCCAGGGAGGGACATTTGGCACAGGTTCCCCCAGCTTTTCCAGGCCAGCCCCCCACCCCCATCACCCAGTACAACACACAAAGGAGCCTTCATGGGCTCCACCCTTCTTAGAAGGTAGCTGGATAGGAGAAATAATTTTTAACAAAAACTTTTTCATTTTGCAGTTTTTTGTTTATTTGTTTGTTTTGCCACAAAGATTCTAACAAAGATGCAGACAATCTTTGAAGGCACAAAAGAGGGGGAACATATTTTTGAATGGGAATTTAGTAAGGCTTTGTAAAGGGTGCCATTGATCCCTGAAGGGTGAATAGACAGCTTTTCCAAAGACAGAAGAGAGCAAGAGCCTACGAGGTGACAATGGCACATGACAAGAGAGAGAGGACCCAGGGGGTGCAGTCCCAGAAGACCTGGGGGACATTGAAATTTGCAGAACAGAATGACCCTCTGAAACCACCATAAAATATAGCCGGTCCCTGGGTGCTGGGCACACGTGTGAGGCTCTTTAAATTCACACATGAAATATCAAAGCATGAGGGCTTGTAACCAAAGGAAACGCCCACTAATCATAGTTTTCTCCAGGAACACCCTAACTGACATTTTAATTAACAAGCTGTTCTCCCCCCACTCCGTTTTTAATATAAGGACTTCTTGTTGCTTTAAATCTAAAATTAATTAAGTGAGAGTTCTCCTCTGGAGTGGGGTATATGGCTCATGCTAAATGGACGGGAGTGATAAGGTAAGATATATGGCTAGGACGGGGGGGCTGAAAAATTCTTCGCCTCTGCAGCTGAGGCAAATCAGCCACTCACTCAGGACCTGGGGAGCCTGGACTTTTTCCAAAAGATGTTCCATTTGAACCTGCAGCCCAGCTAAGACCTAGAATTACGGAAGCTTAAAACATTGCCATGAGGCCCTACATGACCTGGCCCCTGCCTCTCTCTCTGACCTCACTCCCAGCTCATCCACCTGTTCTAGGTCCAGGCACACTGCCCTTCTAGCTGTTTCTGAACAGAACAAGCCTGTTTCCACCTCAAGGCATTTGCATTTGCTGTTTCTTATGCTTGGGACACTCTTCCAGGTGCGAGGTCACCTCTCTCTCCATATCTTTTCTAACCATGCTGTCTGAAATACTAATCAATCCTTCCACCCCTACTGCTTCCCTGATTTACTATCTTCACAGCCCTTATCACTCGCCGAAACCATGCATCATGTGTGTGGTTACTCTGCCTCTCGCTAGGATGGCAGCCCCAAGAATGCAGGACCCCGTGCCTTGCCCACTCATGCATCTCCACACCTTGGACACAGCTGATGCTCAGAAATGGTTTGTTGAATAAATGGAAGGATGCTATTCCTTCCGCTTGGAATGTTACTCCCTCAGTTCCTCCCACCTTTGCCTGCCTGACTCATGCTCATTCTTCTGGTTTCAGCTTAAACCGGAAGAGCTCTTGATCCTCCTATTATAGATTAGGCTGGGCCTCTCTGATACTCTCCTCTACAGCACTCACCGTAACTGAAATCAATGATCGTTAGAATGGGTTATTTAATGTCCCTTTAGAATGTAAGCTCCATGAGGGCAAGGAGTCGATGAAACACTCCATAATTAGTAGCTGCTATTTTACTTTTACTTTTACCATCATCATCATCATCAAACAAAATTCTTCTGGCCAAGGCAAACAGAAGGAAAATCTTCCAAGATAGCCCCCAACGTAGCGGTCCTCTCTGATGGGCGAAGGTGTTTGGAGACAGCAGGGCGACCGCGCGACACGAGTGCAGGGCCCAGGCGTCAGTTCCAGCCAGCAAGTGCAGCACAGAGACCCGGCCTTGCTGTTGCAATTTGTTCCTCCAGGCAATGAGTCAGCCGTATAGTATCGCGTCATTTTGAATATAACATATTTTATTTATCTATTCTTCTCTTGATAGACACGTTAGGCTGTTTCTAATTTTTTGCTGTGACAAATAATTCAGTAATTATCCCTTCACTCTCCTGCATCATCGGATCTTTTTCCTCTCTACTGGATCGCACCCACCAGCCGACAAACATATCGTAATTCTCTCATCTTAAAAAAAACATAGGAACAATACAAAAACAACCTTGTCCCTCTACATCCCATCCCAGCTACCACCCCATTTCTCTACTCGCCTTGATAGCGAAACTCCCCAAAGAGTTGCTTTTTCTCCGCAGCTCCACCCCATCTCCTCCTGGTCTCCCTCGAGCCCCTCCCAGGAGGTCCTTGATCACCACTGCACCAAAAGTCACCTGGCCAGGCTGCTGGTGGCCTCCGTGCAGCCGAATCCCACAGTCAGCTCGCGGGCTTCCTCCCGCTGAATCGTTGTGGGCATGTGGCACATGGAATGGTTCCTATTTCTTGGAAACTCTGCTCACTCTACTCTTTCTTGGTCCTCATCCTGCATGGGGCCACTTTTCAGTCTCCTTTTCTGATTTCTTTTTCTCTTCCTGTGCTCCAAACAATGGCAGGGCCTGGGATTCAGTCTTTAGACCTCTTCTTGTCACTGCCCACCCTGGCTCCCAGAAGGATTCATCACCCACAGCTCTGAGCGCCATCTGCACCCTGCTGACTTCCACGTTTCCACCAGCGAACTGACCTCCCCACCCAACTCCAGCCTTACAAGTGCAGATGCCTTCTTGATGTCTTTGCTTGAATGTCTGATAAGCTTATTAGATTCAGCATGCACACACATGCACACATGCCCACTTGCACACACATGCACACTTGCACACATGTGAACACACATGCACACACACACCAAATCCTTGCAGAGCCTTCCCTCACCTTCATAAATGGCAGTTCCAGTCTTCCAGGTGCTCAAGCCAAAACCACGGGGCCAACCTGGACTTGTCTTTCTCTCACGCTCTCTATTCCATCCTTCGGCAAATCCTGACAGCTGCACCTTCCACCCCTGCCCAGCACTGACTCTGGATACATCCCCACCCCACTGCTCTGGCCAAGCCCCCATCATCCCCCCTAAAGCATTGTGAGAGCCCCCTTTTTCTCTCCCAGCCTTGCCCTACCCCCAGCATGTTTCCAACACAGCCCCAGCCGCCAGAGCAGTCTGTGTGAAACGCTGTGAGACCATGTTGTCACTCTGCTCAAAACTCCCCAATGGCTTCCCATCTCTCCTACAGGGAAGCTGACAGGGCTCTGCATGAGCTCAGTCCCAGCCATCCCCCGCCACGTCATCTCTTGCCATCCCCCTCCTGCTGCCCCAGCCCCCCCTGCTCTGGCCACACTGACCCAGCTGCTGCTCCTCAGACTCCCCACGCCCCTGCACCTGAAGGCCCTGGGAGGAGCTCTGGGTCCCTCTGTCCAACATGGTCCCCTCCCCTCCCCTCCCACAGACATAGCCTCATGCTTCGCTCTGCCCGACAGCTCCTGGCCGAGAGGCCTTCCCTCACTGCCTGTCTCAGTGACTCCGGCTGCTGTGACAGAAGTGCCATCGGCCGGGGGCTTAAACAACAAGCATTTATTTCTTGTGGTTCTGGAGACTGAAAGTCCAGGATCAGGGTGCCAGCGTGGGCGGTTCTTGTTCAGGGTCCTCTTCCTGGTTTCCTCACATGGCAGAGAGAGAGCTTGTGTCTCTTCATCCCCTCACGAGGACACTAATCCCATCGTGGGGGCCCCACCCCCATGACCTCATCCAAACCTAATCGCCTCCCAAAGGCCCCACCTCCAAATGCCATCACGTTGGGGATTAAGGCTTCCACATGAATTTGGGGGACACATTGAGTCCACAGCACTGCCCTACGTAGCACAGCCACCCCCAAGGATTCCCTTTCCACCTGAGCTCGCCTCCCACACTCTTTGCTTAACTCGTTTGCTCATTTATCATTATGATCTGTAGGCTCTGGAAGGAAGGGATAGTGTGCATTTTGTTTGCAGAACACACAGAAGGTGCATAATAAAGACGCTTATCATTGTCTCAGTTTCCAGTTGAGTTGGTCTCTGGGCCCCAGTGCCCATCTGACAACCGGGGAGATCTGCTCAGATGCTCTCTGAGGTCCGTTCCAGCTCCTGTGTTCCCTGATGCAACTCACTCGACAATCGTTTATTGACCGACGACAGGCCCAGCACTCTTCAAGGCTCGGCGGGCATGTCTGTGAACAGGAGAGGCAGTCTTGCTCTCACGAAGCGTGTATTCTAGGAAGGCCACTTAGAACATCGCCAAGCACACGAAGAAGGAGACAGTGTAAACTCAGACCATGCTCAGTGGCCCGAGGAAGAGTGACAGGGTGGGAGGGGAGGTTGCAAAGGCCTTTCTGAGGAGGTGCTGGTTGAGCTGGCACCTGAATGGTGAGTTGGCGCCAGCGTGGAAAGATCGAGGGAAGCACTCCGAGCATGCGGAAGCAAGCACAGAGGCCCCAAGATCAGCTTAGCAGTTCCACGGAAAGGAAGAAGGCTGGGGAGGCCGGAATGAGGGAGCCAGACGTGCGAATACCTGGAGAAGCACCTTCCTTCTGGAGGAACAGAGGGGGCCCAGGCCATCGGAGGGTAAGCCAGGAAGGCTGCTCGGAGGGACCAAGAGAAGGGCACTGATGCTGGTGCAGGGGGAAGGGGAGAGGAGCATGTTCAGGGGGCGGGAGGCAGGGCCAGAGCCAAGAGCCTTGTAGAGCCCACAAGGGTTCCAGATTTTGTCCTAAAAACAGCTGGAGGACGATGACGTCTTCTATGCAGGAAAGCCACGTGCTCAGACTTGCTTCCTTAAGAGAAGCTACATGAAGCAGCTGGAGGGAACAACAGCAGCTTTAGGGAGACAGGTTAGGAGGTTAGGAGGCTGCGTGACACTTGTCAATCTATGACTGCTCAACCTCTGAAAGCCCTTCTTGAATTTGGGTACCTGCTATTCTGAGAGTCCTGAGGGGTGGCAGGGCCTGTCTGCATGCCACAAGCTGGGTGACGGGGACTTGCTGTCCTTGACCCTGTAGCTAGTCAGCTAGAGGCACCTGCCTGGGGCTCAGGTCTGGAGCTAGTGACACGGAGCAACTGGGGATATTCAGAAGTCGTCGTGGAGGTGGTGGCGTACAGTGGCATTCACTGTGTCCATCAAAGGACCTGCTATTCTGTTCTAATGCAGGCGATGGACCGGGAGGACATGGGGGTGTTGGGGAAAGCAGAGGCCCCATCCAAAGGGGTAACCACTGCCCAGCCCCAGCAACCAGGACCAGGCAGGTGACCAAACCCAGTGTGGCCAGATCTTCCGATGCCCCAAAAGAGGCCAATTTTTTATGTAAAATCTCCCAGTTTTTATGTTGATTACAAATTCAAATTTTAAAAATCCTACAGGTTGGGGCAGAGAGGTCAGACAGAACTTGGTGGAGGGGGACCCATTTATAACCTCTCTCCTCCCTCCTTTATCCTTTGGTGATAAGAAAGTCCTTCTCTGTATCTAACAAGTCCAAAAGGGGAGCATTTTAGCAGAGGGCTGGGAGACAGTCAGTTGGAGATGGAAGTTTCTTAGCTAAAAGGAAGAAGCTGAGCTTCCACTGCTCCCTAAAGCACAGAAGTCCAAGGGCAGAAGTGGAGCTGAGTCCAGAGGATGGGAAGTTGTGGCACCTCAGGATTAAAGTAGCTGCAGCTGGGGTGGAGAAGGCCCAGGGTGGAGAAGCAGAGCAAAGACCCAGGCTGCTGCCCCACCTGCGGGTGACTCTGCCCATCCGAAGCATCAAGGTTTCTCTGGAGAGAAACTGGCCACATCAGGTAGGGGGAAGGGGGAGGGGCAAGGCCTAAGAGACCTGGACTTTGCCTCCAATGCACCAAATGACCTTGGATCTATCGCCAGCCTTCCTGGGCCTCAATTTCCCCCTCTACACCATGAAGGGTTGGAGCTAGATGAGATCTACAGCATGTCCAACTCGGCAGTCCTTCGTCGCTGGGACACCCCCACCTCCACCCCAACAGCTGGAGGGTGAGCATGCTTTCTGGAGATGTTCCACAGGGCAGCTGGAGAAGCCAGCAGAGACCTACCCCCCAACCACGCACTGAGCAATCATTTCTGGAATAACTTCAGATTCAAGCAGCTTTTGTAAACTGCCCCGTTTAAATTAAAACAAATCAATATGCTTTCTAAAATTTAGTCTCAGCTAAACAGCTGTGACAGTTCATAGCAACCTGAACTTGAAATGAACCCACCCTACGTATAAATAAAGCCTTTGATGTCTTCATTAGTTTCTCACATGCCATTTTTTCACAGTCTATCAGGCTAAGTGCTTTGCAACTTATATATATTTTTGCAGGAGGAGTATTTAACCTTCTGATTAGTCACCGCAAGCAGCACAATGACAGAAACCCTGATTTTGCACACAATGAATTTATTGATAGATTTAGCCCATTAGCTGTATTTACCTGTCAGTTCTATGGACACTAATGAGTTGTTTTTCAAGGACTAATGAGAACTGTAATGGCTAATGGATGTTTACAGCTTCACCGCGCCGCACCATGTGATGCCGTGAGCGCCCGCTCCCGTCCCTCCGAGTCTTTAATTGGCACCATCAGAGGACTCTTTAATTACATTTGAGCAGACAATAAAGATCCTGGCCAAATCAATGGGAGGAAGGCAGCGAGCTGGATGCTGCAGGAGGCTGGTCACTCCAACAGACACCAGCCCAATGCTTCAGCCAGCACTGTGACTTCCCCCCCGACACCCTTTGGCAGGAGGAAGTGCTGAAGGATGTCCTGGCAAGACATGTCTTTATAGATCTGCCCCCCAGGTCACCCCCTGGCTTGTGGAGCAGGACTGGAGGTCATTGTCCTGCCAGGGGAGTACAGTCCACAAAAGGGTGACCCTCCAGGCATTGGCTAACAGAGCACCCTTGGACCCTTGGATTTAGTTAAACTTTTTATTCATTAAGGACATGTCTTCCTATGTGTTATAGCCAATGATACGGCCCTGGCTAAGGTCAATATTAACCAGACAATCTTAACACTAGCAAGGGAGACTTGGCTCATGAAAAATTTACAAAGAAAAACCTGACATTTGCAATACTTATTCACTCATTCAGGTGTTTATCCATTTCTTTGGCATATATCAAGTACCCACTAAAGATAAAGTGCACCAAAAAAGGTAGAAATACAGGAACATCTTACCAAGTAGGGAAATAAAGGGAAAGAGTGCCTAAATTTACAGAATGCTCTTAAAGAAGTGTAAGTATATCCCTTTCAATTGCATAAAAACCTATTGCAAAGACCCTATTTCTATACCAAGGTCCCACACTTGCTGAACCTACTGCTGTATGTTTCAGAATAAATATGCCAGAGGGCTATTAAGAGAACACCTCATTCTTTTTAGTGGACGAAGCTACTGTTGACCAGTTCTTCATGGACAGGGCAGAGATCAGCTTGGCTGATCAATTGAATCTTCTCTCACAGGAGACTGGTGGGAGTGGGGAGGAGCCTGAGGACTGTTTCATAACAGGAGCAGATTACGGAGCTGGGGTGTTAAGTCTGGAGAAAAGTGAACTAGTGTGATGGTGGGGGTGGGGGGAGGACGCTACGGAGAGAGGACATTTGCTTGTTGACCCAATAAGATCACACAAGGACCACTGGGTGTAAGGAACAGGGGCACAGCTACTTGAAGACCCATCTGCCTGTGAGTGCATCTACCACTGGATGTGCTCACCCCGCAGCCTTGACCTTGCCCGGTGCCCTAGCCAGTCCTGGGAGGGAGGCTTCACCGTTCTCGGTTCTTCCTATGGGCCACGAACACATTCAGTCTGGTGATGAGGATGCTGCTAGAGAAATTAGAAGAGCAGTTTCCATAGAGAAGTGGGGGCGGAAGCCAGATTGCACAAGGATTAAGGAAGGAGTGGGTGGTGAGGAAGTGGCAGCAGTGACAAGTTGAATGATGGAGAGAGATAGAGCAGTCACTCAAGGGGGTCAGGAGGACCTGAGCACGTTTATAAGAATCTAGGAAGATGTCAACTGAAAGGGGAAGATTGGAAATGCAGGGAAGGGGAGGTGACTGATGGAGGAGGGTCTCAGAGGTATCAGGAGTGGGGTGAGAACGGAGTAAGGGAAGGAGGAGGAGGGATTGGCCTCGGATCAGGAGAGGGACTCTACCTCCAGCAGTGAAGGCGCCTGGCATTTTTGATGTGCAAAGAAAGAAATGAAGAGCTTCAGTCTCTCCTTAGTTTGTTCTCTGAGAAGACCAGGAGACCTCACTCATCTCAGCCCAGTGTCTGGAGGAGAGTGGAGAAGGTTTGGACCCCACACTAGGGCTCTCAACCAGGGTCACTCAGAGCAAAAGGACGGAGAGGGCCCCAGCGTGGGGCTCCCGATAAGCATCCTCAGAGGACAATCAGCAAGGCTGCCTGACTCTGCCCAGGAAGGAAAAGAAGCCACAGAAAGGTTTTCCAGAGCTTAGGATCAGCTAAGCACAGGCGGTCAAAGGCATAAGGGATGCTTAGTGGTCCTGAGCCCTTGACCTTGGGGTCAAGGTTGGGAGTCTAGAGGAGGAGGAGAAATGAAGAGAACCAGGAAGAAGGTGATGTTCAAGAGGAATTAAACACAAGGACACGGGCAAGGCGAGGGAACTGGGTGTCGGTGGGATTTCAGGATCCACCTCAGGCCAGCTCAGCCCCTAACAGCCCTTCTCCAAGCTGGTTTCTCTCACTCCTGGAGCCCGTCCTGACAGGGAAGGGAGGTCATACACATCATTTTCCTTCCCAGTAGCAGACAGGGGTCACAGTTAGTCATGCTGCCTCACTAGGCCCAACATCGGGTGTTCTTGAGGTGACTTCCTGGCTCCTTCGTGTCCCCAGGTCACAGCCTTCCTCCCAGGTAGGACAGGGACTCTACCCTGGTCTCCATGGCCAACACCCTGAGTCCTTGTTGGAATGGAAGCATTCCCAAATCCCAGTCTGTAGGAACAGACTCACCCTGACCCTTTCTTTGCCTGGATCTGGTGGCCCCTTCCTTAGGGTGATGGAGTCCCATACTCGGGCAGAAACAGAAAGACCCAACACCACTGACCGAGCCTCAGCAGATCTCCCAGCTCCCCGGAGAGGAACTTGCAGACAGGGATGTCCTCAGCCACATCAAGCCAGAGTTCACAAGCCTCTTAACCAGAAAAGGCCCTACAGGGGTGCTGACGCCACAAAGGACCATGTTGGAAGCACTGGGGAGGAAGTCTGCACTGGGGGCTGCGCTCGCTGAGGAAAGCGGTGGGTGCTGGCAGGGCCGGGGTGCTTGGCCGGCGTCCAGGATTGTGTTCACTCAACACACACGCATTGGGCAAGTGCGCCCTGGGTGCCAAGTCTGCGCTTGGCAACAGAATTACCAAGACAAACGAGACACCGCTCTGAAGAAAAGATGCAAACAATATGACAAGAGTGCTCAGGGTGAAAGGGAGGAGAACGCAGGCCACCAACCCAGCCCTGTGAGGCCAGGAAGGGCTTTCAGAGGAGGGAAAAGTCTGAGCTGTCTAAATGGAAGAAGGATTTCCAGAAGAAAAGACAAGAAGGTATTTATGCATTCATCCAACCAATATTTATTCACTGACTCTCTCTGCAAGGCACCGTTCTAAGGGCTGCAGATACAGCAGGGAACAAGAGAGCCCAGATTCCTGTCCAGCCTGAGCTTTGGTTCTAGGATGAGGTTAGCCACGCTGCATTTAGGGGACTGCAAGCTTTTCAGCACCGTTAGAACCAAAGGCCTGAGGGAGCTGGCAACAAGAGACAAGAGTGAGCAGGTGTGTCAGGGTGAAACCGTATGGGCCTTGCAGTTCATGACATGGAGTTTGGAGCTGATCCGAAAGCAGTGGACGGGTCACTGCAGAATTTCGCACAGCTAACATCTGCCTTTTAGGTAGGCGGTGGTAGGAAAGGTTGAAGGTAGAGGAACACTTGATGTTGAGACCAGTAAAAAGATAGCTGGAAAAATCCAGATGAGAAGCCAGGGGAGGGCAGGAGGAATGGCAAGAATTAGATACATCTGAGGGATTTTCAAGAGTCCATAGAACTGGATGAGCCACTGGGCAAGAAAAGAAGAACCCGGGGAGTATCCAGGTCTCCTATGCGGGCCCATGGAGGGATGCCACTCTGAGCAGGACGCAGCAGAAAGTGGAGACTCGGGGGAAATGACGACTTTTCAGACCCACTGAGTTTGGGCTGCTGAGTGCCACCAGGGACCACACTGGAACCACGGTGCCGGCAGTTCCACAGGTCCAAGTTTCAGAAGGGAAAGCTTGATGGGGTTTCTGAGGCCACGGGAGGGGCGGGACGTGAGTGCCTAGGGAGGGTGATTCTGGTGCGAGGGGGCTGAGCCCAGAGCTCGAGCATCAGCAGCCATGAAGGGACAGCTGAGGCAGAGGAGGCGGAAAAGGCCCAGTGGGAAAGACAGGAGGAGACGCGGGGGCTGCATGTCAGGCAGGAGGGCTTTCAAGAAAAGGGAGATGGCCAAGTGTCCAACAGGCTCAGAGGGGTCCTGGAAGGGCTGAAAATAGATTGAGATGAAGCAACAGGGAGGCCGTACTGAGGCTGGTTTCCGTGGGAGTGAAAGTGGGGGTGCGGTGGGGAGGGAGTGGGCAGGAGGTGAGGAAGTGGAGATGGTGCCCACCCTTCCAAGAATCCGGCTTTGAAAATGAGAGAAAAAGGCAATGAGAAGTAATCATTGGGTTGAGGGAGGGAGATTTTATTTTTAGATGGGAAATGTTCCGTTTGTTCATAATCCAAGAAGAACTAGCCAGGAGCGAGGGAGAGGGGGAGCGAGGCTGGAGCTCCGAGCCGGCGTGGAGGCTACCGCGGGAGCAGGACCGATGGGGCGCCAGCGCGCTGGACACAGAGCACCTGCTCAGGCCCCGCTCTGCCTTCCAGATGGGAGGGGAACGGACGGATGCGAGGCTGGGTGTGGATCGGTTTATGGTGGGGAAGGGAAGGGTGTCTTCGGCCACATCATGGCCAAACTTTGGATATGGCAGTATCCCTGGAGTGGCGGCCTCTAATGCACTGGGCATCATGGCTGTAGCAGTGACAGCCATGGTGGTGACTCGGGACAGAGTCAGACCACAGCAGTGCACTGACAGCCTCCATGCATCGGGAGGGAAGGCTGAGTGCCAAGAGAGCAGGTATCCCCAAGAGGGGATTAAGGTGGGCAGGGTGCCCAGCGTGCTTGTGGCTTCCCAGACTTCAGCTTCTACGGTTTCTCCTACCTTCTCTCCCCTCTGGCTTTGGAGGCTCCTGAAGCCCACTGCAGTGCTGCAGAACCCCACCGGCTGGCAAAAAGCTCCACGTCAACCCAGCCATGAGGAAGAACATGGACCAAGGGGTTGGCACAGAAACCAAAGATGCCCGCCCCGGAAGGAAGCAGCCTGTCCACATCAGTGTGCCCAGGCTGCCGTTGGCCTGGATAACAACAGAGAATTTTCACTGGTGGGGGTGGAGGGAGGAGAGGAGGGAAGAAAAGAGGAAGGAAGCAAGTGTTTATGTCATGCTTATTGCATGCAACACCACTGCCTGGTGCTTTGGGAACATTCATTTGTTTAGTTCTCAAATAACCATGTGAGGTGGTACTATCTCTGCTGTGGAGATGAGAAACCCAAGACTCTAGGTGGTTGCTCCAGCATATTCAGAACGGTCGCAGCACTGAGCAGGGCTTTAAATGCAGGTCTTTCTTCCCTGCAAGGTGGACATTGTCCCCACAGCACGTGCTGCTTCCTGGAGATTCTGCCTCTGCCACCACCCTCAGACCTGCAACCACCTGCACTACAGCTGCAGCAATGACAGCCCCTGCGTCACAGTCACCACTCAGGGGAAGACCTCCTGCCCACCACAGCCTGGAAGGGAGCTGGATGGCAGTCACACTCTGCCAAAGGCAAGAACTAAAATTAATTAAAAAAAAAAACAGACAGCACTGGACTTGGAGCCATAAAATATAGGTGAGTTTAGTTCACAGCACTGAGACCCACCAGCTGTGCGACCTTGGAGTTGTCACTTTACTCTCTAAGCTTCAGCTTCCTCCTCTTAAAACAAGAATCTCTACCTCATAGGGATGTCGGAAAGTCAAATGCATACAATTAGGGGTATGCCAATAAATGTTCAACTACCAGCTCTCCAAAAAAATGCCTATTTTTGTAGTGTTTGCTGATTTCCGTGGTGTATATACTCCCACCTTGGCCAATGGCACGTGACTAAGGTGACATCCCTGCCCGCAGAGTTGGGAAGAGCCCTGGGTTACTGCACCATTCTATGGCATTTCCTCCATACACGTACAGTAGACACAGCAGCCTCTGGAGTACTATCCCTAAAGCAGAGATAACAATAAAATAACTAGAAAAGGATGTGGCTTTTAGTGTTTTAGACATAAATGATAGAAGTTTATATAATTTAATCTTTAATAATGGTTGTGTTTAACACCTGATTCACAAAGTCCCGGAAATGTACCAGGCAGCTCTCACGAGTCAGCTCCAACACACCCTGATGACAGTGTCTATGCCGGTGCTGAGTCAGGCGTGGAGCTGGGATTTAAACCCAGGTCTGGCTGACTGCAGAGTCCACACTCGCGTCAGCTTCCTGTCTGCACTGCAAGGTGGAGATCTGGCTGCCTGGCAGTGCTGGTCGGCCGGGGGCACTGCTGGAAAGGACGGAAGCAGATGCGGATCTGTGGGCACCACAATGAAGAAAGTTGACACGGCCTCCCGCCCACTGCTGCACAAGGTCTGGGCTCAGCCTAGGCAGTAGCCACCTGCCCTGCCTCTGACAGTCAAGTCCAGCAGCAGCTTTGTAAGAATGTTGCAAAGCCTGTTCGGGCGGGGTGGGGGGGGACTGAACATTCTGTTAGTTTTCCCAAGAGTCGGATCACTGGTCAAGTTCCTTCATCCATGCCCACCCCAACCTCTCAGAGCCTCAATTTCTTCTTTATCAACATAAGAAGTTTGATCAGCTAACCTTGAAAGTCCCTCCAGATCTGAAGTCCTTGGACTGGACTCACTACAGATGCAACACTGGAGTCTCTGACGGCCTCAGAGCAGGGAGGTGATGGGACCGTGTCAGCAGCCGGAAGATCTGCTGGAGGGGCTGGGATGGGAGGCAGAGACCAGATAGGAAGCAATTGTGCTGGTTTCGTTGAGAGGTCCCAAAGAGGCAGCCGAATGGGTGACAAGAGGCCACCTTTTTGCACAGTGGAATGACACCTGCCTGGGAAGAAGCAAACTCCAGCACTTGGTCCTGCGACACGCATACTAATAGGTCACTTCCGGCTCTAATACGCAACCTTCTCTCTCTTCATCTATAAAGTGAGAAGGTTGAACCATGCAGCATCCACCTTCCTCCCAAACTCACTGCTGCTTCCCCTGCAACCATGGGATAAAGACCCAACTGAGTGTGAGGAGACAGAGAAGAGGGGAAGGACATGGGACATGTGGCCACTGACCCAGACAGGCCAGGGAGAGAGGAGGAGGAGGGCACAGGGCCTCAGAGCTCTCAGTCTCAAGAGTGGAAAGACAGTGAGAGAGCTTAACATACATGTGCTTATGTAGGTACCTGTCATGTGTGTGTGCATGTATGGTGGGGCTGAGTTTGGCTTGGGAAGCCTGTGTGCATGGTGTCGGCATGCCTCCAACACAGCATCCCAGCCCTGGGGTGGTCCTGGGGCCTGGGCACAGGGTGAGTGCTGCCTGGTGATGCTAGCAGGATGCTTGGCTGATCCTCTGGGTGTTGCCATGGGAGCCCAGGAGAAGTGCAGGCTGGGAAGTGACTGTCGGGTGCAGCTCCATCTCCGAGATGCCTGTATCACGCCTTTGGCAGAACAGCAGGTGGGAGTCTCAGTGCACAATGAGCTATTGTTCTTTGAGGCTTTACACTAAATCTGTTTCCAAGGTTTTATAAATCATTTTGCTGCTGATCTTAAAAAAATAATAATATACAAGCCTGGGTGGAGGAAGCCTTCAGCTTGTTTTCTCCAAGAGAGGGACATGAACTTGGAGAGAACTCCTTCCCGCCTCTTGCCTGCACAGATACTTGATCTTCCCCACAACTGTCAGAAAAGCCTCTTTGAAGGCTGTGATGCCGCCCGTGGCACAGGCCACCTCAGCGTTGAGCCTCAGCCTGGGGAGGACCGTGTGGACTCTGAGGAGGGAACAGAGCGGCACCTAGACTTGGGGACTGCCCAGGAAAATTAATGACAAGCAGCTAAGCTAAGGCCAAGCAGTTGCTGTGTGACCCAGGCAGTCCCCAGATAGGCCGGTGCCCTCAGGAAGTTCAGCGCAGCAGGAACAGCCCCTGTGGGAGAGCCTTTAGGCCTTCCAGGAAGATGAACATTTGCCTTAAAGGCATAAAGTTCACCCCATGTTCGCCAAGAACTCATTTCCAAGAATGTGCATTTAACTCATGGCCATGAGCTTCCTGCTTCATCCCTCAGTCATCTGCCTTCTTGCCCACTGGCCCTTCTGTCTGTCTGCTGGCCTGCTGGCCGAAGTTTCCCTTTGAAAGCCAGACTTCAGAAGATCATGGAAGAAAAGCCTTGGACTCCAGTTACCAAAGGGTCAATGTTGCGCCACTTAAGGCAGAAGCTAGAGCACTGGGTCCCTCATGGGACACATGCTAGCCTGCCTTGCAGCAGGTCTCAGCAACTTGCTGCACTGACTAGCACACCAAGGCACAGAACTCACACCAGGCTTCGTGGGAGATACTCGTTCATAGCATGGTCTCTCTTGGTTTTGTCTTTCCAAAGGTACAATGAGAGGCTCATCCAGGGCTCATCAGTACGGACCTGGCTTCCAACCTCCCCAGTGACAGCTGCACTCCTTCACCTGCTGTGAGCCTTGACCCTGACACGTCCCAGCTTTTGTTTCCCCCTCACCTTCTGGAGCTGAGCCCTGCCTCAGTTTCTCCCCTCTCCCTGGATCCCTGATGCTGAAACATCCTCTCGCCCCAGCCAACGCTCTCCTATCCTCCCAGCCAGAGTCTCCACCTCCTCCTCCTGCCTGGCTCCTACTTGCAGATGGTTCTAGCGCCGGTTATTATTTAAACGAGCTGCTTCTGGCTCACATGTTAATTAAAACCCGCTGTCCAAAATCTCCTGGTACAATTTGCAGTGTAATCTGTAGCCTCTAGTGCATCATTGTATCTCTATTAAAAGGGATTCTCTGTAATGATGCGGGGATTTAATTAGTTTCTTTGCCAATGTTGTAAAACACAGTGATAAACGAGCCAACAGGTCCGCGGATCATTATTCTCCTCAAGATGAGCTTATTAGCTGATTATGAATCATTAACAAAGTCTACACGGGATTTTCTTATCTAATTCAACACAATTTTTAACATTCAAAGCTCAACATCCATTTCTTTCAACCAGCAACATTGTGCGGTGACTGCATTCTGTACGTACGGCCTCCTACTCCTAGCTTGGGTTTCTCCCCTCTTCGTATTTAATTTTAGATACATTGAGGGGAAACAAGACCTGTGATTGGAAACCATATTGTGGCAAATTCACAGTCTCATTTTATTGGCGGGAGGCAGCCACCGTGAACCGGGCCTGGGAGTGTGTGTCTGCAAACTTGTGTTTGTGTGTGCACACTCGTGTATATGTGTCTAGCTGTAGTAGAGAGACAGCTTGGGGACGTGCAAGTCCTTGTGTGCGTGGATGTGTGTGCTGTGTGTATCCACGTGTGTGTCCACAGCCTGTGGATGGTGCTTCTCGTTTGTATGCATCTTATGTACCCATGTGTGTGTGTGCACACGAGTACATGCACATAGGGGGAACTTAAAGGAAGAGAAAATTCTGAATGGGCTTTCAGACTGATGTTATTCAACTACCCCATGAGATGTTAGTATCCCCCAAAAGTTTCAGATGGGCCCCTCCTACCTTCCCAGCTCAGAGTCACTCTCCTTTCAGCCAGCACACATACTGGGTCTCTGATATGGGCCAGGCGCAGAGCTTGGCACCGCTGGCCCTTATACCAGCTCTGGGAGGTAGGGGGTACTCTCCCTGTTTTACAGATAAGGAAACTGGGGTCCAGAGAGGTTAAACGGCTTACCCAAGGTCATACGTAGCAGCTGGTGGAGTCAGGATCAAATGCAGTTCTGCCCCATTTCAAAGCCCTTTCTGTGATGCCATGCTGCTTCCTGGGCGTCGGCTTCCTCTCGTCTGAGAAACCTGTGGCTCCTCGAGGACTGACATAGACCCTGACCCCTGCAGCACCACCTGCAGGCATGTGCCAGCTGGGGCCTGGCCTTTTACAGGCTGAATGTGGGAAGAGTTACTACTGCATCCCTGGGGAGTGCCTCTGTGGGTTTTGTCCTACCAGTGTACATGCATGTGACTCATGCCTTTTCATTTCAGTGAGCAAATTGTACCAGAACTATTACTGCTAGCAAGTGTGACAGCCAGTTAGGTATAAATGAGAACTGAGCATTATCACCTCAAATCTGCCATGACCAGGAGACTATATGTAGAGGACAATATTCATATAAGCACAGCTATCAGAGTTCAGGGGACTTGGATGCCTACCATGCTTAGACCTCAAATACCCCAGGCAGGGAGACAAAGAAAGCTGGATTGAGCATGATGGGGAGTTGGGGAGTGTTACGGGCTGAACTGTGTCCCTCCAGAATTCACATGTTGGACCCTAATCCACTATGACTGGTGTCTTTATAAGAAGAGAAAACTAGGACACAAACACACACAGAGGGAAGACTATGTGAAGACACAGGGAGAAGATGGCCATCTACAAACCCAGGAGAGAGGCCTCAGAAGAAATCAACCTGCCGATAGCTTGATCTTAGACTTCCAGCCTCCAGAACTGTGAGAACGTAATTTGTTGTTTAAGCCACCTAGTCAGGATAATTCTTCATCCAGTTGTTAATGCAGTGTCCCAGTGAAGGCAATGAACATGTGCATACTTCTGGTCAGTGTCCATACCCAAGCAAGTCCAATGTGACCAGCAATGGACACTTGAGTGATAAGAAATGCTCTGGGTGAGGTATAGTGATTACAAGTGATTCACCCAGTCAAAGAAACAACCCAGGTCAAAAGAACTTAGCAGGGATCAGGAGCCCAACTAAGCCAATGGGATGCAAGGGTAGCTCTAGTCCCAGCAGGAATATAAAGTTCTGGACACAGAAGTAGAATCTTGGTCATGCCAACAGAAACAGTATGTTGGCAGATAGCAAAAGTCTTCACAGAGCTCTCCACAGCCCACAGGATCAAAGAAGGAGCTCTGCAGAGGTATGTTGAATGACTGAGCATCAGTTAGCTACAGTTTCTGTATCAGTTAGCTCTTGCTGCGTAACAAAGCATCCCAAAACTTTGTAGCTTAAAAAGCCAACCATTTATTATTGCTCATAAGTCTACAAGTCAGCTAGGTTTTCTGTTGATTTGAGTCCACTTTCTGCCAATCTTGGCCAGGCTTGACTGATCTTGGCTGGGTTTGCTTATGTATCTACCATGAATTGGAAATCTGCTGGCAGCCAGATAGTTTAGGATGGCCTCATCTGGAACAACACAGATCTCTTCCATGTGTCTTTCACATCCTTCCATCCAGATAGCCTGACCATGTCAGTAGCAGGGGTCCAAGAATGAACTAGTCTGGATAGGTTGTCGTGGGGAAGGCAGGGGTGCAAGAGAGGATGTGGAAACTTACAAGCACTGTTCTAGCCTCTGCCTGTATCACATTTGCAAACATCACATTGTGGTCAAGTCATGTGGTCAATCCCAGAGGAAGAATAGGAGGGGACTACGAAGTTATAGGGCAAAGGATTCAGATACAGGGAGGCCATTAATTCAGGCTATTGGTGTAAACAGTCTATCACAGTGAATGAGTCAACAAATGTTTGAGGTGGTAGTCAGTGGGAATAAAACTAAACCCAGACTCACTTGTGGGGTAAGGCCATGTATTCCTCCTTTCTCTGATCTGGAGCTAAGTCTGACCTTCTGTGGCTACGTAAAGGGGCTGGAAATCACCTCTCCTGGGTGGTCCCTGAGGGTGCACCTGACCCCCATTTTATACAATTGGAATGCCACTAAAATGTTGCATGGGAATCTGAAAATAGGGGGTCTTCAGGGTGTTGCCACTCCTCTTCTCTGTGTATTCTGCCTGGCCAGTCACATTCCTTCTCACCATCTCAACCACTTTTCACCTGTCCTAACACAGCTGAAGAACCTGTCAGGAGCAGTTGCTCCATGGGACAATACCTTTAAGTTAGGAATTGGGGGAGAGGAAGAGAAAAATACCTCCTGAGTGGCATTGAAGTATATATCAGATCCTAAAAGGTGCTGTGGTAATTCTAAAAGATTTCCCCAAGATGTTCTGATAGATAACCCACCATGAGCAATGTTGAGAATTATAGATCTATATAAATATCCAAATCTAAATCTCCAGTCAAGATTATTCTCCTGAGCTCCAAACCCATAAATGCAGCTCTCCATGCATATATCCACTTGGCTGTCCCATAGGTCATCAACCTAAAAACAAACTAATCCTCATCCTCACCAAATCTGATCCTCTTGTTACGTTCCTTTTCCCCACCATGCACCCAGTCACCCATACCTGAAATCTGGACGTCACCCTCAACTCCTGCTTCTCCCTCACTAATCCAGCCCCATCCCATATCTCCATAGTTAGCAATTTGTCATTTCAACCATGTACAGAAGTCTGAAGGATATTCAAAACATAAAATCTATTCATGTCACTCCCTTGCTCATACCTCTTCAGTGGCTCCACAGTGCCCAAACATCTTCACACTACTTATAGCACCTGACAGGACCTTGCCCCTGTGTAGCTTTCCAGCCTCAACTCTGCCCTCTCTTGTGTGAATGCTGTGTTCTCCATTTCTTTCAATTCTTTAAGTAGCATCTTGACTTCACCCTCACGCTTTCACATATGCTATTTCTTCTGCAGGAAATATTCCCTCACACCACCTCTATTGCCTGATTAGTCCTTGTGCTTCAAATTTCAGCCTAGATGTCTCGTTCTCAGAGAAGACATTCTTACCCCCATAGTTTGGTTCATGTCCTTTCCCATGGAAGCCCCTTGATAACACTTGTCACATTGTATTTTATGCCTCTTTGCTTATCTGTGTCCCCCCACTAGTCTGCAAGCTCCTTGAAAGCAGAAACCATGACTTGATATCTAGCATAGCTCCTGTACTTGGAAGGGTATTAGCACAAAGTGAACATATAATAAAGTATTGTTTAATAAATGAATGAAACCCAGATGAATCACATAGAGTTAATCTACATATACCAGGGGAGTTTCCAAGGTACTTACATTAAATCTCTTTGTAAGATGCCAATAGACTCCTTTCAGATAGAGATCATATAAGCTAGGGTTTCTATATCTGTGGTTTTATTTAAACAAGGCACTCTCGATAAACAGAGAGGCAATTAACTGGAAAGCTCATTCCCTGCCCTCTGCTTATACAAGAATCCCACTCCATGCCCAACACCTAAACATGTTCCTGATGAGCACTTCTGGAATTATTAATTAAAATTTAAATGTGTATCTGCTTTTCAAATTTCCCATTACTGCATTGTAAGAGGTCATTACATAGTGAATAATAGTATTCATTGTGACCTACTTACATTCACAATGACCTTTAATTGTGATGTTTAACTTAAAGAAAAAGAGAAGCTGTTATCTCTGGATTCAAATATCCAACTTTTGGAGGCCAATTTCAATGGATGTCTTCAGAGGACAGACCAGGACTGGAGGAAGATTTGGGGTCAATGGCAAAACTTTCTCATTAACAAAAGCAGCATAATGGGACAAAACCTAAAAGGAACATAAAGAGAGAAGCAGTGAAAGATGATGAAAAAGAATTTCCCAAGAACAAAGGACAAATAGATTTGAAAGTGTGAAAGAGCAGTTTAGAGACATGGAGGATAGATTAAAAAGCCAATATTAGTCTAATGGAGCTTCAGAAAAGGGCAATGGAAATAATGATAGAAATACAACATTGAAACTATCAGAACTGAGAATTTTCTGGAATTAAAGAAAATATAATTCATTATATCAAAAATAGATTAAGTGAAAATAATTTTATACCTGCAGAGGTATCATAGAAGGCCTATAAAGTATCAAAGAAAAAAATAAATTCTTAAAAGCTACCAGAAGAAGAGACAGATAAATTCCAACAGAATGGTACTAAAGTGATAGGAAAATTCTCAGCAGCAACAATAGATGGCAAGAAGAAAGTAAAGTAGTAGCTTCAAAGTGCTAAATGAAAATAGCTGACAATCTTAAATTTTATACCCAGATAAACTAGCATTCCAAATGAGGGGGAAGGAGAGATTTTTTTCAGACTACAAAGACTATGAGTTTCCCAAATCATTAAAAGAACTATTAGAGACTTACAATTTTATCTTTAACATGTAAAAGGCAGAACTTCCACCCTTATGATAATAAAAATGATGAAAAAACTGAAAAACAATGACTTTTCTTGAACTATTAGAGAATTGAGGTCAACACTACACAAATCAACACTCCAAAATCTGGAGAGACAGGTGAATACGAGGATTCGCAGCTAAGATCAGCTTACCCAGAGCAGAAGGTGTTGGATCCATAAAGTGGTAAGAACCCTTAAACAGAAACTGATGAATTGCTAGAGGTGGAGTGTAGACTAGTGTGAGAATAAGAAACTCCTCAGAGCTGCAGTGTCGAGGGTCTCAGACTTTCATCAGTTTTGCCTTCAGGAACCCTATCAAGTTATCACAGGGAAGAGTAAAAAATAAAAAAAAAAATTTAAAGTCCCATGTTTCTGGCAGGGGTAAAGGAAAAGTAACTACTTTGAAATATATCCAGAGCATTCTCCCTAACAAAGGCCCAGTCATCAATGGAAAAGACTTTACCAGAGTCTTATCTGATGTGGGGGAAGAAATGATCTAACTCCAGCTGCCTTTAGACTTCCAGTCTCATCTAAAGGGGGGGAAAAAAGCTGAGAAATACTGTGAATGTCACAGTTCAGTGACACATGCCCATTAAAAAACTGAAACTTAATCTTGGGTTATAGAACCCTGTAATCCTCAACCTACACTTGACTACCACATCAACAGGGGTCCAGTATAATAACTGTGGGTTACAGCTAAAACAGCTGCAAGGCTCAGACTCTATTTAAGAAGGAGTTTTTAGGGAAGTCTAAAGACAACAGGTGAGGCAAAAAACAAGACACTAGAGGAAATGGAAGCCTTTGACATGTACAGCTACAGTAAACTTTAAACACAGCCAAACTTCTAGCCAGATTAACATAAAACCTCACACTAAAGGCCTATTTACCTCAGTTTTTATTACCTGATATATCACATCTCACTTTCAACAAAGAATTACAAGGCATAATAAAAATTAAGAAAAAATTATTATCTGAAGAGACAGCAAACATCAGAACTCAGATATGGCAGAAATTCTGGAATTATCAGACTGAGAATGGAAAAAGTAAACAACATGAAAGAACAGATGGGTAACATAAGCACAGAGATGAAAACTCTAAGAAAGTGTCAAAAGAAAATGCTAGAAATGAAAAACATTGTAACAGAAATGAAGAATGTCTTTCATGGGCTTATCCTCAAACTAGATATGACCAAGAAAAGAACCACTGAGATTGAAAATATGTTGATGGACACTTCCCAAACTGAAATGCAAAGAGAAAAAAAAGGAATGAAAAAGAGACTAGAATATCCAAGAACTGTGTGACATACATGTAATTGGAATACCAGAAGGATAAAAAAGAGGAGACAGAACAGAAGAAATATTTCAAGCAGTAATGGCTAGCAATTTTCCAAAATTAATAAACAGCAAAACATAGATCCAGGAGCCTCAGAGAACAACAGGCAGGATGAATACCAAAAAAATCTATACCTAGACATATCCCATTCAAACTGCAGAAAACCAAAGACAAAGGCAAAATCTTGAAAGCAGGAGAGGAAAAGAAATATTTTACCTATAGAGGAAGAAGGATAAGAATTACATTGGACTTATCATAAACCATGCAAGCTAGAAGAAAATGGAGGAAAATATTTACACTGTTGAAGGAAAAAGATCACCAATTTAGAATTCTATACCCAATGAAATTATCCTTCCAAAGTGAATAAGAAATATTTTCTCAAACAAACAAAATCTGAGAGAATTTGTTTTGCAGTAAATACTTAAGGAAGTTTTTTAGGAAGATAAAAAATAATGTAGCTCAGAAAATTAAATCTTAAAGAAAGCATTAGAGAAGAAATAAGTGAAGGTAAAATAAGGTATTTTATTTTTCTTATTGTTAATTTACCTAATAAACAACTGTTTATTCAAAGTAATAACAGAAACTATATATTAGATAATTATAGCCTGTAAATAAGTGAAATTAATGACAACCATGTAACAAGGGACAAGAGGGAGGAGTTGGGAATACTCTGTTACAAGGTACCTTTACCACCGTTGAAGTAGTATAGTGCTATTGGAGAGTGGACTTTGACTAGGTGTAAATGTATATTGCAAACTCTAGGAAACCACTTAAATCTTTTAAAAATAGCATACTTAATATGCTAACAGAGGAGAGAAAATGGAATTATATGAAATGTTCAATTAAAACCAGAGAAGAAATAAAAACCCTTAATATACATGAACATAACAATAGTGCATCAAAATACATGAGACAAAAACCAATAGAACTGCCAGGAGAAATAGACAAATCCGTTATTATATTTGGATCCTTCAATATCCTCTTTCACTAATTGATAGATCAAGCAGGCAGAAAATCAGTAAGGGCATAACTGAACTCAACATAACATCAATCAACTAGATATAATTGACATCTATCAACTATTTCATTCAACAACAACAGAATACAAGCTCACATGGAACGTTCACCAAGATAGAACACATTCTGAGTCATGAAACACATCTTAACAAATTTAAAAAAATAGAAATCATATAATGTCTGCTCTCAGAGCACAATATAATGAAACTAGAAATCAATATCAGTAAGATAGCTGGAAAGTTTTCAAATACTTGGAGATTAAACAACATGCTTCTAAATAATACATGGGTCAAAGAAGAAATCTTTTTAAAGAATTAAAAACTATTTTCAACCAAAGGAAAATTAAAACACAACTTAAAATTTGTAGGATGCAGTGAAAGCAGTGCGTAGAGGGAAATTTATAGTAGTGGATGCACATATTAGAAAAGAAGAAAGATCTAAAAATCAATAATCTAAACTTATACCTTAGGAAATTAGAGGAAGAAGGTCAAGCTTAAGCCTAAAGTAAGCATAAGAAAATAAGTAAAAATTAGAGCATAAATCAGTGAGATTGAAAGCAGGAAAATAGAGAAATCAACAAAACTAAATGATGCTTCTTTGAAAAGATTAATAAAATTAATAAAGCTCTAGCCAGGTTAATTAAGAAAAAAAGAGAGAGGATATGAATTACCAGTATTAGAAATAAAGGAGCAGTCATCATTATTGATCCCATGGACATCAAAAGGACAACAAAGGAATATTATGAACAACTCTATGACCACAAATTTTATAACTTAGATGAAGTGGACAAATTCTTTTAACAATACGAGCTACCGAAGTTCACAAAAGGAGAAACTGATAAGCTGAGTAAGCCTATATCAATTAAAGAACTTAAATAAATAATTAATATCCTTCCAAAAATGAAGGTACCAGTTTCAGGTAGTTTTACTGCTGAATTATACCAAACATTTAAGAAAGAAATAATATCATTCTTCACAGTCTTTTCCAGAAAACAGCAGCTGAGGTAACACTTCTTAACTCATTCTATGAGGCCAGCATTACCCTAATACCAAACTTGGATAAACACATTACAAGAAAGGAAAGCTATAGACCAATATCTCTCATGAACATAGATGCAAAAATCCTCAGCAAAATATTAAGAAATTAAAGCCAACAATGTGTAAAAAGAATTATGTACCACAGCCAAGTAGGATCTACTTCAGATATACAAGGTGGTTCAACATTCAAAAATCAATTAATGTAATCCAGCCCATCAACAGAATAAAGAAGAAAAATCATATGATCATATCAATGGATACAGAAAAAGCATTTAAATAAAGCTGACATTCACTGATGATTTTTTAAAAACTGAGCTAATTGGGAATAGAGAAGAACTTCCTTAACTTGATTTAAAAAAACAACTACAAAAAATCTACATTTAACATCATACTTAATAGTGCAAAAATAGATGTTCTCCCCTAAGACTGGGAAAGAGGCAAGGATGTCTCCTCTCATTACACCTGTTCAACACTGAATGGAATTCCTAGCTTATGCAACAAGACAAGAAAAGGAAGTAAAATGTATATAAATTGGGAAAAAAGAAATAAAATTAACTTTGCAGATGACATGATTGTCTACATGGAAAATCCCAAAGAATCAACAACAACAAAAAAAATGTAGAATTAGTAAGTGATTATAGCAAGGTTGCAGGATATAAGACTAAGATAGAAAGGACATTTTATATACACACACACACACATATAACATATATATGTATAGATATAGATATAAAACAAATATATATATGTATTAACAGTGAATAATTGAAATTTGAAATTTAAAATACAGTATAATTTATAATAGCATGAAAAATTAAATACTTACCTATAAACCTAACAAAACATGTATAAGATCTATATAAGGAAAACTACAAAATTCTAATGAAAGAAATCAAAGAAGATCTAAGTCAAGGAAGAGATATTCCATGTTCATGGATAGCAAGATTCAAAACTGCTAAGATGTCAATTCTTCCCAACTTGATCTATAGATTCAAAACAATATCAATCAAGATCCCAGAAAGCTGTTTTGTGGATATCAACAGACTGATCCTAAAGTTTATACGGAAAGGCAAAAGACCCAGAATAGCCAACACATTAAGAAGAACAAAGTTTGGGAACTGATACACTCAATTTTAAGGCTTACTATAAATTTATATTAATTAAAACAGAATTATATTGACAAAAGAATTGATAGATCACTGGGAAAGAATAGAGAGCCCAGAAATAAACCCACACAAATGCAGTCAACTGATCTTTGACAAAGGGAGCAAAAGCAATTCAATGGAGAAAGGATAGTCTTTTCAATAAATGGAGTTGGAAGAACTGGATTTCCAAATGGAAAAAAAAAAAAAAATCTAAGTTCAAACCTTACACCTTACAGAAAAATTAACTTAAAATGGATCATAAACCTAAATATAAAACACAATACTATAAAATTTCTAGAAAAACATAAGACAAAATCTGTGACATTGGGTTTGGGAATGAAATTTTAGAAATCACACCAAAAGCACAATCCATGTGTCCGTGAGAAAAACACACAAACTGTGCTTTTTTCTATTTTCTCAACACGACCAAGCAACCCAGAAGACTTTTGTGACCAAATGTGTGGGGGTTTTCCCACACACCAAGCAAGCAACCAATTCCACGGCAGACACCAGCTGGGTTCCTCCAATTCAATTCCGGCACTATCTACCTGGAGATAGCAACTGATCCCACAGATTAGGGCTCAGTCCCACAAGACTGCCCCCATTTCAGATGCCAATCGCAAGTCCTGGCCTCCAGAACCTCTGTCTGACCAACTTCAAGCTGGGGTTCCCATGACCCCCTCTTTAGGTTTGATTAATTTGCTAGAGGGACTCAAAGAATGCAGGGAAATGCTTACTTAATGTTTACCAGTTTATTATAAAGGACATTTAAAAGGATACAGATGAGGAGATGCACAGGGTAAGGTATGGGGGACAGGGTGTGGAGCTTCCATGACCTCCCTGGGTGTGCCACCCTCCGGGAACCTCCAGATATTCGGCTATTTGGAAGCTTTCCAAATCCAGTCCTTTTGGGTTTTTATGGACGCTTCATAATTGATTGAAGCATTGGTCATTGATGATCAACTTAACCTTCAACCCTTCTCCCCTCCCTGGAGGTGGTGGGGGGAGGCTGAAAGCCCCAACTCTTTAATTATGCCTTGGTCTTTCTGGAGACCAGCCCCCATCCTAAAGCTACATAGGGGCTGCCAACCATTAGTCAATCATTAGCATACAAAAAGATATCATTTTGGAGATTCTAAGGATTTTAGGAGTTGTATGTCAGAAAAAGGGGTCAAAGACCAAATATATATTTTACAATATCAATCACACCATGAAAGAAAAAAATTGATATATTAAACTTTATTAAAATTAAAAATTTCTGTTCTGTGAAAGATACTGTTCAGAGAATTAAAAGACAAGTCATAGACCAGAAGAAAATATTTACAAAACACAGGCTGTATATCCAAAATATGCCAAAACAAAACAAACTCTTAAAACTTAGCAGTAAAAAAACCAAGCAACCTAGTTTAAAAAAAAATGGCACAAATCTGGACACCTCACCAAAGAAGATATACAAATAAAAATTAAATGTATGAAAATACATTCAACATCATTTGTCATCAAAGAATTGCAAATTAAAACAATAACGGTATGCCACTATACGCTTATTATAATGGCTAAAATTAGATTAAAAAAACTGACAATACCAAATGTTGGTGAGGATGTGGAGCAACAGAAACTATCACTCACTGATGGTGAAAATGTAAAATGGTGCAGCCACTTTAGAAGACAGTTGGGCAATGTCCTACAAAGCTAAACATAGCCTTACCATACAATCCAGCAATCACACTCCCACGTATTTATTCACTTGATTTGAAAATGTGTGATCCCACAAAAACCTTCACGAGAATCTTTATAGAAGTTTTACTCATAGTCTCCAAAAACAACCAAAGTCAAGCCACAAAAAGATTTGGATTAAACTTAAGTGCATATTACTAAATGAAAGAAGACACTATGAAAAGACTATATAGTGTTTGAGTCCAGTTATTAATATATGACGTTCTGGAAAATTCAAAACTCTAGACATAGTAAAACGATCAGTGTTTGCCAGGGGCTTGGGGATAGTGGGGAGCACAAAATAGGAAAAGCATGGGGAACATGTCAGAGCAGCAACACCATGCTGTACGATATCGGTGGATACATTACAATATGCCTTTGTCAAACTTATAGAACTTTACAGCACAAAGAGTGAAACTTAATGTATGCAAGTTTTAAAGAGTCAATTGGGAGGTGGCCATCCCAGGAAGGAATGCAGACTGTTACAAGAGAATCTACCAGTATTACTAACGTACAAAACAACTTCCCTGAAGGGGCTAGACGAACAAGGTATTGACCTAAGTAACTTTGGAAATTAGTAGAGTCCATAAGGCTAAAGGCAAAAGGAACTGCATTTAAGCACTCTACTTGATAAAGTTATTATTTTCCAGGGCTTTGGGTTAACAATCCTGATACCACCATATGTATATGTTGGAATTGGTCAACTAAGTAAGCAGCTGGTGGACGTTTGGAATCAGGTTTCTCACTGCTGGAGTGAGAGTTTACAGCTAAAAGGAGGCGGCCAGAATAAGCCAAGGATTAGAGTTGGGGACATCAGTACAAACATTTGGTTAGCTTAATATAGATACCAATGGTTAATCACAATAATATTTATAGACATTTTGTGATGGTTAATTTTATGTGTCTCAACTTGACTGGATCATGGGGTGCCCAGACATTTGGTTAAACCCTATTTCTGAGTGTGCCTGTGAGGGTATTTCTAGATGAGATTAACATTTGCATTGGTAGACTGAGTAAAGCAGATTGTTCTCCCCAGTGTGTGTGGGCCTCATCCAATCTGTTGAAGGCCTAAATAGAATAAAAGGCTGAATAAGAAAGAATTCTTTCTCTCTGCCTATCTTCAAACTAGGACAATGGTCTTCTCCTTCCTTCAGACTCGGACTCAAAGTTGGACTGGCACTTACACCATCAGCTCTCCTGGGTTTCCAGCTTGCTAGCTGTAGATCCTGGCCTTCTCCGCTTCTGTAATTATGTCAGCCAATTCCTTATTGTAAATACATATATTTATTGTTGGTTCTGTTTCTCTGCCAAACTCAAACTAATGCTTATGCATATATACATGGGTTAGCATAAGCACACCTATTTTTGCTCTATCAGCCAAGAGGGGCTAAAAGAAATGACACTGCAGTAGCACCAAGCACACCTAATGCCCAAATCTTGGTTTCTAATACCATCCTTCAATAAAAGGAAGCAGGAATCCTGGGAGAAATGGCCGATTCTAGGACTGGGGCAGGAAATATACAAGATGAACCTGGAGCTTCTTTCATACTTTATGGCACTGAAACAACCTGTTGATGGAGGTGTATCAAAGGAGGACCGGAGCCAACAGAAAAAGCTCCCAATGGCCAAAGCTGAAACAATTTGAACCACAAAATAAATAAGGTAGTATTAGATTATAATCCAAAGTATAAAATAAGTATTTCTGAGTCCCTACTTATATAAATAGGAGATTGAACAATTAATAAATGATTGATCAGAGACAAATCTTCCTTGCAGAAGAATTTCCAATAATTTATGTAGATACTCCACCCTCAAGGAGAGTGAGCATAGCTTCCCACTCCTTAAGTGTGGGCTGCACTTAGCAACTTCCTGCCAAACAGTATACTGTGGAAGGGGTGGAGAAACCTGACAAACACTACCTCAGCCAGGTGATCCAGGCCAACATCAACAGTCATAAATCATGTTAATTGCATGTTATGTTCCCTTGACATGAGGCAATGAAATTGGCACTTTATCCCTGTGGTCTTTCTCCCAATAACCCATAACCCCAGTCTTAGGAGAAAAATAGCAGACAAGCTCCCATAGTGGGCATCCTATGACGTACTTGACAGCACTGCTCAAAACTGTCAAGGTCATCAAAAACAAGGAAAGTCTGAGAAAATGCCACAGCCAAGAGGAGCTTAAGGGGACGTAATAACTAAATGTAGTGTGGTGTCCTGGATGGGGTCAGGACATTAGGTAAAAACTAAGGAAATTTGAATCAAGTGTGACTTTAGTTAATAGTAATGTATCAATATTGGCTCCTGAATTATAACAAATGTATCATACTCGTATGAGATGTTAATGATATGGGAAACTGTTCAGGATGTATGGGAAATCTCCACACTATCTTCTCAACTTTTTCTATAAATCTAAAAAGATAACGTCTACTTAAAAAACAGGAACAAAAAAGAACTTAAAGGATATACTTCAGCAAGAAGAAAAGTGAATTTAGAGGGAAACTAATAAGCTGGAAAATAAGATATGTCAGTAAATTTAATTAACTATGAACTGAAAAAGAGACAACTATTTTGTTAATAATAGGTAAAACTATGATTAGAAACAACGAACACTGGTGTCCAATTAGTGATTAAAGAGGGTTAAAATCTGTGCCATGTTTGGGAAGAGGATAGAAATACTGAATGACTTAGATCTGTCATAAAAACGTGTACTTAAGCATATGTATGTCATTAAATACGTAAAAATTCAAGGATAACCACTATAAAACTAAAAATATAGTCTATTTTCCAAACTGTCACTTAGGTTGGGGGGAAGAATGCATGTAGAAAATGTTTGCAGTTCAACAGAATGCAAAAAAAGAAGAAAAAAAAAGGGGAAGAACAGAAAACATAAACACAAAATAAGGTGGTTAAAAATAAGCACAAACATATAGTTACAATAAACATATGAGATGCATCTTGCGCATACCATCCAATTCTCTCGGTCTCTCCTGTCTCCGGAACACGCGGCCTCTTGCCTTTCTACACACACTGCCAAGTGACAATCAACTCTGCTGGGTCTGTGGCTGGGAGCCACTGCCCCTTGTCCCTGCCTTCTCTCACTCCAGTGACACTTTACAGTACAGTGCATGAACCAGATAACTCAACCTGAAGTTCAACAGAGTTAAATCCCCAAGGGGCAAATTTTGACTAATTAGAGACAGGAGATAGGAAGGAGCCAGCAGATTAATTCCTTCTCCCTTCTTCCCTTCATGGACTTCTCCAAGGCACGAGTATGTCTGCACACCCTGCGAGGAGACGTGCCAAGAGTCTAAGTGAGGACGTCTCCCAAGCACGGGCATTGTCTCATGGCTTGTTGTGAAGTCCTCACAGTTGCTTCTCCTTTGCCTCGGTTATCTTTTCTCTCATCTTACTGCCCTGGCATTGTTTCAGGCTGTTGTTAAGACAAATGTAAATACATAAATAAATAAATAATCAATAAATAAGTCCACCTCCTAAAATAGATTATAAGATTAGATTTAGATGCAGTAAAACACAAGAGACACACCTGACATAAAATTAATTAGAAATGTTGAAATGAAGACATGGAAAAGATACACCATGTAATTACTAACAACAAAAAACTGGTATAGTAATATTAATATAAAACAAACTAAAATTTAAGGTATAATACATTATATTATATATGATATTATATAATAACATATTATACACACATATAATTAGTATATACTATAATTTATATATAATATATTATAGGTCATATATTATATATAGTAATATATAATATATAACATATACACTATAATACATATATTTTATATATTATATTATTTTATATATTATATATAACATATATTATATATATTCTTTATATATATACATATATAAAGAAAACAATCCACCAAGGAAATATAAAAATGATGAATTTATATGTGCCTGACAAAATTACCTTAAAATATATAATACAGAAACAGAATTAGAAAGAAAGAAATGACCCGTATAAAAACATAGTGGGAGTGTTTAGCAAACTTCTATTATAAATTATATATTAAATAGACAAAATATTATTAAGATATAGAAGGTTTGAATAATTTAATCAATACATGTTTTCTGATGTATATAGAGCTTTCAACCAATACATAGAGAAAATGCATTCTTTTATAGTTCATATGAATTATTTACAAAAAGTTACCCTAAATAATACTCAGAGAAAATCTCAAAAAACAACAAAGAAGCAATATCATTTAGATGCAATATAGATCATTTTCTCTTATATCAATAAGTCTAAATTAGACAGAAATCATAAAAATTAATTGAAAACAAACAAAACAAACATTTTCAAAATTTAAAATTGCATTTCTAAATAATTCATTATGAAAGAGGACATCACAATAAAAATTACAAATATTTAGCATGGACTATAATTGAAGTTTACATATTAAAACTATGTGGCTAAAAGAGTACTTGTAAGAGAATTTGTAACTGCAAATGCACTAATTAAAATAAAGTTAAAAATAAATGAGGTATATTTAACTCAAGAACCAATAAAAAGATTGTAAGCACAAGAAAGAAGACAGGAAATGTTAAAAATTAAGAGTAAAAACCAATGAAATAAAAAAACAAGATAACAATAGAAAGGACCCACTAAGATAAAAGCTATTTCTTTAAAAAAAAAAGAGTAATATTAATAGAATATACTTCCAACAAGATAGAACAAGAGAACAAAGAAAAAAGGCATAAGTAACCAAAGTTAGGAATAAAGAAGAGAATATAACTAAAATGGAGACTTTAAAAATTATAACAGAATATGATCAGCTTTATGTTTTTAAATTTGAAAGCCTAAAGAATTTTATATTTCTAGAAGATAAAAATTACAAAAATTGGCTCAAGAAGAAATAGGAAACCTGAATAAATCAATCTATTAAAGAAATAAAAAGGCAAATGAAAGCAAGCCCTCCTCAACAAAAATATCCACCCTTAAATGGAAACTTCATACATGACAGAGTTTATGTTACAAATCAATAGAGAAAGAATGACTTCAATAAATGGCACTGAGACAATTGTCCATCCTTATTGAAAAGAATAAAACTAGATGCTTATATTTTTCATCGTATACAAAATTTAATTCCAGGTAGATGAAAAATCTAAATAGAAAAAGCAAAACTTTAAAATACTTAGAAAAAAACAGGAAAATGTCTTCAGGGTAGAGAGGCATTTCTTAAACAAAACCACTTCAAGAAAAGAAAAATATTGATAAGTTTGACTTTTAATTTAAAACTTTGTTCAACAATAGCTACCATAAGCAAAGTGAAAGGCAAGCCACGACAGTCACTTAGGAAGATAATTTGGCATTTTCTAATAACGCTGAAGATATGCATACCTTCTGATTGAGAAACTCCTCTCCTAGCTATAGTCCCTGGAGAAACTCACGCATGTTTGTGCCTGGAGACATGTATAAGAATGTTTATAGTGACATTGTTTGAAATATTCAAAAACTAGAGGGAGGAAAAAAAAACCAACAGTAGGATGGATAAACAAATTGTGGAATGTTCATTTGATAAAATGCCATCAGCGGTGAAAATGAAGAACTCTTTAATCCACATCTCACAAGGATTAATCTCACACACATACGTTGAGTCAAAGAAGCGAGACATACAAGAAAAAGCATAAAATGACATACAAAGCTCAAATGCAGGCAAAACTAACCTATAACGTTTCAGGATGCCTACGTAGGTGCTAAACTATATTGAAAAGCATAAGGGGATCAATAAAAATCAGGATAGTGGTTCCATCCGGGAGAGGGAAATAAACATGACCGGGAGGGGACACAGGAGGGGCTTCTGGATCTGGCAACTTTCCGCATCTTAAGTTGTTTGGTCACTTCCAGGAACATTTACTTTGTAATTATACTGAACATTTATTATATTTATGTCCTAAGCACTTTTCTGAATGTATGTTTCATGTCCCAATTTTAAAAGCTTAGAAGAAAAAGATAAGTCACAGACTAGGAGAATATCTTTGTAATGGATATGACCAACAAACAATATGCAGAATACATATTTTTAGCATAGCCATCACCACAAATATTTATCATTTCTTTGTGGTGAGAATATTTAAAATGCTCTTAGCTACTTTGAAATATACGTACATTATTATTAACTGTAGTCACCTCACTATGCAATAGAACCCCAGAACTTACTCCTCCTAACTGAAACTTTGTATCCATTGACTAATGTCTCCCCTTTCTCCATCCACCCCACTGCCCCCAGCTTCTAGTAATCACAACTCTACTCTCTACTTCTATGAGTTCAATGTTTTTAGATTCTGCGTATAAGTGAGATACAGTATTTGTGTCTCTGCGCCTGGCTTATTTCACATAACGTAATGTCCTTCTAGGTTCACCCATGTTGTTGCAAATGACAGAATTTCTTGTTTCCTTAAGGCTGAATAGTATGCCACGTTTTAAAAATCCATTTATCTGTTAATGGACACTTAGATTGTTTCTATATCTTGGCTATTGTGAATAATGCTGTAACAATTATGGGACTGCAGACATCTCTTCCACATACTAATTGCAATTTCTTTGGGTATATACTCAGTAGTGGGATTGCTAGATCATATAATAATTCTATTTTTAGTTTTTTGAGGAATCTCCATACTCTTTTCCAAAATGGCTGAACTAATTTACAATGCCACCAACAATGTGTAAGGGTTTACTTTTCTCCACATGATCTTTCATCTTTTTGATTATAGTCAATCTAACAGGTGTGAGGTGATGTCTCATTGTAGTTCTAATTTCCATTTCTCTTACGATTAGAGATGGTGAGCATTTTTTTCATGTATCTGTTGGTCATTTGTATTCTTCTTTTGAGAAATGTCTATTCACATCCTTTGCCCACTTTTTAGTGGGGTTGTTTTCTTGTTATTGAGTAGTTTGAATTCCTTGTACATTTTGGACATTAACCCCTTGTCTGATGTATGGTTTGCAAGTATTTTCTCCCAATCTGTGGATTGTCTCTTCACTCTATTATTTGTTTCCTTTGCTTTGCAGAAGCTTTTTATTTTGATACAATCCCATTTGTCTATTTCTGCTTTCATTGCCTGTATTTTTGGGGTCATGTCCAAAAAAATCACTGCCCAAACCAATGTCAAGGAGATTTTCCCTGGTTTTATTCTAGTAGTTTTATAGTTTCAGATCTTATGTTTAAGTCTTTAATCCAGTTTAAGACTATATATATATATTTAAAGTCTTCAATAAGAAAAAAGGGCAAAGGATATGAACAGAGCAATGTGGTAAACATATATATATATATATAAATATGAATGACTCAATTTCACTAGTAAATTAGTGAAATTAAAGTTAAAACAATGATGTAATATCATTTGATAGCTGTCAGATCAGCAAACATTAAAAGACTGAGAACACCAAGTATCAGTGAGGATATGGAAAAGCAGACCTCTGATTATACTTCTGGGAGTATGCTTTTGTGAGCAATTTAGCCATATTTAACAACTTTGAAGAAAAGCATGTTCTATGGCCCAACAGGCCAGTTTTGCATTGTGCAGAAAGAATATTTTACAAGAATATTTATCTGTGCCATTGTTTGTAATAACTAAAAATTAGAAACAACTTTAGTGTTTAGTGTCCTAAACAAAAGAAAGAAATTGCAGTATAGTAACATACAATGTCATATAGCAGTTAAAATGAACTAGAGCTACAAGTATCAAAATGGAAAAGCAAATTATAGAATATGCATACTAAGACACCACTTATATAAACTTTGAAAATATGCAGGGTAACACCACATATTCTTTATGATACATAGATATGTAGTAATGGTATGAAAATACACCTAAGAATGATAAACACTGAATTTAGGGTGGTATTTGCCTCAGGAGAAGGAGGAAAAAGAATGAGGTCAACTAGGAGCATACAGGGCTTCAATTATATATGAGATATTTTATTTTTAAAAGAACTGAAGCAAAAAGAAGAGAATATCTATCGTTTTAATTCACCAGATCAACAAATTAAAGTAGAAAAATCATGCAATCATCTCAATAGATTTAGAAAAAGCATTTGGTGAAATTCAGTAACACTAATGCGTGATTTTTAAGAAATCTCTTAAAGTAAGAAAAGAACATTAACCTGGTAAGAGGAATCTACCAAAAACCGATAGCAAATATCACACATAGTGGTGCAATGTTGGAAATCTTTCTTTTAAAGTCAGGAACAAACTAGGATGTCTGCATGTCCTAGGGAGTGTAATATGACCAGTGTGCATAGGATGCAAGGGAGGGGAGGAGAAAGAGGGAACAAAAAATAAATTTAAACTACACTGAGATAACTTTTCATGCTCATCAGATTGGCAAAAACTAAAATGACAGATAATACCATATATTTTGGAGGATGGGAAGAATCAGAAACTCTCTCACTGTTGGTGAGGCTGTAAACAGGCATGCCACTTTGAAGAGTAAATTGTTAATATCTGATAAAGTTGAAGATGTGCCCGTAATATGATCCAGCAATTCCCCTTTTAGATATTATAAAAGAGAAAAATTAGGGAGCAACCTAGATGTCCGTGAATAGAGAACAAGTAAATCAAGTGCAATTCATTCATACAATGAACAGCTTTTGAAATAAATGAACTAAATTTCTGTGCATCAACATGGTTAAATCTCAAAACATAACATTAAATCAGAGACATCAGTACCAAAAGGACACAGTCAGTACAATAAAATTGATGTCAGTTTTAAGAACACAAAAAGCAATATTACATATTGTTGTGGCTATACACATATGCATTAAATGTATAAAAACTAGTATGGATTTTAAAAAGTTTAAGCTAATGGTGACCTTTGAGGAGGAAAGAAATCATGTGGGCTTTTAGCAGTAGCTGTGAGGTTTTTTTCCTTAGAAAAAGAAGAGAAGGCTACAACAAACACAACCAAATATTAACCTCCTAAATCTGAATGGTGTGGTATGAATTTCTATTACATTATTTTTACTTTAAGTTTTGCATGTGTGAAATACAGGAGTGCCCCCTTATCTGCTGGGGATACGTTCCAAGCCTGAAGCTGCAGATAGCATTATACCAAACCCTATATGGACTATGCATGAATTTCTTTGTTCTTCTTTACAAGTTCATGAATAGAAGATTTGTTCTTACAGATCTTAGCAACCTCAGCATACAATATTTTTCTTTACTTATTAAGTCAAGAACTTTCACCTTTTCACTTAAAGGAAGCACTTTACAGTTTCTCTTTGGCATATCCAAATTGCCAGCCTCACTACTCTTGCGCTTTGGGGCTATTAAGTGAAATAAGGGTCACTTGAACACAAGCACTGTGATACCACCACACGCAATCTGATAACCGAGACGGCTACTAAGTGACCAGCAGGTGGACAGCATACACCCTGTGCCTGCTCTAGGCAAAGGGCTGATTCACGTCCCAGCAGGACCAAGCAGGATAGCTACTTAGAATGGCATGGAAAATTAAATTTTCTATTTTAATATTTTTGAACTCCATTTGACGTAAGTAACTGAAACCACAGAAAGCAAAACAGCCAATAAGGGAGACTACTGAATTTTAGTGTTAAAATGATTAATTTTTTTAAAAGGAAGATGAAAGTTCATGGCACAGTGGAATCTCAGAATTGGAAGAAAACTCAGAAGTCAACTAATCTAGCCATAGCATTTTCCAAGCGTCCTCCAGCCTTGGCTTTCATGCCTCTGGTGATGGGGAGCTCACTACCTGATAGGTAGCTTCAGTTCTGGTCAGGTTTGCCTGTTAAAAGACCCATCCCCTGATATTGAGCCAAAATCTGCCTCCTCTTACTTCCCCTGACCCAGAACTGAGGTTTTAGCTTTGCCTCACCTACCTGACTGAGAGTCCAGAACATGGGACCCCAGCCCTCACTCTGTCACGACCTCTTGGGTAGGACTTTTCCAGTCTCTTGCTGTCATTTCTCCATCTATCAATGACACCATTTGAATGGTCTCTCAGGACTCTAAAATCCAAGAATTCTGTAAGTTTAACATTTTTCCAAAACTTAGGCTCTGCAGAACCTTTTGTAGAAACATAACTATTTCATTTAATAAAATCCACCTCTTTAAGAGCATACGTATTTCTTAAAACAAGCTTACCCTGCTGTCTTAAAACGTGCTTGGCAAGGCTGCTCCATTTGGCAAAACTGGAACTGCAGTTCACAAAGAGAAGGCCCGGCCAGGGCAGGGAAGGTGGAGCTGCTCTTGAGACCAAGAGACAACCTCCCCTGGGGTAAGGCTCGCGGTTTCCCAGCAGCTATGTGTACCCCAGGCCCAGTGCACTCAGTACCCCTCAGGGGCAGCCTTGCAGCTGGCCTCCCAGGACACCCTGGGGAAGAAACTGCTCCTTCTTTACCCACGTCATCGTTCAAGACCCAGACAAGTGCTGCCGCCTCTCTGAGGCTGGCCCCCAACTCCTACAAGAGAATGAACCCCTCTTTCCACAGGCCTTCCCTTATATTTCTGATGGCACTAAAAATTTTTACATAACAAACTCTCACATCTTGCTTACTGTGTATTTAGGCACGCTTCTAAGCACTTTGCATAAGCTGACTTATTTAGATGGATGCTATTATGAATCCACACTTTATAGATGAAAAAGCTAAGGCACAGAGAAATCAAGTCACTTACTGGAGCTCACACAGCTCGTTTTAAGCAGAGCTGGGGTTTGCATCCATACGATCTGGTTCCAGAATGTGCACTTTTTTCCCCTCCCGTGCTAGGCTCCAATTCATGTTTGAGTTGTTTATGCAAGTGTCTTATCACCCTCACTAATTCGTCTGTTTTGTAACCAGCTTTTCTCACTTAACACTTTATCATGTACATCTTTCCAAGCCATTAAATATTATTCCACAACATTATTTTTTAATGACTGCCTATGAATCCACGGTGGTGTATAAACCAGCCCAATTGTCAGACATTTAAGTTGCTTTCGTCTTTTTCACTACCATCAACAATGTTTTGGTAAATACACTTATAATTAAATCTCTGCATACATCCTTGACTATTTCTTTAGGATCTGTTCCAGAAGGAACTGCTAGATCAAAGCATATGCAAACTTTTAAGGCTTCTGATACGTATTGCCAAATTACCCCTGGAAAGACTCACCAGGGTTTATAAGTAAAATAAAACTTTTTTATTTCTTCATTGATTATTTACATTTCTTCTTTTGTGACTATCTTTTGCTTATTGTTCAAATCGATATGCTCCTTTCCTTTTTGGTTTGCAAAAAAAAAAAAAGGGAAATACTTAGAAGATAAAACTCCACGTTTTGTTCCTCCTCTATGGGCAGAAAGAGAAGCTAATAAGAATGTAACATACACTTGCAGATTGTTATCAGAAGCTTTAGCAAACGTAAACTGTAGCAAATCCCCTGTCCCTACCAGCTTCCAGGATCTGAGTGGTCAGAACGTCCCAGGCAGCGGCTCTGCCTGTCCTGGTGACTCCCTGCCAGGCTGTGTGACGGGTGTATGCCCAGGTCCCCAGGTGCAGGAGTGAGACCACCACCCGGGCCAAATCCGAGCTTCACTAGTCACAACCGTGGGACTTTGAGCAAGTTTAAATAAGCCCTCCCTGCCTCCATTTATCCACCTGTGAAATGGGAATAATAATAATCATGCTTACTTTATTTTGCTGCTGTGAGGGCCAAATAAGCTTGTATATAGACTCCTTAAACCGCCTGGCATGTGCAAAGCACCATGTATCGATTAGCTATTATTACTAATATTATCGTCATCATTTTGTTCAGGGTTTTCTCTGGATATAGCTGCCCTGCTCCCATTCTTTTGTAACTCCCATTAAGGAGGATTTCCTTTGGGTATATTATATATTTTTTCTCTACAGAGGAAAACAACCATTTGAATATTTTTATTCATTCATTTATTTGAGCCCTACTATGTGTTAATATTAGGACCCACGGGGGATATGGGGAAAAATATAATTCCTGCTCAAAGAATCCCTAGATGAGACAAAGAAAGCACTGTATACACAAAACTGCAATGGCAGGTAGACAGGGCCAGGAGTCGGACACCTCTCACATGCCACTTTAAAACATCTCAGCATCCTTGTCACTCCAGCCACCACTGAGAGACCAGATCTGCACAGATTTTGGTCAGCTTCTTGCAGGTGCAGCCTGACAGAGCCACATCGAGGCCATGGCACAGGCTTCTCTGAAGTCCCAGCGAGACGTATCAAAGGGAACCACTGCTATGCACAAGTGCAACCTAGAAGGAGAAGTAGGTGACACCTGTGGGGCCACCTTTCATTTCCCCAGCAAACAATCCTCAGACTCATTTCTTAAGGCTTTGAACGGAGGCCCACTGGGTGACCTGTCCTTGCATTGGCTATCCCTCCTTCCCCACCTCGTCCCCTCGGATCCTCGCATGTGCTCCCTGGCACTGCTTTCCAGATAAATTACACACACACAAGCCTGTTCTTCAGGCTCTGCTTTTGGGATCACCCAGGCTAAGAGAGGCACAGCTAAGGGGTGTGGGATTTCAGAGGACTATCCCATAGGCTCCCTGGAAAAGATGGTATGTGGGTGGAGGCTTGAAGCCTGGCCATGCACTGGTAGGAGGAAAAGCATGAGCAAAGTCGTGGTTGCAGAAATTCTCCAGGTACAAATGGGGGAGTGGGGTTTAGAGTCTCTGAAGCACTGTGTGAATAAAGGAGACTCGGAGGAGATGGGGTGACAGAGAGAGAGTAACAGGAACCATACCTCAAAGGGCCCTGAACATTAGGTAAGCAGCATGGACTCCCCTGAAAGCAACGGGTGGCAGTGAAGCCAGGTCTGGGTTTTAGGCAGCCTTATAGCTGTCATGTGAGAGACGGTGAACACTGGTAAAAGTGAGTGTCGGCCAAACCTGTACACAGAGGGGAGTAGACAGGTCCAGAGGTTTGTGGGTGGTTCTGTTGAGAGGTGAGAAGGATGGAATCGTGGCCGGGCTGGGGAGATGGAAATAGGGACTGTGGAGCAGGGTCACTGTGCACCAGTCGGACGCAGCACCTGCACACACAGGTTACACAAGGCGGGTCATTACTTACAGACAGGCAGCGAGGGACGACAGAAGTGTGGGATTCATTGTGGTGAGGGGTTCCCCCAAGGCTCAGGAAAGCTGCCCAGGGTGGATGGAGTCATGACTGCTCACGCCCTACCTGCACCGCAGCTCAGGGACCCCACAATGCATCCCCAGTTTTATACCCCAGGGTGCCATGAGTCACTGGGCAAAAGCATTGAAGGACACCCTGTTTCTAAAGGAAGATCTGGAACTGAGCCCAGGCTCTTCTGGCCAATCCCTTCCCATCTCAGGACGTTACGTTCTCAGCACATTCTACAGTTATTCTAGAGAACTCTAAGTGAGAAAGAGAGGAAAACTTGGTTGGTTCAAGGCTACCCAGGGAACTATTTTGCAGGGACAAGTGGGAAAGCTAGAGAGAGGTGGCATCTACGGGGCTTAATGGGACTAGGGTTGAGGGAGAGAGTCACACTTACTCTATTTAATGTGCTTTGTCAAAGGTCATTATTTGCCTATTTTAATTAAGATGCTCTGTGTTGAATAATGCCATTTCTATCCGTGAGCAAAGAATCTTTATGTTTCCCAACGGTACAAGGCTCAGTCCATCTAATCTACAAATTGATGCTTTTAACAATGATGTGAATAGATTCCCAAATTACTCTGCAGCCAGACCGTGGGCTCCTGGGAAGTGCTGGGCCCGGGTGGCTGTGCAGACATGGCATGTGGCTTGTGTGGCCAGGAAACTCTCCTGTGCACAAATATTTGTGGAGATAGAGCAGTAGCTCTGTCAATGCTAGCTGCTGTGACAAGTATCCCCCAAGCATCAGTGGCTTAACGCAGGAAGAGTTTACTTCACACGCGTGCAAAATCCAACGCAGATATTCCCCTTGATCAACTCCCCTGGGGGGGCTCAGCTCCAGGCAGTGACTTGGGGATTGAAAGTGCCTCCATGAGTGTCTTCTCAGAGTCCTTTGCCGGATCCTTTGCATCAGGTTGAAGAAGAGGAGAAAGAGGGTATGAAGGATCGGGTGCCCCTACTTAACCACTGTGGTTCAGAAGGGACACATAAACCTCCATTAACATACCGTTGCAGAAGGCAGTCACAAGAATGCCAGCAAGGTTGGAAATGGCCCTTGCTGGGCAGCTGCTCTACACCGAGGAAAGGGAGCGTGAGTCTCTGGCTGTCTCTGCAGTGAACAGAGCAGTGCATAAGAGCTTACATCCTAGTGGGGAACACAGACAAGAGGCTATGAAAAGGAATATTCCAGAGACAGTGCCATTAGAGTAGATGGGCCTGTGCGGGGGGGTGGGGAGTGTAGTCAGGGAAGGTTTCTTGGAAGAAGGGGCATCTGAGCTGAGACTTAAAGGGTGTGCAGCGTTCATCAGAAAGAGGTGGAAGCAAGTATTCCAAGCAGAGGAAGCAGAGTGGGCAAAGGAGGCCTGGAAGGAACAAAGGTGCTGTTCCGAAGCTGTAAGAAATTCAGTGAAAACTATGAGGAGAGGGAGCAAGAGATGGAGCTGGAGAGGTGGGCAGGGGCAGCCCACTCGCTCACGCAGTCTTTCCCTGTCCCGAGAAATCCTCACTGAATGCCTGGTGTGTGCCCCACAGGGTTCTAGGCAACCAGAATAAAGCAGTGGACAAAATAGGCAAAGCTCCAAAGACCATGAGGGGCTTTGGAGCCAGAGTAAGGAGACCCCCTGGAGGGTGCTCTGATTTGGGCATCAGGATGCCAAGGCATTTAGGGCAGGGATGGGGTGCTCAGCCCTGCCCCCCACCCCCACAGCCCTCAGAAGTGCGATGGAGCCATCAAGGCCAGGGCCTGGCATCGGCCGCTGTGTATGGATCCAATTTCCGGCACTGGGGCAGGTGCCCTTTGTCGCAGGTGGATTGTTTACTCTGCCATTTGTTGTAATCATTTCTGATCTTTTGCTTATTGTGTCAAAGACAGACAGCGCTGGCAGATCCCCCGGGAGCAGGACGCCTGTGCGCGGGGCTTTGTGAGTCGCTCTGCACTTGAAACAACCTGTTATTTCCTCTCTTGGAAGAGGCTCATAAAATGATAGATGAATCTCCAGTAACTGTAATACCTTCCTAATGGTTAGAGAAACTGGAGCCGTATAGCAGGAGTGCAGTCTAGAAGAAAAATAGGAAACTTAGAAAGACAAGCTTTAAAATATAATGGTGTCATAATGGGCAGAATGAAACACTCGATGCTGTTAGAATTCTGCCCGATGCATCTTGAGCTCAGCATTAGCTGGAGAGCAGCCCCCTCTGCCAAGAGCCCCTTCTTTCCCCAGGGTGGATGCCGGAACAGCATTTGTTGAATGACTGAACAATGACAGTGTTTGTTGAATGACAAAATTCACAGATCTGTTTGCTGTGCAAGTGATGGATAAGTTCCTAAACATAGTGTTTGGTCCCCTGAAGGCACTGGAGAAATGTATGCTGACTAAACAAACAGATGATTCTAAGTGCTTAACACACAGGAAACTCAAAAACTGTGGGTACTTACCATGCTTCAGGCCCTATGTTGAGTGCTCTGGGAGGAATAGCTCATTGACCTCCAGAGCCACACAGCTAATGGGTGAGAGCTGCAGTCGTTATAATGGTAAACACGAAGATCAAAGACACTGAACCCCAAACCATGCATATATGCAAAGTAATGTTCCAAGGAAAATAAGAGAACCAAAACTGTTTCCCCCCACTACAACCAACTCCAACATGTCACATCATGATGCTTGCAAGGTGTCCTGTGAATTCTGTTTAACTCAGTCATGGCTGATTGCATTTTCCAAAAAAGATGGCCACAGCAATGTCTCACCTCCCACACACTCTTCTCCAATGTGACCTTGTCATTCCTCCATCGAAATGTGGCTGGAGAAGGGCTTGCACCACAGTTTGAATATGTTCCCTCTGAACCCCAGGTGCTGCCAATGTGGTAGCATTGAGAGGTAGGGCTTTCAGGAAGTGATGAGGCCTTGAAGGCTCCTCCCTTGTGAGTGGGATTAAGACCCTTATTAAAGGCCTTGAGAGAAGGAGTTGGTCCCTTTTGCCCTCCTGCCTCCTGCTACAAGAGGACACAGCGTCCTCCCCTCCAGAGGATGCACCATCTTGGAAACAGAGACTAAATCCTCACCAGACAATGAACCTGCTGAAACCTTGATTTTGGACTTCCCAGCCTCCAGAACGATGAGAAATAAATTTTTGTTCTACCTAAATGACCTAGTCTGTGGCATTTTGTTAACATAGCACAGACTAAGACAGCTTGTGACTGCTTCACCCACCAGAGGACGAGGGAAGTGATGCTGTCATTAAAGGTGAAGCAGCTGTGCTTTGTTGGCTAGAACATTTGCTCTTAGACCCCTGAGCCACCAGCTCAGAAGCCCAGCCACCCTGGGGCCGCCATGCTGCCAGGAAGCCCAGCCACAGGGAAAGGCGTTTCCATTGCGGTTGAGTCTTTGTGTCGCCCCAGCCCATGCGCTGGACTTGTGAGCAAATGAGCCTTCAAAGGACTGCAGCCCCAGCCTTTGCGTCTTCCTAGCTGAGGCCCCGGACATTGTGGAGTAGAGACAAGACATCCCTGCAGTGTCCTGCCCACAGTCCCAGCCCACAGACTTCATGTGAATAATAAAAGCTCCTGCATTTAAAAGCTGCTAAATTTGGGGGTAATTTTGCCACACGGTGTTATGTGTAGCAATAAGTTGTGTCCCTGCCAAAATGTATACGTTAAAGTCCTAACCCCCAGTATCTCAGAAGGTGACTGTGTTTAGAGATAGGTCTTTAAAAAGATGATTAAAGTAAAATGAGGTTTCTGGGTGGACCCTAATCTGACTGGTGTCCTTATAAGAAAAGGAAATTTGGACACAGACCGTGTGAAGACACAGGGAGACGACGGCCATCTGCAAGCCAAAGAGAGCGGTCTCAGAGGAACCCACCCCTGCCGACGCCTTGATCTTGGACTTCCAGCCACCGGAACGATGAGAAAACAGATTGTTGTGTAAGCACCCAGCATGTGGTGCTGTGTTCCAGCAGCCCGGGCAGGTGTACACAGGGGAATAGTAACCAGGACGTCAGTCTGAACTTGCTGGTCCCAACTCCAGGCTGGGCTCTGGGCTGGACTCCGGGGATGAGGTTGCCCTGACCTCAAGGAGCTCCCAGTGGAGAGGGGGAAAGAGACACAGAAATGAGTAATTAAAGAGCATGAGGCCAGAGGATGTTGCCTGGTTGTGAAGAGGAGGAAGGGGCTAGGGGATGCTTCAGGGAGGGGTGACGTGCGAACTGGACCTTAAAGGGTAAGAGAGTTTCACCACTTGGGGAAGGAGGCAAGGGGATCCCAGGCAGGGGACCAGGCTGAGCAAAAGCAAGAGAGTGTGAAAGAGTCTGGAGGTGACAGCAAAGAAAACGAGAAGCTCTGGGGAGTTCCTGGGCAGAGTCCGTGGAGACGCTATGGGCCGGGGGTAAGGGCTGGCTCACTGAGGGCCTTGAATGCCATGCTTAGGGTGTGCTTCCTGGGTCCCCAAAGCTGGAGAGTGCATCGTGCAGGCAAACGGAGGGAGGTGAAGGGAAACTTGGGCTTGGAATCAATGAAGGCAGGATACGAGCCTCCGCCAGGGCCGTTCCCAGCGAGAACCCAACCCTGCCTGGCCCAGGGCTCCCCAGGCTGGTCAGCGGGCTGGCAGGGAGCCGGGGGGAGGCGCGGTGGGCAGGCCTGAGCCCCATGAATATACATGATCCGCCCTGGAAGCCCGGCTTCCCGCGGAGCGCTCACCAAGCTTTATCTTGACAAGGTGATGTCCTTCAGTAGAGGACATTATATGGCTCTTAGTTCAGCAGTTCTGTCAAGTCCGAGGCAGGCGTTTGATTTCTGCTTCATACATATGCTTAGGTGCTCAGCAAAGGCAGCAAGGAGAGGAACGGTGAGGCCAGGGAGGGAGGTCAGCCCCAAGGAGGAAGACACGGGCTCTCCTCGGACGGCTTCCCCGCTCCGACTTCCAGCTGACTTTGGCCGCGCTGGCCGTGGGCTGCATTTTAACAGCCCTGACACTCTGCACAGCAATTTGGGGCCAATTGCTGGCCAAGGAGCCTTGTTCCGGCTCTGCCACTGGCCCTCTGGGTGACTGCTGGGCGACCGCAGAGAAGTCTCTCTCCCTCTCTGGGTCACAGATCCCTCCTCTGACAAATGAGGGAATTGCCTCAGTGGTCAGCAAACTTTTTTTCCCCCTTCCGAAGCAGCAGGACCCTGATTTCAAACAAAATTTAAACAGAGCATAATAAAACTGCTCTGATTGAAACAAAATGGCCAGAAATCCTTTCTCCTTGTCCTGTCCATGGTTTCTGGTGTCCCTAGAATCCCCAGGCTACACAGAGCTGAGACTGCCTCTGCATCAGGAGGTTTCTGCATGCTCTGGGCCACATTTCGTGACATGAGAAGGCCTCATTCATTTTAAAATACCCCACTGACCCCACACTGGAGGGTAATTGTACTTTTGAGTCCCTCCCGATCAAAAACATTAATGTTCAACAAAAACTACTGTGGCTTTGGCAACAGTTCAGGTAAATTTGTATTTTGTTTATGACAGCATCTATATCCATTTTAAAGTAGCAATTCATGGAAATTAAAAATAAATTTATTCAGTGCACAGCAGCCTTTCCCAACGTGTGTTTCTCAAAACATGAGTCCTTCTAGGAGAGTAGCTCTGAGAGCTTAGCAGGCATTGGAGTCGCCTGGCGCGCTTGGTCAAATGACAGATCTTTGAGGCCCTGCTCGGGGAACTTCTGACGCAGGATCTGAGAGTCAGGGTGGGTGCCAAGAGACTGCAATTTTAGGGAGCCCCTCAGGTGGTTCTGATGCAGGTGGTTTGGGACCCACACTTTGAGAAATGCTGAGCTAGATGCTCTGTTAAAAAAGAAAAGAAAAGAAGCATTTTTTGATAAGTAAGATTAGGAAATTGCATGCTCTTACCCCTCTTGAAGCTTCATAGGAGCATAATAAAAGATCTGAGGAGTCCAGCAGTTTCCATTCTTCTTTGGCCACAGAAAGTTTTCTTTTCATTATTTCCAAGTAACACCATTTAACTGTGGAATATTCTTTGAAAAGTGCTGGCTTATGGACAAGGTTTGATGATGCACATATGCATCTAGGGTCCTTTGCAATAATTTCTTGGCCTACTCAACACATGTTAATTCTTTCTTTCTTCTTTGTTAGCTTCTTATGTTCCAAACTAGCAGATAGCTCCTAGGGAAGGGAGAAGTCCACCAGGAAACATCCATCATCTCTTTCTCCAGCAAAGAGCAAGAGTTTCTTGCTGAGGACCAAGACTGTCCCTTAGACCTAGATGGCATTCCCAAAGCTGTCCATATCTTTGGCTGACATATAACCTGTGAGAGATGCATGTTAAAGAGCCTCTCTGGCTTTACAGTGAGACTGGCTGTACACCTTAGTGATAGAGCATGAGCACTTTGGAGTCCAGTGGCTTTGGGTTCAAATCCCAGTTTCCACTTATACCGCCTCTGTGACAATGAGCAAGACACGACAGCTCTCAGCGCCTCTGCTTCCTTGACTGTATGACGGAGATAAGCCCGAGCTCATCATTTTGTTGTGAAGATCAAATGGGAGAACAGGAGCAAAGCACTCAGCAGACAGGAAGCGCTCAGGAACCAGGGCGATAGGACTGTTACTTACAGCAGCTGCAATAACATGAGCTTGTGTCTGTGGGCAGATGAGGATGGCTCTGGTGGAGGAGAACCAAACCAGCCGGGGATGCCCGGATCCAGGCAGTGGTTAAGGAAGCCCCTGTTCTATGTTTATACTTTCTACTTCTAGACTCTTCATTCTCAAACTTGGCTTTTAGGATCACCTGCAGCCCAGACTAACTAAATCAGCATCTTCAGAGCAGAACCCAAGCATCAGGACTTTCTAAATCATTAGCTCTAACTTCTCTTCTGATTTCAAAGCCTGTCTATCTATGTATCTATTTCACATCTCTTCTTGGACATCTCCTCCTCAGTATATCCAAAACTGACCTTCTGGTCTTCAGCCCAAATCAGGACCTCTCCCAGAGCTCCTGCTTGATGAAAGGCACCAGCCAGCCCATTCCAGCAGCCGGTCATGTGGGAGTCTCATTCATCCCTCCCTTCCGATGGCCAGCTCCTGCCAGGTGTTGACTGTTTCAATGTCTTTCCTTCCTCACCACTATCCAGCGCAAGCTACCAGCTTCTCTCACTTAGACGGCTGCAGTAGTCTGCTGACTGATTTACGCATATCCGCTCAGATCTGCCTTCAGCCCATTATCCTCACCGCGGCCAGAATGATCTTCTCCAAACACAAATCCAATCACAAATCCTCCTACTGGGCGTTTTCCCAGCACCTACGTGCCCTCCCGTGTACCCGTTGGAGTTGCAGAGTAACATTTGTCTGTGTGACTATTTAATTAATCCACACCCACCCCCCACCAGACTCTAAGTGCCTTGAAGGCAAGGCCCATTTTCCATTTGCTTTCCATTGTTTTAAGTACATGGTAGGCACTGAATAAATGTTTGAGTACGGGCGGCTCCATTACAAACCGCTTTCTAGGGAATTTTTCCATCTGCATTCTTACTGGTGGGCTTTAATGAGGATTCCCAAAGAATGTGGAGTCATAGGTATGAGTTTTAATTAACTCCAATAGGCATTTAATGTAGATTTAATAAGACAGTTATTGTATGTTAATTAAATGTCAACTGATTGCTAAAAGGTTTTTGCAATTATTGAAGTTTACTAATTATCTAATAGATAAATCAGTTTCCCATGTAAATAACTAGCATCTACATAAGCAATAAATATGCCATTAGATTCCACACATTAACATATTGAAATTAGAGGTTAGTCCCTCAGGGAATTCTAGAAACTGGTGTCCAATCCAGGGAGGGAAGGTACCAATCATCTCGCAGTTGTTACACCCCATCCTTTGGGAAGCTGGGAGAAATCCCATTGCAAAGCTGAGTCTGCTCAAAGCCAGGGCTGGTTTTAGGAATGCTTCCTTCCCAGGCTTCCAAAGCCCAGGAAACTGGTAGCAGAGAGAGGGGGACACTGTAGAAAGGTCCAAAGGTCCCTTCATGGCCTTGAGGCTCTGTCTTGTCACGTGTAAAATGGGTCCCCAGCCCCTGGGAGTCTGTGACTGCTTCATGGGCAATATATGAGCACTGCTCCCAGAGCAAGTGCACCGAGCTGTCCCCTCTCCAAGGCTTTATGCCAGGACTCCTTGGCCCACGCCCTGGCTCCTCCCCCATCACTGTGTAACCCCCGGGAAGACCACTTCCCTCCCCGAGCCTCAGCTTCCCCATCTGGAAAACACATTTCCCATGGTTGCACAGATATTTAATCCATTCATTTAGAAGCAAGTGCCCATGAATCTGAGTGAGGAGTAAAGACAGAAGGAAGGGAGGACAATTGAAAGAAATGGGGATGTCTCAAAAGAAAAACTGGAAAATTGTCAACTCTACCACGTGCCGGCTACTGTGCCCGGCACGGTCGGATATCTTCCCACTTAATCCTTAATACGCTCCAGCTTGGGGGATTTTAGGGACAGGGAAAGAGATGCAGAGAGACTAAGGAATCTGCAAAAGTTTGCACAGTAAGAGAGTGACAGAGGCCTGGATCTCAACTGCAATGTGCACTGTCCCTCCCGACCTGTGCTCTGCCACCCAGGGTCACAGGAAGTTAAATTGAATCTTTCTAAACTCAGCCCTTCCGAAATGGGAATAACAGCTAAATCCAATCCAGCCTTTACTACATCTCAGGCAGTATTTCTAAGCAATTTACATGTATAATCCTTCTTAATTCTTGCAATGAGGTAGGCACTGTTGTTTTACAGATTAAAAAGTAGGAAGCACAGAGGGATTAAGTAACTTGATCAAGGTCACATAACCAGTCAGGGGCAGAACCCGGAACCCGAACCCTGGTAGGCAGACTGTGCTAGAGCCAGGACACCCTGAGCATTTGCAGGGCTCCAGGCAAGGGCACCACAAAGGGCCACATACCATAAGCCTAGACATTTAAAAATTATAAATATGTTGAATAAAATACTTTGATAAATATAAATTCACAAGGACTTGGAAGGCCAGGTTTGCTTTTAGAGTCTTGGACTCTGCAGAGTTCTATGCTAGCCGTGGCCTTTCTCTGTCCACACACAACACCCAGACGCTGGCAAGCAACTGCCTTTTGACCACATCTCAAAGTGTGGCCCACCCTGGGAGGACAGACCCTGGGAAGAGACTCACACAGGCCTTGGAAGTGGGTGCAGGGGCATTGGGACAGGGAGCCCACGTGTCCCAGGTACCTGGAACATGATCTTCATCTAGAACGAAGAGTAGGACTCCAGGTGGGCCCATCCCCTGGATGCAAGGATTCCTTACCCCAGGGGAGGGGCAGGGCAGGGACCTCTCTTGCTCAAGTCTGGGGGTAATAAAGAAAACCCTCATCTATTACTTAGCACAGCAGCCACCTGAGACCCCCACCCCTCCCGGAAGACTCCCATCAGCGTGATACTAACCTAACACCTGGCCCATCAACTAATCTATTACCTGGCACATCAGCATAACACTAAACCTATTACCTGGTGCAGCAACTACCCTATTACCTGGTGCATCAACATAATACTAACCTATTACCTGACACATCAACTAACCTATTACCTGGCAGGCATTAGTCACCTGACCCTTGGACCACCCCAACTTAATAAAAGTGGGAAAAATTACTTGCTGTAACATTTGCTGTAACAGGGGGACAGCATTGCCGTGCAACTCCTGCCATACAACCCAGGCAATCTGACTCCAGAGCCCAAGCTCTCAACCACTCCACGGGAAGGCCCTGAAGGACGGCTCGTCCCTCTGTCTGAGGCTGCGCTAGCCAGGGAAGGCATCAAGGCAGCCTGAGAGGTGCTGCGCTTCCGGAGTGAGACTCGGCTGCGCCAACACTAACGGAGACACTGAGCCACTCACTGCAGCTCTCTGAGCTTCAGCTTTGTAACGTGTTGAATAGGGATAACCTTAGCTACTTCATTTTGAAGAGTTGTTGTGGCATAAAATGCCATGATGTTTGTAATACACTGAGTAGGGTCCCAGGCACATAGTAAGTTCTCAATAAATGTTAGAGAACAAGGCATGCACCTCTGTGACTACAGCTATGTCTGTCCTACGTGAGACCATCAAGGGCCTGTCTCCCCCAGCTACAAGCTCTCGCCTCTCATTCCTGAGATGCCCTGTTTTGTGGTCCCCTCGGGGCTCCCCCAGGACCCCCATCTCCCACACCAGCTCAAGGACCCAGCCAGCTGACGCCCCCCAGCCACCGCACAGCAGGCGTGCCAGCCCTGTGGGCACCTCCCCAGCCTCTCCGGGGGTCTGGTTTGGAGCCCTGGATATTGAGAGCCCCATTTGCAGGAATTCCCTTCCATCCTGAGCAAGCCACGTCTTTGGGAAATCCTCTCCCTTTCAGTGGCCAGGAGGCCAGAGGGGCTTTCAGCCCATGAAACTTGCAAAGCAAATAAAGAGGGACAAACTCCCCAGTGGCTCCCAGGACCCCTGGGGTCAGAAGCCAGGCGCTGCATTTATGTGCAAATGGGGCCGGATTAGGGATTAGGGATTATCAGAGTCCCGAATTACATGCAGCTGCCAGATCTCTTTGTCCAGAGGGATCAGGGAGATTTCTCGGCCTCCCCCTGCCCTGCCCTCCCCTCCCCTGTGCTGTCAGAGGCAGAAGGCAAGAGGGACTCACGCTGCCCGCTGGGGGAGGGACAGGGAAGGGGTGGGGAGAGGCAGGCCTCAAATCAATAGGCAGCCCACGTGGCCCAGCTGCCCATGCGATGGATCGATGCTTCTTCCTGCTGATTCCTGCACATCCGGAGGGGCGGGGTCAGTGGTGAGCTCAGCAGCTCAGCCCCAAGCTCTGGCCTTTTCCCTCGGAGCACCTGGCCTTGAGAAGGGAGCTGGTCTAGAAACATATTTTCAGGTGTAGCCGTCACCATCATACCTTTCCTTGTATTGACAAACGACAGCATCTCCGCGTCCACCTGCTCAGGTGACTCCACTCCAAGAGCAGGAGGCAGAGCTCCGACCTTCAGCTCCCAGTGCGGGCTCTGGTTGTACATGGCGATGTCTGCGTTTGCAGGCCAGAAATTCAGTTTGTGGTTTTTTTGTTTTTATTCTTGTTTTTTGGTTGTTGGTTTGGTTTTTTTTAGGCATTTCTCTTTACTAAAATACTGATACAAAACCAAAAAACAATTTTTATATTAAATACTTAAAATGACCCTAACTGGTAATTATGATTATTCCCACTTTAAGGCTAAGGAAACTGAGGTTCAAAGGGGTTTGGGACTTGACCCAAGGTCCCAAGGTCACCACTAGGAGCTGGGCAGCCTGGGCTAACAGAGCTGAGAGGTCAGGACAACTCCCAGGCATCAGGAGCCTGCCCAATGGGGGACACACAGCACCTGGACTCATGTGCCCTGTGGTCACTGCTCCCAGAACAGCTCCTGGGAAGTTGTCCAGTCCTTGACTGGTCTCCATGGTGGAGGCAGCTCTGGGTGTCCCTGCCCAGAGGATGAGGAGCCAGGAGGGGGCACAGGGGGCAAAACAGCCCTTGCAAAGTAGCCTCAGGCTCCCACTGAGAAGACTGACCCCCTTCCTGACCCTCAGGGGGCCGAGATTGCAGACTCTGGCTGAGGCCCGCCTGCGGGAAGGCAGCACGAGGCTTTTAGCTCTTAATGCTTGGACCTGGGAAAATTCACCTGCAAAGTCTCAAGCAGGAAAACAATCTAAACCAGGGCTTGGCAAATTTTCGCTGTAAAGGGCCAGACGGGAAATATTTTAGGCTTTCTACGCCGCATACCTATGTCTCTGTCCCATACTCTTCTTTGTTTTTCTTTACAATCCTTTAAAAATGGAAAAATCAGTCTTAGCTCAGGGGCCAATGGACAGACTGGAACTGGCCCTCGGGCCCCACAGTTTCCGGACCTCTGGTCTGACTTGTCCCTGTCCACTGGGGCTGAGCTGGAGGTCTGGGCCTGTATCTCAGCAACTTCAGTTTCTATCTCCTTGGCCCCTCTAAATGAAAGCGGGTGTAGGGAGATGAGTATTTTTAACTGAGCACATTGCTGCCCCCAGCCAAAGACAAGGGGAGGTGCTGGGCTGGGGCAGGGACAGAGGCCCAGATTCCAGCTGGGCCGGAGCTGGGGCTGGGGCTGGGGCTGGGGCTGGGGCCGGGGCTGGGCCTGCCAGGGGCCGGGGCAGCTGTAACGCAGACAGACAGATCCCTACATTCTCCCCTCAGCGAGAATCAATAACTATTTGAATTTCTTTCATCTGAGCAGGGATAGCAACACAGGCAAACATGGAGAGGGGAAAGGCATTGATCTTCCCAGCTGCTGCCAGCCCTCCTCAGTGTTCTCGCCGCCCCCATCCTGCCATCTGGCCTCCCCGCCCCCAGGCCTCTCTGACATCCGACATCCGCTCACTGTCCCACACTCAGGCGTCTGCAGGACCTCCGAGGCTGTGAGTAATGCGAGGATGTTTCGGTGCCCACGACAACCAAGCCCATCCAGTCGGCAGCTAAGAGGACCCCATTTTGCAGTTTCCCCCACAACGGAAGAAGCCTGGGCTCCCCTCGGGGAACCTCCTGATCCTTCTCCCCGCGCCCACGCCCCCATCCTGCTCGCTTCAAAAACCCATTTTCATATTCATGCATCTGAGAGACAAAGCAGGTATTTCATGATTGGCTTGTGATGCAGAGTGTGATTTCAGATTCAGCCAGCATTGGCGTGGTTCCCTGAGGTGTCAGATAATGGATTTCATGGGGAGACCCTAGAGGCAGGGTGCATGGTTAGGAGAACGAGGCAGAGGGACCAATCGGAGGTGGTGGAGACCTGAAATAGGGCACAAAGGAGAAGAGGGGGTGGATGGAAACATATTTGTGATGTAAAATTAGTAGGATTTGATGATAGGACGAGGGAGAGGGAGAACTCTGGAATGATTCCCAGGCCCCTGGTTTGGGTGAGTGGGTGGCAAGTCACTCACTGAGAGAGGGGACCAGGAGGAGACTTGGGTTTCCAGAGGACTGTGATGTGCCTGGTCTCAGATCTGTTGATTTGGAAATGCCTGGGGTGTGGGGGGACAGTCATGAAATGCAAAGGTGTAGAGGGCTGTTTCATGGGTCTAAATCTCAAGGAGCAGCCTGGACTATAAATATGAATTTGGGCATCCCATTTCTCCCCCATCTTCTTGTGAAACCCTAAGCTCCTTGGAGACCCTCGCCATCTGGCTGCACGGCCCTCTCCCGTTCCAGTTCTCTGCTGACCACACTTCCTCGCTCAGCGAAGACTTCAGATCGTGCAGCACAATCCTTTTCCAAACTCAACTCCTTCTCATGTCTTGACTGTCCAGATGGGGAACACAGCCCCCAACCCCGGCTCTTCAGTTCTTGGCCTCCCCATCTCCAGTTTCCTCTTCACATTTGTCACACGTTAGGTCTTATCACCACCAGGAACTGCCCCACCTCTGAAATCACCAATTCAAAATACCCGCTCTCCAATCAAAATGTATTACCAGTCTCGTTTCTTTCCACGAGTTCCCTTCTTTGATCTCACTGAGACTCCAAGTCATTGCTGCCTCCACCTTCTTCCTGTCCTTAACCTCCCTGTAACATAGCTTAGAAATTGTCTTTATCGGGAAATCCAACTACGGTGGCTTAACCAAAAAGGAATATATTAATATTTTTCCTCCTCTAACAAGATGTAAACAGACGACAGCTGCTTGAGGAAGTCATTCAACTCCCCTGGCTTCCTGATCTGCCGCGTTTTAAGGGCAGCTTTCGTGCCCATTGTAGTCACTTGCATTACTGACCCCAGCACTTTTCCCTCCCTGCAGCCAGGCCTGTTACCAGGTGACTCTGCAGTTCTGCCCACCAAAGGAGGGAAATACACGTCTCCACCTCTTGGCTTTGGGTTTAGCCATGCTGTGCCCGACACAGTGAGGCAGAAAGTGACTATGTGCCAGTTCAAAGCCTAGGACTTTAAGAGACTTTGTGCATTTCCACTTGCTCCCAAGGCTTCTGCCGCTGCCCATGAGAAGAGGATGAAAGACACCTGCAGCAGCACCGCCCTCCCTGCCATAGCCTGAAGCAAAAGTGAACACCCCAGCCCCGGCTAGACCAGCCGAATCACAGCCAACCAGGAGATTCATGGGACAATGAGTTTGGAGGTGGTTTGTTTTGCAGGATCACTGTCGCAAGCGTTAACAGGGACACACATGATCTCAAGACAGTAGCTTTACCTCCAGCCTCTCTGTCTCATTCTAGGGATCAAGAAGGACAAAGGGCAGGAGGCACATCCCGGATGAGTTTTTCCTCTTCAAATAGCCTTCACAAAAGTCTTGCTTAGCAACCTCTGCTTACGTCTCACTGGCCAGAACTGTGTCACGTGACCAGGCCAAGTGAAAGGGCGTGGATGGGAGTACGTATTTTTAACTGAACTGCCCCAAGCCAAATCTAGGTTCTTTCTTTGCCTGTCACTTCCCCCACCCCCTGACCAAACGTTCCTCCTTATCTGGCTTAGATTCCATTGCTTGTCATTATAGTCCCTCTTTTCAAATCTCCCCAACTCCCTTGCCCATCCTTCCAGGTGTCACACTCACGTAATAAGAGCCCAACCTTGAATGAAACCAGCTACCCCTCCTCTCAACAACTCGACCCAAGAGGCCGAATGTACAGACGAGATTATACAACTGCTCAGCCTGAAGCCACCACAAATCAATGACCATAGAGCTGGAATAAGTTGATCAGAAACACTTAATGAGCAGCTATCATATGCTAGACATTAATCTAATGCACAGCATAGATAGAACTCCTGCCCATTAGCGGGGAGAGATGAACAATAAACATACAAGTAGGAAGATAATTTTGGGCATCAATAAGTGCTATGGAGAAGATAACATAGGAATGACAAGTTAGAAGGCAACAGCCAGGCCTACCTTAGCTCAGAAAGTCAGGGAAGGCCTCCGTGAGGGGTGGCATGTGAGGTGAAACTGGAATGAGATGAAGGAAGCAGACAGTCAGACGGAGGAAAAGCAAGGCCCCAAGGTGGGGATGTATTCAGCATGTTTAAGCAACAGCAGGGAGACTACTATGCGTGAGGTACAGCCAATGTGGGGAATGAGGTCAGAGAAGAGGGCAGGGGGCACTTCTTGTAGAACTCTGTAGGCTGTGGTGAGATGTTAGGGTTTGTTCTGACTGAAATAGAAAGATGACTTCGGCTGCTCTGTGGAGGAGGGACCACAGGGGACAAGAGTGGAGGCAGGGACACCAGCAAGGAGGTGGTGGCTGTATCCAGGCAAGAGAGCTTGTGGCAGGAAAGATGGTGAGAAGTGCTCAGATTCTGGATATATTGTGTAAATTTAATCACAAAGATTGATAGATTGGGTGGAATTGGGGACAAAAGAAAAAGAGAAGAATCAAAACTGATTTCTATTATTCAACATTGTACTGGAGATCCTAGCCAATGCAATAAGGCAAAAAAAAGAAAAAGAAAGAAAAAACATACAGATAGAAAGGAAGAAATAAACCTGTTTCTATTTGTGAATGACATAATGGCCTACATAGACAATCATGTATTTTGTAGATTGTCTACAAAGAATCTATACAAAAGCTACTGAAACAGATGAGACTAGCAAGGTCATAGTATGCAAAGTCATATGCAAAAATCGATTGTTGATCCATATACCAGCAATGAGCAATTGGAAATTAAAATTTTAAAGGTACCACTTATAACAGCACCAAAAACCTTAAAATATTGTTACAAATCTAGCAAAATCTGTGCAATATCTATATGCTAAAACTGTAAAACCTTATGAAAGAATCCAAATATAACCTAAATAAATGGAGAGATTTACTGTGTACATGGATTGGAAGAATACTGTTAAGATATCAATTTTTCCCAGACTGATCTATAGATTCAGCACAATCCCTATCAAAATCCCAGCAGATTTTTTGTAGAAATCAACAAGCTAATTCTAAGCTTTTTACAGAAAAGCAAAAGAATGATAATAGCCAAAACAAACTCAAAAAGGAAGGACAAAGTTGGAGAAATCACACTACCTGATATTAAGATTTACTATAAAGCTAGAGTAATCAAGACATATGGTGTTTGCAAAAAGATAGACACAGAGATCAACAGAACAGAAAAGTGTCCAGCAATAGATTCCTGCATATATGGTTAATTGATTTTCAACAAAGGCAATTCAATGACAAAAGGAGTCTTTTCAGCAAATAGTGCTAGAACAATTGTATACCCACATGCAAAAGAGAAAAAAGAAAATTGACCCATACTAGATATCACATATAAAAATTAACACTAAATGGATCATAGCCTTCAAAAAACTTAGGAAAAAAGAAGGGGAACCTTGGATCAGGAAAAGATTTCATAGATACGCCACCAAAAATATGATCCATAAAAGAAAAAATTGACAAATTGGACTTCAAGAAAACTAAAACTTTCCACTCTTTGAAAGACACTGTTAAAAAATGAAAAAGCAAGCCACGGAGGGAAGGGGGGAATATTTGCAAAGCACACATCTGATAAAGAAAATATAAAGAACTCTTAAAACTCAGTGATAAAAAAACAACCTAACTTAAAAATGAGCAAAAGTTTTGAACAGACATTTTGCCAAAGAATACATATGGATGACAACGAGAACAGCATATAAAAAGATGTCCAACATTATTAGGGATTAGGGAAATGCAAATTAAAACCACAATGAGGTACCATCACACGCCCATTGGAATGGCTAAAAATATTTTTTAAAACAAGTAGTACCAAGTACTGACAAGGATGTAGAGCAATTGGAACTCTTAATACATTGCTGATGGAAATACAAACTGGTATAGTGACTTTGGAAAACAGTTTGGCACTTTCTTATAAACTTAAACATAACTTGTCTTATGAACCAGCAATCTTACTGCTATGTATATTTACCCAGCAAAAATGAAAACTTACATTCACACAAAAACCTGTACACAAATGTTTATAGCAGCTGTACTTATAATTGCCAAAAAATGGCAACAATCCAAATGTCCTTAAATGGATGAATGGATAACAAGCTATGGTACATCTATAAAATGGGACACTCTTTAGCAATAAAATTAAACCTGCTACTGATATGTAACCTCCAAGGGTGAATCTTGAATGCATTAACCTGAGTGAAAGAAATCAGACACAAGGAGCCACATACTGTTTGATTCCATTTGTATTACTTTCTGGAAAAGGCAAAACTGTAAGGGGAAAAAAAAACAGATCAGGCCAGGCACACCTGAAATCCTAGCACTTTGGGAGGCCAAGGTGGGAGGATTGCTTGAGGTCAGGAGTGTGAGACCAGCCTGAGCAAGAGCAAGACCCCATTTCTAAAAATAGAAAAAATTAGTCTGGTGACATCATGGCAGGCACCTGTATTCCCAGATACTCAGGAGGCTGAGGCAGGAAAATTGCTTGAGCCCAGGAGTTTAAGGTTGCTGTGAGCTATGATGATGTCACCACACTCTAGCCCAGGTGACATAGCAAGACTCTGTCCACACACACACACACACACACACACACACACAAACCAGATCAGTAGCTACGGAGGGCTAGGGATAAGGAGAGTGGATGTTTACAAAGGGGCTCAAAGAGTTGCGTAGGACGCCGGAAATGTTCTGTATCTTGACTGCAGTGGCGGCTACACACTGTATGGGATAGTCACAATTCATCCATCTGTATCCTTGGGTGAGCTAAGTCAATAAACATCACTTTTAACAAATGATGTCTAGGTTTCTAGATCATCTCAACGAAAACCAAACATCCAACAGAAGTTGGTTTCATAAAGAATGGAAGAAGGAAAGGAGATGGATAAATACATGGGAGAATTGATAGGGGAGGAGGGGCTGGCTGGCCAGACAGATGGACCATGATCAGAGGAGAGTTGGGCTGGGCTGGACCAGACAGGAGGCTGCAGCTGGAGCAATGGCAAGAGAACTCACTGGTCTCAGGGGTACATTGCCTGGGTTCCAGCCCCAGGTGTGTGACCTGGGCAAATCCTTTATTCCCTGTCTTATAAGTGGGAGTAAGAATCATCCCCTCCCTGCTGACCATATTTATTCATTCAGCAAACATTCTCTTACCATCAGCTCTGTGCCAAGCTTTCTAAGCAGTTCACCTGTATGAGCTCATGCCATCCCTACAACAACACTTTCATACTCCTGTTTTACAGGCAGGAAGCAGGTGTACAGACAGGTTGAATGACTAGCAAGGTGACCCAGGGAGCGAGAGGTGGAACTGGATTGAAGCCAGCCTGACCCCAGAGCCTGAGCTCTCAACACCATCCCACAGCCCCACCCCAATGCAGGAGTCACCACAGCCCCCCAAAATCAGGTTGAACCAGATGAAATTGCTGACATGTAGCCAGTTCTGACTTACAAAAATGGCATTTTTATCTTGTTCAGCCTAATAATGATTCTATTCATAACCACCACTTATTGAGTACTTGCTGTGGGCCAACACTGTCCCTCATGCTTTGCGTGTATTCTCTTATTTAACGTTCTTTAAAAAACACCCTGAGATAAGTGTCAGCGTCCCCATCCTATAGATGAGGATGCCGAGGCTCAGAGAGGCAAGCATCTTGGGCACATCCGCACAGTAGTTGGCGGAAGTGAGTCTGAATTCCATCGTGACTTCAGAGCATAGAGCGCCTCTGTTCCCCGCTGGGGGAAAGCCAGGTGCTGGGTCTCTAGCCTCCCATTCATCCCAGTTCTGTTCCTGGAAGCCCTAGGAACTACCCTGAGTCCTTCTAACCTTCCCCCATCACAGCCCATGCCCCCTGCAGGCTGAAACAGGTAAAGAAGTCAGCAGGGAGAAGCTGTTGGCTCCTTTTCAGAAATTTAGTAGTTTCTAAACTCTTTGGCACCCAGGCCCCTGTGCCATCCTGGCTGTGAAAGGTTTCACCATCCGGGCAGCCCTCTTTCAGCAGCTGGGTCCCCAAACCCTGGCCCGATCCCCACCCCCTTGGATGATGACAAGGGAAGGCAGCCCTGGTGACCCCAGCTTCTGGCTCCTCTGTTGGTGCACTGCTGGGGACCCAGTGACTCAGACCTCCCACGTCCAAGGCTGACCTCTGCTCTCGGCTTCTCAGGGCCTGAGCCCAGGCCCAGCTGAGCTGCTGCCCCCATCAGAGCTGGAGGAAATGGCTGGTGCTGCTATGGCAACGAGGCTTTGTACTGTCTGCCCAGACAAAGAGGGTTTTCTTGTCCCTCTTTGGGTCCCAGGGTGGGGGAGCAGCTGCTGCAGGGCAGAGACTAAGAGGATGCTCTGTGGTGTGTGGCGTCTGACAAACCCTGTGCCCAGTGTGCTGTGAGCACCAACAGCTGAGAAAAGCCCAATGCATCCCGGCACTTTGGACGCTCAGGGGCTGGGAAAGACACATTTCCAGTCCTCCGCTCTCTCTGAGTAGCATTTTCCATCCAGGGGACGGGGATGTTCCCTTTTCCTAAGGTAGATACATGAAAAAGGATGCAGAGGCTGAGGATACAGCACCTGTCTCTAGGCCAGAAAATCAAAGATGAGTTCACTAGAAAGCACCCCAGCCCGCCCCACTCAGTACTCAGAACCCTTAGAGGAGCAGGAATTCTCTAGCTCACACAGCCGACTTTCATCGGGCCAGAACCGGCAACCGGTTCTCCCAACTCTCAGTCCAACCTCATCCCAAGCTCCCCACCACCTCCTGCCAGACTCTGAAGCCTGCAAGTCAGCCCTGCACACCCTTCCTTTCACGGAAACAGCAACCAGGGGACTCCTGGACACGCCTCCTGATGCGAGGGTCCCTGAGGGGCTCACGGTGCTCACAGGCCGAGCTTTGGAAGGTCATCAAAGTTAGGTGGTAGTGAGCCCTACGGCAGCACAGCCAAGAAGTTCTTGGACACAAAAGAGCCACTGAGGCACGAGGATCAAAGATACGGGTCACACTTAGAATTGAGGGTGGGCGGAGGGATAAGATCCAGACATGGGGTAGGAGAGCCACAGGCCTGGCAGGAGCCAGCAGCAAGCTGAGGGCACCCGGGTCTGAGTAGCCTCCTGTCCCCTCCAGTCCTTACCTGGTGGCACCAGCCACACCCCAGTCACTGATGGGTGGTGATGCTGCTCCCTTTGGATACCAAATAAAGAGTAGGGCAGGGAACGCTGCACACCTCTAATTTCAAATGCACAGTCAGGAATTGATCCTCTTCTATGATGTTTCTCTGTTGTTTTGAAGCAAATTGCACAGTGAGGCATTTCCTGAGCTCCTGTGAAAAGGAGCAGGAGGCCATGGCTCCTGCCACATCTGGTGTGTGCCTCAGTGGGGACAGCTCTTTCACTCACTCGCCCGGGGACTTTGGACCAGTCTCTCTGCCTCTATTGCTCGTCTGTGAAATGCAAAGTTTAGCCAGGAGATCTCTCAGCTTTCTCCCCACTCTGAAATTCTATGGGACCGGGATTCCAGTTGTTTTATTTGCCATTAAAATTTAAATGATTTGGGTTTGGGCACCAGTATGTTCGTGTTGGCTAGGTGTTGGGGGAGGGAGGATGTGTGTGTGTGTGTGTGTGTGTGTGTGTGTGTGTGTGTCTATTTTCTATACTGCTTCTCTGAGAGTCAACAGCCCACTGGCTCTGAAGTCTGAGATCACATCCTGACTGCACCACTCCATGGCTGCATGACCTCGGGCAAGTCACTTTCTGAACCTCTCTGTGCCTCAGTTTCCTCATCTTCTAGAATGAAGCTAATAATAGTACCTGTGCCACTGGGTGGTTGTGTTTTCAAGGCAATAAAGTATATAAAATGCCCAGTATAATATGTTGACAGATAGTAAACAACAAATAACAAAATGTGACAATTAACATACGTTGAATAAATATGAGAATGAATGAATGAGGCAACTGTGAAGTGGGGGCGCTTTGGTTCTAACCCCAGCACTTGTGACTTGCCCCGGGTAGGCCTGACTCTGCGTGTGACCTCCACTCCAGAGCTCCCCGTGGGGCCAGACTGAAGCTGCCCTCTGCGATGTTGCCTGAAATCACACTCTCAGTGGCTTCCTCTTCTTCCTCTCCTTGCTTCTCCGCCCTCCTTACTGGCTTCCCCGCCCCCCCAGCACTTTGTCCCAGGGCCTGCCTCTGGCCTCTCTGTCTCGAGGAGCTTAGCTGAGGAGGACATCCCACGGCCGGCTGCAATCCCGCAGTGTACAGGGAACACAGACCTGCAAAGACGAGGACACGGGTCAGGATGGAATATGTGGGGCTGAAGTTGCAGGGGTCCAGTAGGACAAAGTAAGCCCTTTGCTCTGGGGGCCTCTCACCAACCTGTGGGTAGGCCGAACCCAATGACCCACACTTGGCCAATCGTGTTCTCTCTCCTGAGAACTGGGAGAATAGGGGCAGCTAGTTAGTCTCTTCACATGTCTGGAACTCTAACATGGGGAAAGAAACATCAGATGGGTTCAGTGTGTGGCCCCCAGGGCCAGAGCCCTGGGTCGGGGGACTGTGGCGGATGAAGTGGAGGGAGGTTCAGGCAGAAGGTGAGGGCCTCAACATGTGGGTGCGGTGCAAGGGCGGGGTCCTGGGCCCAGAGGGAGGGACGGGCAGCAGATGGCGAGGCCAGCAGGGACCGAGAGCAAGACAGTCCCTGCATAGAACTGAGAGAAAACGCCTGACTTGGGCTGGGACCCAGGGGACACTTGGGAGGCCCCAGAGCCATGGGGCGATTCTTACAGACCCCACCCTGGGGCAGAGCTGGGGGCAGAGCTGGGAGCAGAGCCGAGCCTGTGAGTGGGGACAGAGCAGCCCCAGGGGTGGGAAGGCGGCCCCGGGCCAGGACGTTGAGGGACACTGAGGACCACCCCGTCCAGCCAAGACAGCCTGGCCGCCTGCCTCGGGCTGCCTCCCTGTCTCTCCAGGGTCCTCAGCCCAACAGCCTCGAATTATCCTGCCATTAGTGGTGATCCATCCCTTCTGAGCACTGTGCCATTTCATCACACCATCTCAGCATCCAACATTAGGAGATAACTGCACTCACAACATATGTCATCACTCATTAAGGGACTTTTTCTGGATTATGGCTGGGGCTTAATGACTTGTTAAAGATGTTTAACACTTACAATTTTGTTTTTAATTTAGGAAGCAGCATGATCAAACTGCGCCCTGAGACTCTCTCCTCGATTTGGTGAAATCTGGAGACGGGCCGGCTCCGAGGCTGTCTGTGCAGGGGAGGTGATCCTTAAATTGAATTGCAGCCCTCCGAGGGGTGTTTGCCCCGTCAGCGGCTGCCAGGATCTGACATGTTAATGGGGCTGAGGAAACAATGGGTTTCAGAGGTAATTGCTGAAGCAATGACTTCCAGGCAACATTTGACTTAAAAAAGAAGTGTTGCTGCTGCTGCTGCTGCCGCTGCTGCTGCCAGGGAGGGGCAGGCGGGGGCTCTGTTCCAGGCCCGTCTCCAGAATTCCAGCCAGGTCTGCTTACCTGCAGAGCTCAGGTGGGCCTGCCCTGCACAGCAGCCCCAGGTGCTGACAGATGCTTCCCGTCCTGCCGGCCCTTTGTTCCGCCCATTGTGCACCCTGGGAGTTGATGCTCAGGGGGGCTGCCAGGCACGGGGTCGGAATACAGAGTTCTGGATTGAGCATTGCAGAAGAAGATGGACTCCAGAGTCAGGAGGGGGCTGGGTCCGCACTTGCCCCCCTGCGCAGGAGCCAGCTCCGTGGTCGTCTCTTGAGACCTCCGTGGTCTGACCAGCAGGACTCCGTAGATCTGTTGTGAGGATTCCACCAGACGCTCCAGCAAAAAGCTTAGCTCTAGATCCGGGCCGTGTGGTGCACAGCAAATGGTATGCATGGCTGACACTGAGCAAGCACTGTCTGGCTCCTCAACCCCCTGCTGAGCATTTTGCACATATTAACCCCTTGACTCTACCCAGCAACTCTCTGCCGTAGGCAATATGATGGCCATTTTACAGATCAGGAAATTGAGGCTCTGTCACCGGAAGTGCTGGAGCCGAATCCACACGGAGGCCACTGACGCCCACGCTCTCAGCCCCCGCTTCAGAGCCATCACTAGGTAGTCACTGCTTACTGGTCACGTGGCTCGGGGCAAGTCACTTTGTCTACACATGAGGACAGTGATTACGCCACAAGCTGGTCCCCCTCACTGTCAGACTGTGTCCAGGCTTCCTGTAGCGTCCCCAGCCTGCCAGGATGGCTGGGCCCTCTGACATGGGGGGATCTGAGGTCTCAAGCTTCTTTGCTCATGAAGGAAAAATCTGGGGAATCACATCAGAAATTTTAGCAAATGCACAGCTGCCTACAATAGGAAATAGGTCAGAGGGACATTCTGGGCATGAGTGAGTTTAACGTCGGCCTTGGGCGAGGAGGTGGGAAAGAGGGAGGCACCTCGAGCCTGGCTCCTTGGAAAACACACGCCAGACTCAGGTTAGGAGAAGCAGACTGGGCTGAGAACTAGGTCCTGAGTCAAAACAGGGACTCCTTGGAGGAGGGGAAGGAAAGGTTACTACATCATTTGTGCACACTTTCCTCCATTTGACACACAGTCAGTCAAACACCTACCATTCGTGTGGCTCTGTACTGGGCAATGGTAAAAAGACAGATGCCTTTGAACTCCTGGAGCTGACAGCTGCCATCAACCAGTGCTTATTAAATGCCATACTCCACTGGGTCTTCTTCCAACCCTCGAGCATGGGCCTGCCGGTGTCCTCAGCCATGAGTTTCACTGGTCACACATGCCTTTGCTGCCCAGAAAAGGAGGAAGTACCCCTCCATCACATGATTCTCGGGCTCAGCTGCACTCAGCACCCTGGCAGTGACTTCCTGGGGCTCAGTGGTAGGCCCCCCACTACAGAGGAGCTGCCGGGAGCATGCCAGGCTTGGAGCCAGTTCCAGAAGCCTCTGAGTGTACTGGGCCTCTGTCCTGAGCCCTTCTGGGGCTTGGGCTTGGGAGCAGGACCCAGGAGGTGGGCAAGCTTTCACCCATGGAGGATCAGGGTCCAGCAAGATGGCCTGTGGAAGCTGCCAGCCAGATGGCCCAGCCTGTGCTTGACGAATCCAGGGAAATCCTCCAAGGTCTCTGGAGATGGCCGCTAAGTGAAACTTTTTATGACAAGAGACACAGACAGTGTTCTCAAGTGGCCCGAAAGTCCTGAGCATCTGGCGTGGGTGCACAGCAGCCCCAAGGGAGGAGAAACCCAGTGGAGGGGAAAGTCCAGCTCACCCCTGTCTGGCTTAGGGACAGGAAAGGTCTAGAGCTCTGGGCGGAGCCCTTTGAGCCCCACACCAAGGCTTCCAAAGAGGAGTGCTCCCTCCACGTCAATGGGCTCGTTTAGGTAATGGGGGAAGCTAGTGCAGGAGCCCAGATAGACCAGAGCTTCCCAAGGCACGGACAGGGCTGTCCCCACCAATATGCCCACTGTCAGGCCCACTCCCCACCCCCCACATGCACAAAACCAAAGGCATGAGCTTAACCTCCATGTTTGTATATCTGCTTTTCTTGTTTCCTAGAAAACTCCACACATCCCCAGCGACTCATCCCTCACCCCCTCAGTGCAGCCTTCCCAGACCCCTGCTGCTCTGGGTTTTCACAGAACTTTGCACAAACATCTCTTCTAGGACAGAGTTGTTGGTTCACAGGCATGTCCCCCTGCAGAGTAAAGCTCTCTGGGATCAAAGATCTTGTTTGTCTTTGTGGCCCAAGCGTCAAGCACAAGGTCGTGTATCTTAAGGGTTCAAATATATATGGAGAGAGAAAGAGGAGGAGGAGGAAGGAGGAAGGAAGGAAGAATAGATGGACGGAAAGAAGGAAGAAGGAAGGGAGAGAAGGAGGAAAGGAGGGAAAGTAGGGACGGGGAGGGAAGGGAGGGGAAATATAAGCTGTGCATTGCAGCCATCTCCCGTGGAGGTTCACCGGCCATCAGCTCGGGACAGTCACAACTGGACTAAATTATGTGTCTTCACGGAGAGGGAGGGAAGAGCCAGGCACGCTTGCCACTGTTCAGGGTTCCAATTCAAGTTCACCGGTGACTCCTGTTCAGCCACTCAGTTTTGCATAGTTTTCCTATGTTTTTACTTTCTGTAAAGTATGGAAAAAGAGTAACATTTATACTGCTGGAGAATAAATAGAACTACGACTTTTCTATGCCATCGGTTTTGTGTGTGTGCGTTGCAATTTAGAGGGAAAAAGTTTATTTAAACTTGCCGTGTCACAACAGTAATGTACCCTCAGAGAAAAACGTCTTCATTACGCACGCCTTCGCCAGGAAGGCACCGGCGCTGCAGTCGTGCGCTTTTCGATAAGAGTAAATTGTTCTCATATATACACATTATTGCTCTTTCCTAATTCTTCCTTACTAACTGTTAAAATCATCTGTTTCACTATTTATGAAGCAAATTTCTTCTTTAGTCCTATCCCCACCATTACAGTTTTTCCTCTCTGGGAATCTGCAGGGCAGGCACGGACCTGTGCTTCCCCACACCCCAGTCTAACACTGTCTTTACAGCCAGAAGGACCCAGAAAACAAACGCTCCCCGGGGAATCTTCCCCCTGGGCCTGCGGTGGACAAGGGTGACGCTCCAGGGGAGGGATGTGGAGGTCTCACGTACTGTCCTCCCTCCCCACACCATCCCCTGTCCTGCAGGGAACCAATGAGCTGAAACCTTGGCAGTGTCTGGAAAGGGGCAGAGATCCTGGAGAGAAGTGGGCGCGGAAAGGGAGTGGACGTTGCCGAAACTGCATGTGCCAGCACGAGTGTGGGGCATTGAGATGCATTATTTAATCCTCAAAATAACCTACTTTTACAGATGAAGAAGCCAAGATCATAGAGGCTGAGAAATGATCATCGTTCGATCACTGATGTCATCTATTCTTCCTTCCTTCCTCCTTCCTCTTCTTTCTCTTTCTCCCTATATATTTGAACCCTTAAGATACACGACCTTGTGCTTGACACTTGGGCCACAAAGACAAACAAGATCTTTGATCCCAGAGAGCTTTACTCTGCAGGGGGACATGCCTGTGAACCAACAACTCTGTCCTAGAAGAGATGTTTGTGCAAAGTTCTGTGACAACCCAGAGCAGCAGGGGTCTGGACAGGCACTGCCACAGGCATTGGGATACTCAGGAAACAAAACAGATAGACCTCTGTTCTTATGACGTAGGCGTCCTAGCTGGAGGTGAGGGACAATAAAACAATAAACATAATCGATACATAGAACAAAGAGCAAGTCAGAAGGTGATCTGTGCTGACCACATGCACACACAAGGTAAAGGGGGCTGGGAATGTCGCCAGGTGGGGGAAGGGGCATCTGAAATACAATGGTCCGGGGGGACCTCACTGAAGGGTGACGTAATGGAGGTGAGCATGTGACCCTGTGGATACCTGGAGAAGCGTGTTCAAGGCCATGAAGCATGAGGTGCAGAAGCCCTGAGGCTGGGGGAGTGAGCCTGGAGGAGGGTCTCTAGAGAGGTGGTTTGGGAGGTCAAGGGGGACACTGATCCCGGGTGGGAGTGATCACAGGAACCTTCACGGCCATTGCAGACTTTGGCCATTACTCTGAGTGAAACAAGAGCCATTGCAAGGTTTTGAGCACAGGAGAGTTATGATGTGAGTCATATTTAAAGGCTGTCTCCAGCTGTTGAGTTGACATACGCCATGGGGCAAGGGTGGAAGTGGCACCTTCAGTTAGGAGTGCTGCTGCAACAGCCAGGTGAGAGATAATGGTGGCATGGGCCAGGCTGCACCTGGTGATATCTGGGGGTGGGTGCTCCAGGCAGCCGAGAAGTGGTTGGTCTTGGAGGCATTGGGAAGGAATTGCGTGGAGGCTTCCTGACTGATCGGATGTGGCAGATGTTGGGGTTCAGGTGGTCCCCACATCTTTTTGACCTGAACAACTAGGAGACATGTGCATTCGAAGTGGGCATTAGACCTCTAACGGCGGACGCTAGGGCAGTTAAATACATGAGTGTGGGGTTGGGGAGAATTCCAGGATGGGGATGTACCTTTGGAAGTCAAGAGCCCGAGGTGGTATTTAAAGCCATGAGGCCGGATGTGAGCGAGGGTCAGTAGAGACTGGACGAGGAGCTGGGACCGTGGCCACTCTGAGGGTAAGAGGCTGGGAGAAGAGGACAAACCAGGAAAGCAGATCCAGAAGGGGCAGCCAGGGAGAAAGGAGAAAAGCCAGAAAACTACAGGGTCCAGGCAGCCAAGTGGAAGAAAGTGTTTCTAGAAGGAGGAGAAGGTGGTCAACTATGCCCCGTGCTGTGCGTTAGACCTAGGAAGCCAGGAATTGACCACTGGATTTAGCCACATGCCCAGTGTCACCCAGCCAGTGAGTGGCAGCTGGGTTCAACCCAGGTATCCCCCACAGTCAGCCTGCAGGTTTTGCCTATTTCACACCTGTCAGAAGGAAACCATCAGAGAATCCTTGTTCGCTTATGGAATATTCTCACTCTACCTGAACAGGGGGCTCTGACATTCCAGCCAGACCCCCGGGAGGCAGCCGGACACAAAGAGCAGACCCTGGAATCCAACATGCTCCCCTCGGCCCTGGGCTGCTTCTCACGGGGTCGGGGCCTCCGGCAGTCAGTTCACCTCTCTGGGCCCCAGTCTCTTTACCAGGAAATGGGAGTGGGTGAGACGGTGGGAGAAAATACTCAACACAGTGTCCGGGCACAGGCTAAACACTTTATAGAAAGTAGCCATCACAGTGATGAGAGTAGCAGAGCAGGAACAAGAGAGGAGACCCGGGCGTTCCCATAATCAGCAGGACTGCTGGCCCCCACCTATCTCCCCCAGCCTCTCCTTTACTTCCTGAGTGACAGTGACACCACAAGTCACTCTTGGGAGCGTGCTGGCCACGAGATGCCTGAGTGCCTGAACAAGGCATATTCCGGCCACTGAGGCCAGTGGGCAGCGACAGGCCAGACCCAGAGGGACGCTGGGACTGCAGGCAGGCTCTGCAGGAATCTCTGTTCAGAGCCATGCCCAGGCTGTTGCTTTGGGTAAGGTGGCAGTGAGTGGCACTAGTGTGCATTTCTGGAGGGGATGGGGGCAAAGGGGTCTAGGGCTCCTGTCCTCAGGGGCATGATGCTCTGAGGCCTCCCCCGGCATTAGCTGGGGCTGTGGGCTGGTGGTCTCTGTTTCTGGGGAATGACAGCCTCGGTGCTGTGTGTAGGAGTGAATGAAGATGTATGTGTGAGTGCATGTGTATCTTTGCATATACACATGTGTGAGGGGTGTGTAAGTACGTGGCTGCACATACATGTGACCGTTCATGTACGCTCACGGGAGTGAGCACACGTGTGTGCTATGCTGCACTGTGTTGGCTATTCCTTGCACAAGCAGGAATCTAAAAGAAGTGATGGGCAGAGACCCACGGTCTGAGGGCGCCATCCCAGGAGGAGCAGACTGGATCTCTTGGGCAAAGTGGAGAAAGCACCCCAGGGACTCCACTGGCTCGGCTGTCTCCCTGCGTCACACTCAGACATCTGTTGCCACCTGCCCTGGCTTGGGCAGCAGCGAGTTGGCAGGAGATTCCCACCCTGGTTTACAGGGCTGAGTCCCAGGAAGCCCTTCTCGGCCTGGACCTGGCGATGGCCTCTCGGTCTTCACGCTGAGGACCCGGAGTTGGAGGAGCAGGAAGTACTGGGCCCCACTCAGGTGCCAACCAAGGTCGCCTAGCAGGGACTCCATCCACCCTGACGAGGCTGGAGCTCTCTGTGCTTCCCTACGTTATAGACCAAAGTCACAGCTCCCCACCTTCTGCCCTTGGAAATGAATCATTTAAGATTTCCCTTTCATCCTGGAACCTCTCAGACAACCTCATGAGCTGTGAGCATGTCTCCCTAGGTAGAATTTAAGGCAGCTGCAAAATGCCTCGATATTTTCAGAGGCCTTATTGTGCTTAAACTCGTTAGAGAGGCCATGGAGTTAATTAGTATATAGATTTTCCCATAGAAAGCTAATTTTCGGAATGATTTGCAGCCACTGGGTCTGTAACAGACTGCAATCCATTTTCTTCTCAACTTTTTTCCCCAAAGTCCAAATCGCAGTGACCGGATACCTTCCATGCCTCAGTCTCAGCCCACCCACCCCCTTGGGGGTCCGGAGCCCCCAAAGGCTGGCTGCTTCCCCACAGTCCTGCCCAGCTCACTGGCTCTCAGCCAATCACCTCCATTCCCACAGATGCCAGTGCAGGCCGGCTGAGGCTGGCTGCGGCTGGCTTTGGCAAAGGGCACAGCACAAGAGGGTTGAGGGGTGCACCTTTCAGTGGTGCAGAGTAGGGGTTACGTGCATGAACCTGGGTCACATAGACCTGGGGACAAACGCAGGCTCTCACCTTCTGGCAAGTTATTTAACCTCTCTATACTTTATTTCACTCGTCAGTAAAATCAAGATAGTAATCATTACCTCATAAGAAGTGTTATAAGGATCGTTATTAATATTGATTTTTTAAAGGCAACATTTATTTGTGTTTCCAGTATTCTAAGCCCTGTGCCATATGTACTTTATATCATCTCATTAAATTCTTATTATCTGCTTATTTCACAGGAGGAAACTGAAGCTCAGAGGGGTTAAATAACTTGCCTGCAGTCACACAGCAAATGGGTGACAACAGGGCTTTGAATCCTGGTCTGTCTGATTCCAGAGCTATAAATAGGTGGAATCACTCATGGGAAGGAGTAGCTACTATTATTATTATTCCTGTGACTACAGCTACCACTGTTACTTTTTCCCCAGGATTCTGAGCCCTCTCTTACACGGAATTCTGCCTTCCTGTGCTCCAAATAGCAGAAAACTGAGAGAATCAGAGTTTCTGTGCTGGAAAGTCCCTTAGAGATTGTGGAATCCATTGAACAGCTGGGGAAGTTGAGGTGCAGAGAGGTCGACAGATCCCCCAAAGGCACACAGGGACAGCAGCACGGGCCCCAGGACTGCCGACCGCTGGCCGGCCCTCTTCCTCCGCACAGAGCCTGCCTTCTTGCCGGATCAGAACTCCAAAGGCCTCAGAGGGCTTCTCAAAACGCGAAGCCAGGGGAAGGGCTGACACCTGACAGCGTGTGATGGTTTGGATGGTTTCTGAAGCCCTCTGCTGAGTGAAGGCAATATTAGTCATCAGAGATCTGCACGCCCCTGAGAATCCTTGTCAGAAAATGTGATGACTTAGTGGACTGAAAATGTATTTCCCTGCCTTATCACACATCTGGAGTTCCAGCAGAGCAGCCCCTGGGCTGGGGAGGCAGTCAGCCTCAAGAATTTGCACAGATATTGGTGTTTATCAGAAAAAGTCCAAATGGAGGCTCAGCCCAGAGGGTGACGGGAGTAATAGCTTGAGAACATGCCGATGGCGATAAGGAAACAGTATCTGCTCCCCACCCCGAGACCTCCCCACCACCCCAACCGGAAGCCCTGTTTGCTCCTGGCTTCAGGAGGCGATTACATTTGCTCTTTCCTCCAGCGGGGGAGCGAGGGAAAAGACCAGTTACTGGACTGGGGAGAACCCAGTTGCTTTCCCTGAAAAGCCCACTTCCATTCCATTGAAACTCCATTCAGTAAACATTTACTGAGCACCAACGAGCCAGGGCCTGTGCCAAGCAAGCTCCCACTGTGTGCCAAGCTCCATGAGTACCTCCTTTGTGCCATCCTGCCATGCCCTAGGTTGGGGGTCACCTGCATCCGCCAGGATCTATGTGAGGTAGGCATCTACCGAGTGCCAGACCCCAGGACAGCTGGGCTTCCATGGTGCACCAGGTCCTTTGTTGTGTGGACTCCTCCCAGCAGGTGCCGTTAATGCCAAGCACTGGGGCACAAAGCTCGATCAGCTGCCTGTAAGGCATGTGCAGTTTGTCCAGGACAAAAGAAATATGACCCATCAGCTAAAATACCCTCCAAACTATCTTGTGCCAGTTGGTTAATAAAAAGTCCTGCAGGGACCAAGGTGGGTGAGAGACTCATTCCACGTGGGGCATGCAGGTGATGCTTCCTGAGAGGTCAGCCTGGAAGGGTGAGCTGGAGTTTTCCAGACAGACAAGACAGCAAGAGCATCCCGGGAGGATGGCACAGCTTGAGCAAAGGCAGACAAGAGTGACAGGACTTGGCACATCTGGGAAATGGCAGGTTGGCCAGTGTTAGGGAGAGAGGGGGGGAAGGGAGGAGCAGCAGGAGATGAGACTTCTAGGAAAGGCCAGGGCCATCTCCTGAGGGGCCAGCCATGCTCTGAGCAGCCTTAGGGGTCTGCAGAGGAAACTTACAGGACGCTGAGGGGGTAGACCGGGGACTTCACTCACACTTCAACCAGAAGAGCTCCATCTTTATTTCATATATTAGGCATCTGTGTAAGATGACCCTGGAAAGTTGGATTTGGCAGCTAGGAAGGAAGGAAGAAAGGAGGGAGGGAAGGAGGGAGAAAGGGAAAGAAAGACAAAGACAGAAAGAGAGGGAATGGGGGAGGGCAGGGAAGGGGAGGGGAGGAGAGGAGAGGAGAGGAGAGGAGAGGAGAGGAGAGGAGAGGAGAAGAGAGGGAGAAAGAATATAAATAAAGTCCAAATTCCATATGTGTAAAGATGAGGAAGCTGAGACCCTAAGAGGTTTATTGACTGAGCTCAGAGTAGAACCCAGATCTGCCAGCTCGCAGTCACTGTGTCAGTGTTTGGCCTTGAGCCTGTCTGTGAGTGGAACCCAAGTCCTGCTAACCACAGGTGCCCCACAGCCTACTGGGATGCAACAGTGGCTGCCTCTCCCAAGTCACAGAAAGCGCCAAGCCAATGGACAGAATGCTTCCCAGTTGCAGTATTTCTGCCAAAAGAAACTCCCTTAAGCCTCTGTCTTGGCTTATATCTGCTCTTGGGCAGGCCTGATGGAAATCGCACTCTGATGGCTTGAATTTTCCTGGTGTCTGAAGTAGTGACTTCCAGCTGCTCTGACATTTTCAGATGAGGACTCTGAGATGCAGAGGTCACATCCAAGTTCACATGATGGGCAGTGACAGAGCCAAGGCTAATTGCCAGGCTATTGGCCTGACACCAGGCTGCTCCACCATATCTGCCACTGCCAGCATGTCCTGGGAGGCACTGTTAGAGCCTAGTGAATGACAGTGATTATGAAAATGAATATGCTTCACCCTTCTTGCTCAGCATGGCTTGTTGTGAACTCTGTGTGGGTACGTTCTTGGTACAGTCAGGCCAAGACCAGACACGTGAGCATTCCAGGCAGGTTATAGTTTGACCCACCTTCAGTCTGATAGACTAAAGGATTTATCATATATTTTAGAAAGAAATTGAGCCCTGCTTAATGAAGGGCAGAGAAGGCAGATGCTCAGCCTCTCCCAATTTGTGCCATCTTCTTCATTGTCCCAGCAATTACACTCTGCTCCAAACTTGCATACTCCCATTTATTAAAGCACAAGCCCTGCATTCAACTGACCCACTCTCTTTAAAGGTGGTTTAGGAGCCACCTATTTTTCCTTTGGTCTCAGGGTCAGGGGAGGTCAGGGCAAGAAGACACAGTGTCCCCCTTCCAAGCAACTTCTGTTCAGCCATATTTAGTGCCATGCCTGACATGCATTCTGGAAAACATAATTGTCCCCATATTATTACATTTCCAAGATTTTTGGTGCCCTAGCTTTGGCCAGTGGGAGCTATCATGGTGAGATGGATCAAGCCCTGACTTCAGGAATGAACATTTATTGAGCACCTACTGTGTGCCAGGCAGTGGGTAGTGGCTTTCATATCACTTCTTTCATCAAACCCTCACAATGCCCCAAGATGTAGGTATCATTATGCTCATTTCACAGATGAAGAAACTGAGGCTCAGAGAGATGCAGTGACTTGCCCAAGGACCTGGATTTATTCTCAGTTTTGCATTTTCCTAGCCCACCCTATCTCAAGGGGTAGGGGTCCTCTCTCCCTCCCTATATGGGTCCCATTTCCTGGGTGGGGCAAATGAGCTCCACAGGTGTAAACCCTCTGGGCCTGGCTACTCAGAAAGCCAATTCCTTTTTCCCAAAGTCACTTGGAAACCCTGAGGTGGGGGCGCATCCCTCACACTTGCAGTCCAGGTGGGCTTTCTGGTGGCCTCTGCCCTGCAAGCCCCAGTTCCTCAAATAGTCCCTCCACCCCCAGAGACCAGCCCCACCACTCCCTTAACGCTATTTAGCAGCAGTTCCCTGAAGGGTTAAAAATGGAAACCAAATAATTTATTTCAAGATCTTCGAAAACAAATTCAAATTTTTTTTAATTATGTCAAATTAAGGCCATTAAAAGTTAAGCTGTGTACCAAGAGCATTTTCCTGGGAAAGGTGCTGTAACATCATTATTTCTCCCCAAAACGCACTTACTGTACATTTCTCAAAGCCATCAGCCTTGATTGAAGGCTAATGAAAAAGCTGTCCTGCGTCAGTTTATTCCTTGTATCCATTAAGAATAATTACGGCTGAACAATTTTTGATGCCTGTAACCTTCGAAAGCGTTGCTAATGGCATTATAAATTGCTCCTTGTCCAATGACTACGGCGAGATGCTTAATTCAAAGGCGCTCTGTCAACAGGACTGATTTGTGTGGCTAATGAGTGCGTTTAAAACAACAGCCTGGGCTCATGCATCCGAATGTCAATAAGAGGACGAGGTTCAATAAGGAGGCTTGTCCGTAATAATTAGCAGGGACAAGAGCTCGGATCAGGCCCATTGTGGCTTTCACAGCCCTGTTCTCAAGACATCACCAGCATCCCTGGGGCCCACTCGGGCACGACTCCCCACTCTGGGGCTGGAGTTGGAACCAGGACCCAGAAGACCAGGGCAGGGGGCGATGGCAGAGGAAGGCGTGTCGACCAGGGTGTTCAAGGCCATGCTAAGAAGAAGGCCAGCTATCATCTATCAAGCACTTAGTCACTAATCCCTCGGACATTTATGGAGCACCTACTGCATGCAGGTGCTGGGGGAATACAGTGGTAAACAGGACAAACACAGACCCTGGCCTCCATGAGTCCACCAACTAGTGGGGCCAGGAAACAGCAGACTAAGCCACAGCCAGCGAGGTTGGCAAGTGTTGTGCTGGGAAAAGCATGGGATGCCATGAGAACAGCACACAGGGGGCCCGGGCCGACTGGGGCCAGGAGAAGTGGTTTTCAAGGTGAGACTGAAGGATCGTTAGGAGTTAGCCAGGCAAGGAGAGAGAGCACGCTGCCATCAGAGGGAGCAACCCCTTGGGAGAAAAAGACAGGAAGAGGACACTAAAGGAAGCCCTGCCAACTGGAGTGGTGGGAGATGAGACTGCCGGGGTTGGCAGAGGCCCGGAGAGGGTGGTTGGAGGGTGCAAATCCCTGGCTGCCAGGTGCATGGGGTGAGGGGATGTGCAGGAAGGACTGAAACATTTAATATGCAGCTCTCTCCCCGGTCTCAGAATGCCCTCTCCTATCCCAGTCCTTTAAGTCTCAGTGCCAATGCCATCTCCCCCAGGAAGTCTGCCCTGATTTCTCCTTGCTTTCTTGTTAGGCTATAATCCCCACCTAGCATCAAAGCTGCACTTGTCAGCATCTCCTTGTTTCCTGTGTATCATGTAGACAATCATCTCTGTAAGAACACAGACTGATGCCTTCATTTGCTCTTGCCCCATAGGGCCAACCACAAAGTCAGGCATATAGATGGCCCTCAGCCAGGGATTGTCAGCTGCCCCATTTAAATGTCTCCTGGCATTCCCACTGTGCCTGCTCTTCCTGTGGTTAGCTTTTTATTGCACAGACGTTCATTGGAAACTAGGGTGGGGTGAGGAGCAGGAGTCGGGGAGAAGGTGCAGAGTCAGAGGGGGTGCTCATGGTGATATGTGGTCTGCCCTCCAGCACCCTGCCCTTGTCCTGGACATTAACACACACAGTATGGTTGTTAGCACTTCTGGCTGGGTGCTACGGCCTGAGGCCTGTGTGAGGGAGGATTAGAAGCAAGGCCTTGAAGGCCCAGCCAAGGCAGTTGCATTTAAGGTGCAGCTAAGGAAAGGCAGCACTTGCTTTAGGCTGGGGAGTGACATAGGCATGTGCTATAAGGAGATGCCTCTGACTGCACGTGATGACCAGATTGGAAAGAAAAAATCAGATCCAAAAGAAAGAACTAAGAGCTCAGGATCCAACTGCCTGGGTTCAAATCCCAGCTCTGTCTCTTACAAGCTGTGAGATTTTGAGCAAAAGTTATTTACTGTCTGTAGCCTCAGTTTACCTCTATGTGAGATGGGAATAATAATAGAACCTATCATGGAGTCATGTTGCCGGTTAGTTGTGAAAATGTGTGTAAAGGGTTTTGCATAGTTCCTGGTGCCTAATAAGGACTGTCATTGCTATAGTCACTGAATCTCAGGCACTTTGGACAAAAAAAAAGGATCCTCATTTTATCAAATGAGGAAACAAAGAGGCAAAAGGTGAAGTAACTAGCACAAGGTCACATAGCTAGTATGAAGCGTGAGAGTTGGATCCGAACCCGGCACACTTTCCTCTATCCCAGGGCCTCCCAGCACGGTGGGTGATGGTGCGCAGCAGCCAGGAGTGTGTGTGTGTGTGTGCACGTGTGTGTGCACATGTGTGCATGTGTAACGGGGGTTTGCAGGATGAGGGGTGCACAGCATGAGGACTGGATCGGGCACAGCCACACACCACCGCTTCAGCTGGGGGGCTTGGTCCCAGGACACCGCTGGGCCTGCTAGGAGAGCTCCAGGTGTTTGCCTGCAGGAGCCGAGGGGGTAGTCGCAGAGAGTGCCGCTCCCCAGCCCACCTGCCGGCGCCCCCTGCCTCCAGGGGCTCTCCAGGTGCAGAGGCAGCAGACAGGTTTCAGAGAACGGGCTGTCATGATCTGTCTCCCCACTTCGGATGACAATCTCAGATTCCTATCTCAGCAGAGAGGTGCCAGCAAAGTCCCAGGAGGAAATGATAAACAGGGAGTTTGCTCCAATCAATCTCCAAAGAGAGATGTCATTCCGAAAGCACCTCCATTTCTACACCCGCAGAGAGGGAGTGAGGAAGCCAGTTTCTAGGTCTGTGCTTTGGTCTTCTGTTTTCTCTGGGACAGCAGGTGTTTGGGGCAGCCCAGTCTGCATCAGTGAGTGAGACAACTGTTGGTCCTTATCGCAGAGGACCTCTCTGCAGCCTCTGACACCTCCAACTGTCCTACGGCACTCTCCTCCTCTGGCTTCCGTGACAACTCTTCTGGGTTTCCTCCAAAATCTCCGGCCGATCCCTCTTGGCTTCCAAGACAGGTATTTCCTCCTCTGTCTTTCTCCTTCCAGTCTACGTTCCTCTTACTTCCGCCCCGTGTCTCTTCTCACTCCAAGGCTTCTCCCCGACTGAGTTCATCCATCCCACGGCTTCATTTGGCACCTGAAGCCTGCTGGCCCTGACCTCTCGCTCCAGCCAGTGCTCTTCTGACCGAGACCCTGTCTCCAACTGGCCCTTGAACACCTCTATTCCTGACTTACAGTGGTCACAGGGTCAACGTGCCCAAAGCAAACGTCATTATTCATCATAGTCCTCCCGGCCAGGTCTCTTCCTGTGTCCTCCGTCTCACTAAAACATCCAGCATCCATCTTACTGGTCGCACCAGAAATCGAGGAGCAAGAAAGTTTGGATTCAGATCTGGGATTTACCACTTACCAGCAGTGTGACCACAGCAAGTGACTTAACTTCTCTGAGTCTCAGTTTCCTCATCTGCAAATGGAGGTAGTAACAGATCCCCCCTCATGAGCTGTTGCGAACTGCACGTGAGTGAATATGTGGAGAGTTAAAAGTGCAACTCTGTAGCTAATTAGTCACTAATCGGATCAGTTCTTCCCCCTAAATCTTTCCTGATCCTCTACTTCTCTTCCACCATATTGTCAACACTTACAGTAAGTTCAGGACTTACTGCAGAAATCACCCAACTATTCTCCAGTCCGTTGGTCTCAGCCTCTTCACTGAGCAGCCAGAGCAAGTCTAGAGGACAAATCAGATCATAGCCCTCCCCTCGGTCCTCATCACCATGTGACAAAGTTCAAGTTTCTGAACCTGGTTTTATCAAACCAGGCCCTTCGGGGGCTTTGCCTCTTCTTTTATCATCCTCCTCTGAGCTCGGGGCTTGAGCTACGTTGAATTACTTGCTCTTTCCCCAAAGACCAAGGCCTCTGAGCCTTGCACATGCTGTCCCCCCACCACCACCAGCAGCTGCAGTTATTTCATCTGAATCACTCCTGCTCGTTCTTCCAGTCCGGGCACAGGTGTCCCCCTCTGGGAGGCGCTCTGTGGTGGGTGCTGCCGCGCTGCCCAGAGCTCCCCCTCGGCACCACGGCACTCACTCCCCAGCTGCTGGGAGCAGGAGCACTGGCACCTCCCTCAAAGTTAGTCCCCTCCTTGGGGCACCCCTTCCAGCGACTGGTGGTGTGAGGTATAAAGGCCCAGCCGCTTGCCTCAGTTCTGGACAACTCGGGCCTTCCCGGCTCCAGAACTCCCTGTGGCCCTGGCTGGGGCCTCTGGTGCAACCAGTTAGCAATTAAACAAACCCCCAGCCCCACCCGTCTGTGTCCCGCACCTCCGTACAGGTACAGCGTCCCAGAGTCCTGCCCTGGAGACTGCCCCGTACAAATCTCCATCGCAGTCTGTCTCCAGGAACCTGACCTAAGATGCTCTCCTCCCTAGGCTGGGCCAGGTTGCCTTCCTTGAAGCCCCCCGCAAGCTCCCTCTACGCACCTTTGCCAGACACCTGCAACACTGGATTAGACGATCCGCCTCCGTGCCCATCCCCCTCGTTACGTGGACACCACCTGAGAGGGGCTGTCCTCATCCACCTCTGTCTCCACCGTACCCAGCTGGTGTCTAGAAGGGCCCCACGGGACTTAGAGACTTTTGTGGAGCCACCTCCAGCAGAGATTTTTGATGTGGCTTATAAAGGAAATCATGGAACGTTTTGTTCTTTGTTATCAAACAACAGGCATGATAGACATCCCAGATCATCTTTCCATCCTCGGGCCTAAGGGATGTAGGAGGTTTGGGATGAGAAGAAAGATGGGAAGAGACTTGAGAGAAGACGAGTGAGACCAGAGAGAACATAGGGAACAGGTTTAGTGGGGGCGTGGCTGGCAGTCACATGACTCAGTCATGGAAAACACCATCCTTTGCACTTTGACGCGGGCACTTGGGTAGCAGACAGCTGTAACAAATCTGCCTGGTGCCTGGCATACACTGGGTGTCCCCTCAGAGTCTGTTCAACGGCTCCCGGTTCCCCCGGGATAGAGCCCAGACTGCTTGGCAAGTCCCATCATGGCCCTACACCAGCCAACCCTCACCTTCCTGGCCTTATTTCCTGCCGTGCTCCCTCATGCACCTTCCGTCCACACCCTCCTGCCTCCTGATGCTCCAGGAGGCCATTTCCTTCCCTCCTCTGATTCATTTTGTATCACTCTGCACCGGGATCTCCTGTTGTCTTGTCTGTCTCCCCAGGCAAACTGAGCTCCGTGCAGGCAGGAAATATGTCCGAATCGTCTCTGTCCCCAGCACAGCACTTGGCCTAACCCATAGCAGAAGCTCAGACACCACTGGCTGAGGGGACGAACGAGGGTGCTCAGGGCATGCCTGTGCGTATGATCTTCAGCTCCCTGGGACACGGACTGAGAAGCAGCTTAGAGCACTGGGGCACCACGGGAAAGTGTGGCGTTAGGGGCCTGGCCGTAGTCTCCGGAGGAGGTGCCACGGACTGGGTGGTCAGAGCTTCACCCAGATCTCACTTGGGGAAGGTGGGGACTGACAGCTTCGATGCTGCCTCGCATCTGCAGTGTCCGTAGAGCAGCTGCCCCAGCATCATCCCAATCAGTAGTGTCTCTAAAGCCAGGTGTGATGCTAGCTCCATCTGACAGAAGGTAACTGAAGCCCAGAGATCTCCTAAGCTCCTTCTCACTCCAACATTGCTTATTCAATGACTCTTCCTGGACTTCATGCGTGGGGCCCGGCTGTGACTGTGGCCATGGAAAGCCACGGAACCCAGTGCTGCCCCTGGCTCCAGAGTCCTCTGCTGGGAGCCCAAGGCCTGCCCAAGGAGAGGCAACAGGACTGGGGGACAGGGAGGCGTCTCTTCACTTTAGAAGGGCTTACCCTGGCCCTCCGATGTTGGTTTGCATTTAGAGACCCGGTCAGCTTGCCCTTCAGTTTGGGCAGGACTTAATCCACACCTGGTCCATAAACCTCTCAGGGCCTCTGAGGCCAACGTTCAGATGCCATTTACAGGACAACTGACTTAGTACACATCATTGGGCTTTTAGAATTGCAGATGGTCACAGATATGGAAGTTATTATTATTGCTGCTATTGTTATTTTTATATATTTTATTTTTAAGTGGGGGAGGGTTCCTGGCATCCCTTTGTTCATAGAAATATATTCAAGAGCCAGCCTGAATATGGAAGATTTCAAATAAACCATTGAATAGAATCTGTGATTACTTTTTAAAGAGAGTTTTTATTCTAGAAAAATCTCAGACTTGTCAGAGAATCAGACAGAAAGACAAATAATCAGGATGATTTTGAAGTTTTGTTTTTTAGTTAGCAAATGTATTTACATATTTTAATTCACAAGGCATCTGTGGGTGCAAGGGCTGTTTGTGTGCATATGTGTGTGCATGCACACGCACACACATGTGCACTGAGTACACGTGTGTGCGGATACACCTTGGCTGTAATGTCTAAATTTTGAGTTCCCCAAGGACAGAGACTGTGTCTTCTTTCCTGTCCCCCACACAGAGCCTGGCACATGACTGATGCTCAATAATTACTTGTTGAGTGAAAGAAAGTGAAGACAGTCCGGTCAATAGGAAAGAGCTGATGTAGCAACCTTCCCCTGGGCAGCGTCTTGATGGGCCGTGACCTTCTGTCAGTTACGAGCAGCAGGAATGGGGCAAGGCGAAAGAAAGGGACTGAATTGCTAATGCTATAAATCTGCAAAGTACCAGGAACCATTTCCCAGAGTTGTCACTGCCCCACCCCCACATACCTCACCGGAGGTTGGCTTCCTGTCCGTGTCCCACACCTCACCGCGGTCACACACACATGCACACACGCTCCTCGGAGGACCTGAGCCACCTCTGTCCTTCCTGACACTGTCATCTTCAGTGCTCTGTGATGCTTCCCAAACTCTTTGAACACCTTAGCCACTGGACCTCGGTCTACATCCTGCAGGGCCTCCCTGTCGGGACTGATGGTCTATCCAACCCCTGCACTCTCGGGACCTTAACTGCAGCAGACTGGAAGGCCACATGCCTTTGCCGCTCCTCCCATCAAGACAATGAGTTTAGTTCTTTTCCCCTTGGTTCTAGGAAGGACTTCAGACTCCCTTTGGCCGATGGAACAAGGCGGAAGTGATGCTGCACACATGCACCATCTGGGCCTGAGCTGGAGGGTGAGACACACGACACCCAGTCACCCCCGACACCTCAGCCAATGGCCAGTCAACACCTGGACGTGTGAGTGAGGCCATCGGAGACCAGCCGGCCCCAGCCCACATGCCCCCTGGCCTCAGACACATGAGCGAGCCCCGCCACGATCAGCCAAGCCTGGCCAACATCGGCAGGACCTCCCAGCAGACTTCAGGCTCAGAGCAATAACACATACTGGTTGTTTCCAGCCACTAGGTCTCTGCATGGTTTTTACACTTTGGTAATGCCCCTGCACTGCACCTCAGCCACTGCTCCATGACCCTTGCACTGTGCCGTGCCCAGAACCACAATGCCCCTGAAATGCGCAATCTGTCCACCCACTCTCTGACCTGAGCCCCTGGCCCTCCAGCTCCTTCACCCTCTTATTTTTACTGCACCTGCTCTTCAGTCTGCTCAGAGTTTCTCCAACCCTTTCCTCCCCTCTAAGTTTTCCTAATCTGCCTTTCCTGCCTTTCCTTTCTTCCCAATCCCATCCAGATCCCATGGTCTATCACATCATCCACCCTTTTGCCAGCGCCTTCAGTTCCTTTGTCCCTTGTCCTGCCATCACACGCTTAGATAAACGCATTCCTGGGTCAACCCAACTGTCCACCTTCTGTGCTCTGGCACCGTGTTGCTCAACGCTGCTGAGGGAAATCATCCCGCCACATGGGTGACCTGCCCACGAGTTCATGGTCATCCATGGGGGCCCACAGCTGCCCGACCAGCCCACAGTGTTGTTGTGTCATATGCCCCTCTAAGACCTTACCAGAGCCTAACCCCTCTCCTTCTCTCTCCCTACATACCCCACAGGCAGGCGACCTCACTTCCTACTTCACTGAGAAACACGGCCACCAACGTCCTGCTGCCACCTGTAAACTCGCCCGCCTCTCTATACCTCTGTCTTCTTCGTCCCACTTTCTACAATCAGAAATTCCTCCTTCTTCCTACCCAAGACTTCCTTCCTGCCTGGACTTCCTACTCCAGGACAGTCAGGGTGTCACGGTGGTCAGGAGCACAGGTTTGAGAGTCGGATGACCTGGGTAAGTGGAACTGCACACGTGACCTGGCCCTGCCGTGGAAGAATGGCCTGGATTGCTGAGAGCTGAAGGATCCACGTCTCCTCCAACACAGGGTCTCTGTGTCTCTCTGTCTCGAGTCTGTCTCTCCCTATCTCCCTTGTCCCCATTTCTCTGTGTGTGTTTCTCCCTCTGATGCTCATCGTGTGTGAGCAGAAAAAGAGAAAGACACACACACACACACACACACACACACACACATGCACACACACACACATTCTGGAAAGTGGAGCCCAGGGAGGTGAGCGGGGATGTGCCGGGAGAGCTGGGTGAGAATCCCATCAGGGTCCAGCACGTCTCAGCGAGGAGTCTAGGCTTCATCCTGAGGGTGGTGGGAAGCCTTCAAGGATTGTAAACCAGGGAAGGACGCTGTCCAATTTGCATTTTAAATAAACCGCTGTGGGAGGAGAGTGGAGAACAGGGAACCTGGAGACAAAGGAGCCACGGAGCCGGCTGGGAGGAGACAGGAGGGAACCAGAGGGAGCACAGACACGCAGAGACAGAGAAAAGACATGTAAAAAGAGACAAAAAGGAAAGAAACAGAGAGACAATGACAAGAGAGCGTCCAAGAAACACAACGAGAGCAGAGAGAGAAACAGAAACAAGAACAAATGGGAGAGGAAAAGAAAGACAGAAATTCCATCCGTGTGAGGAGTGTGGGAAAGAGACCTGGCAGGAGGCGGGGCTGCTGCCAGCGATCTCTGCAGGACCCTGGGTGCACCCACCTCGTGGGACCCCCTCCCGCCACCCCCGCTGCCACACTGGAGGTGCTGGGCCTGAGGGAGAGAGGCAGAGAGGGGAGAAAAGAGGGTGGGAGAAAGGGGCGAGGGAAGGCGGCCTCTGGTCAGGCCGGCCCAGGCAGCCCAGGGGCCAAGGCTGCAGCTCAGATCCTCAAGGGTGGGCCTTTGCCGGCCCAGCCTTTCCACGTCCAGAGACAGATTTATACCTGGAAGCAACTCCGAGTTTCTCAAGCAGGGGAACGAGGCAGAGTTGGCTGGTCCTCATGTTGGTGGTCCCCTGGGGCCTAGGTCTGCATTGGTGAACTGGGAAAGTGGCCAGGGATTCATTCTCCCTCCCTTCCTTATAAAGGGATGGGCAGAAAAACCCAACAGAGAGAAACGCTCGCCTTGGAGAACAGCACAAAAATTCAACGAGAATTGGGCAGCCCCGTTCTGGAGAGGGAGGCCCCCAAGTCCAGCTGGGACCAATGACACAGACAACACTCCCTGCCCCCACATGTCCTGCCCTGCGTGGCTTCACCTCGGCTCTCCTCCTGCCCAAGAGACAATAAAGACTCCAGTCCAGGCTCTCACAGAGAGAGAAGCTGCAGGTACTGGGACCTCCTCCAAACACGCAGAAAAACTGTGCCTCTGACTGAGAGGGGGTCTGCAGGCTCCCTCTGCCTTCCACGCGCTGGGTGACCCCAGGCAAGCCGCTCAACCTCTCTGAGTTTAGCTTTCTTCATCCTAAGATTGAACCGCTACTAGTAGGGCTGCCTGGTGCCAGAGCTGAATGGCTTTGCTGAATTCCTCTATGTGAAAAAGTCCTCTGTAAACTGGAAACTGCGGTGCACACATGGTCTGTCCAGGCAACCGGGAGGTAACGTAGCCCCTCCCCCAACACAGCACCTGTCTCCTCCCCTGAACTGCACCCAGGGTATCAGACTTCACACCCTGGCCCTGGCTCACATCCCCTCTGGTTCTTTGTGCAAAGCTCGTCTTTCCATACAGCCAGCGAGATGGAGCCTCGAGATGGAGCGTGGAGGCTCAGGAGGCAGGACTAGAGCCTGGAGTGGAAACAGGCACTCGAGCTGCCTCTTAAAGAGCTGGCCAAGGAGCTGCCAGGCCAATGTCACGGCTGGGGTCAGGGCAGGCCTGTGGGGAACAGATGGGGGCTCTAGGGAAGGCACCAAGTGACAGGCTGCTTTCTGGGGGGAGCTAGGCCATTTCACAAAGAAAACTGTCTGGAGACCGACCGTCCCCTGGGAGGAGCATTTAACTGAGGGCCTCTGGTCAGACCCCAAGCAGAACAGCAGCCAAGGAAGAGCAGGCTGGTGATTGGAGGCCCGAGGAGGGGCCTTGGGTCAGCTGGGAAGGCAGCCTGCCTGTGGCCAGTGCCGCACCCACCGCACCAGATTCTCAAACAACAAAAGGAACCAACCAGGCGCGTTTGGACTGGAGGGGGCAGAAGGCCCGAGACAGTGTGAGGAGGAGCACGATTCTGTCCATAAACATCTCAATAGCGTGATTAACTGAGCATCGCAAATTGTAACCCTTTCCTTTAATGCACTTTCCCTGAATTACCGCAGGAGCCTGCGGCCGAGGAGCCCGTACAAATTGCTGGAATGGGCAGTTAAGCAGGGAGGTCGGAGGTTAAATGAACACGGTTGTTTATGAAGACACAGCCCGAATCCATTTGCATTTTAATATTCTCTCAGTGAGACGGAAAGCCACTTTGAGGACAGCTTGTTTGGAAATCCCATTAACGGGTTATTTATGGGACTCGTGGCTGCGTGACCCTTGCCCTTGTTTTGTTAAACATGAACCAGACATGAATCAGACGGGCAGCGGGCTAGCTGCTATTGTTTCCTGTAGCACGAAATGTCATCGGATTCAATTATTCTGAGGCTGACACTTTCTGAATTATCACCCTCATAATGCTCAATTTTCCCTTTTTTCCCCTTTGGTCAACCTGATTATTTCTGTCTTTGTAGAAAGCTGAACTCTTAGAGCAGCCATTTCACTGCCATTGGCTGTCAAGGGTGTGCAGGCGTCACTGTTTGGGGCTGGGCAAGGCCCCCGAGAGGCTGCCAGCCTGGGGGTGGGTGGCTCAGGTGGCGTTGGAGGGAAGTCCACAGCCTGGACAGCTGGCAGCCTCTGCACCCTACTTTTACGTCTGGGGATGGCTCTGGAGCCCTGTATTTCCTTGAGAACTGAATTCTTGGGCTCTGTCACCTGGATGTCTGAAAAAGCCTTTTGATCAACATTAAAATTGATTTCTCTGAAAAAATGAACTGGAAACTTATCGCAAAACAGAGGCGGGAAGCCAAGGGATATTCTGGCACTGGGGCTTTCTTTATGAAAAGTTCATGGCCGGGCACGGTGGCTCACGCCTGTAATCCTAGCACTTCGGGAGGCCAAAGCGGGAGGATCACTTGAGCTCAGGAGTTGGAGACCAGCCTGAGCAGGAGGGAGACCCCGTCTCTACTAAAAATAGAAAAATTAGCCGGGCATCGTGGTGTTCCCCTGTAGTCCCAGCTACTCGGGAGGCTGAGGCAGGAGGATTGCTTGAGCCCAGGAGTTTGGGGTTGCTGTGAGCTATGATGACGCCACGGCACTCTACTCAGGGCAATGGAGTGAGATTCTGTCTCAAAAAAAGAAAATTTCAGTCAATGAAACAGACTTATTTAACTTGAATGATAAAACAGAGGCAGAGAGTACTCAGTCCAGAGTTCAGTCTCATGCTCTAATGTTTGCCATGTGAAAATAAATCCACCAATTCTCTGATGGATCTGCCTTAAGCTGGATGTCATTTTATTTTTTTGTTTGTTTGTTTTGTTTTATTTCTGAGACAGAGTCTGGCTCTGTTGCCCGGGCTAGAATGCCCTGGCGTCAGCCTAGCTCACAGCAACCTCAAACTCCTGGGCTCAGGAGATCCTCCTGCCTCAGCCTCCTGAGTAGCTGGGACTACAGGCATGTGCCACCATGCCTGGCTAATTTTTTCTATTTTTAGTAGAGATGGGGGTCTTGCTCTTGCTCAGGCTGGTCTTAAACTCCTGAGCTCAAGCGATTCTCCCGCCTCGGCCTCCCAGAGTGCTAGGATTACAGGCGTGAGCCACTGCACCTGGCCCAATGTCATTTTAAAAATAAAAAGGGATCCTGGTATCCTGGCCCCCAAGGTTGGGCCTATGGCCTGGAGCCATCTCTCCCCAGCACTCTCTGGCCCCCCAGCCTGAGCACTTGCGGGGCCAGCAGGACCATGGCCTGGTACCTGTGGCTTCTCCCTGGGTCATGTCAGGGTGTGGTCAGCCCCACAGCCCAGGTCCCTTCAGCAAAGCATTACTGGGCTGTGCGGCCCAAGAGCCAGAGCTGGGTGCTGAGAGAGGTGAAGGATGAGAACTGGCCTTGTCACCCCTCCCCTCTCCACTGCCTGCCATCTAAGCTGTCACTTCAGAACAAGGAAGGACGTCGAAAAGTATCCCAAAAGACCTGGGGACATTGTGACCCAGGGAGAGGCAGGAGGAGCGCAAGGATACAGTTTGCTGGGAGCAGAGCTGGGACTAGGACACGGAGCGTAGGTCCTCTGCATGGCCCCTGGGATGACACAGAAAGCCGGTGTGGCACCCATCTGTCTGGAGTAAAAGAAGTGCCAGAGCCCAGGGAAGAGTCCGTGGGGTGGGGAGGGGGAGCCGGGCAGCAGGTGCGGCAGCCCCTGACCCTAACCACTTCAGGGAGCATCTGCCCGGCTCCCCGCACCTTGCCTGAGGGCTTGCTCTGGAGGCTGGAGCCCACCCTGCCACCTTCCAGGTGGAGGTCAGAAATGTCAAGAAATTAAAACCACCTGATGCCGCTCTCTGCAAATGACTTTTGGAATTGGGCATGATGCGAGCCTCCGCCCTGTCACCGCGCTGGAGGCTGTCTCTAAGGTGCATGTCCTACACTGGCTCTAGTTGCCCACAGAGGTAGCTGGCTTGATGCAGCTCCCAGATAAACGATTTGCACTTGGATCTTCGTCTGGGGAGGCATCTGACTGCTCAAGGCTGTACCCAAGGTGTCCACCTGGGGTGGGCATGCAAGGGCTCAAGCCTGAGTGTCCCCACCCTCCCCGCCCAGGTGCAGGGGCTGCTGAGAGAGCACCTGCACTTCCTCGGGAACTCTCTTCCCAACACTTGCTGCAAAAGCCTTTCCACCAAGTTTAAAATAGATTTCTCCTTATGAATTGGCCGTCTGAGGAATTCTCCTCCAGTGGTTAATTCAATCTTAATAGAAGCTGATTTTTTTTTCTCCCAGAAGAAAAGGGAACAATACATCTTTAGAACGGGTTTATAAGTGTCATGATTTTTCTACTAATTTACCCTGCATTCTCTGCTTTAAAATGTGAAATTACCTCATTGTGTCTCTGAATATCCTCCGTGCTTGGGCCTGAAATTAAGCTCGCCGTAGAGAGGCCTAAATGACCACAATTTGCTGTGTGAAATGCCCTGATTGCAAAAGCAATCCTGAGCAATCCCAGCTCAGGCACAGCCCGGCTCACTCGGGCTGATTGGCCTTCCCGGCACGGAGAGGCTTTGCCAAATACACCTGGCGCTACCTGCCGTGTGGGGGAGGGGCGGTGGGCGGTCCCCCCCAGGCTGACCCCTCTGCTGTCCCCACAAGCAGACGCTGTCCCCCTTCCCAGCTGCCTCCTAGGAACCCAAGAGGATCTGCTCCCTGCTCAGCTGCCAACGCTTGTTTTGGGTAAGTAGGGTGGCGGCACAAATAAACACGGCCCACAGGCCACTTCCCACAGCACCTCCCAGCCGGCACAAGTTTCTCCAGCCCTCCGTGACATCCCGATTGTTCCTCACTCCTCCCGGTTGCTCTGAGGTCCCCAGCTCTCTTCACTTCTCCCAAGTCTTAGCCTCCCACGAGAAGATTTGGTGCCAGCCCCCTAGGTACCAGCCCTTGGCCACCACGGGGTCTAGAGTCAGACTCCTCGCGTTCAAATGCAAGCACCACTGACACTCATGTCTGTGCGACCTGGGGTGAGTCACATCCCTGCTCTGTGTCTGCGCTTTCCGAATCTGTAAAATGGAGACGGTAATACGTACAGTAATAGAGTCGTCAGCAGGATTAACAAAGTGTCTGGCCAGGCTGGGTATTCAATAAATATTAATGGGTCTGTATTTCAGGCCACATATTCAGGTGTGTATGAATTTTAACGTTCTTTGTTTTTCTATAATGCACACCAATGTCCACTTCAAGTGGTAAGTTTCCATGTAATGGAAAAAATCCTCGCTTAGAGAAACAAGCCGACCTGGGGGAGTCGAGAAGCTGAAGCTGGCTTGACACATGCCCCTCCCACAGCCCCCCGAAGCAGACACCCCATCTCCTGCTTCGGGTTGCCAGGTGGGGGTTCCAGGTCCCCAACCCTGAGGTTTGGCAGCTGAGCAGGGGACCTGGAATGGCTCTAAACCATGGATGGCTCTAAACCCAGCACCAGAGCTCAGCCTGGGCTCACATCCTTGGGGCCAGTCCCTCCTCCACCCAGCAGTGCCTCCAGGGTTCCCTGGCCTTTCTATTTTTGTTTAGGAATAAAGATAGTGGCTTCAGCTCCAAGGCCCTGGCTGCCTGGCTCCCACCCTCCAAGCTTTCCTGGAGCAGCAGAGAGCAGACTCACCCCCTGCAGCTGCCTGGGTCCCGGCCGGGCCCTGAGGCCGAATCCTAGAACCAGACTCAGGGAGAGGCAGCGTGAGAGGGGCTTCAGCTAGTGTTATTCGCTTCCTAGAACTGCTGTCAACAACGCACCACAAATGGAGTGGCTTAAACAACAGAAATGCACTGTCTCACAGTTCTGGAGACTGGAGATCAAGGCACCATCAGGGTTGGTTCCTTTTGAGGCTGTGAGAAGAATCTAGTCCTTGCCTCTCTCCTTGTTTCTGAGGTTTGCTGACAACGTTCAGTGTTCCTTGGCTTGTAGACACATCCCCACAATCTCTGCCTTTATCTTCACATGGGGTTCCCCAAGCACACATATTGTGTGTGCACGAGAGTGTGTGTGTATCTCCACATTTCCCCATTTCCAGTCGTACCGGATTAGGGCCCACCTTAATGACCTCATTTTCCCTCGATTGCCTCTGCAAAGACTCTATCTCCAAATAAGGTCACACTGTGAGATGGGGGAGAAAAGCTGGACTTTAGCATATGCATTTTAGGGGAACACAACCCGTAACAGCTGGTTGCTCCCGTACTTCATGAATGGGGATGCTGATGGCCAGGGGGAGGTGCTTGCTGTGCTCAATCAGCAGCGGGGTCCCAGAGGCGGGAGTCCAACTCAGGGTTCTCCTACCCAAGGTACATCTCTGACCTCTCCATGGCATAGCCCGGGGGAAGTTTGAGGGGCCTACAGGGAAGGACTTGGCTGCGACCCAACAGGGCTGGCGGTGACAGCATCTCTGACGGGTCCCATCCAGACCCGGAAGCTGGGCCCACGTACCCCAGCTCCAAGCTGAGTGTTCCTAATGGTCAATCAGGCTGCACCAAAGAGCCTTTTAAAAACATCATTCATCTTATTCCGATGCCAGCAGCGGGACTGGCTCGCACACGGGGAACGCAAACCCTAAATGCAGCATTAAAATGACGTTAAGGCTCACCGTCAAGTGCCAGAGCTCAGGGCTCCCGTCTCCACCAAGGCCCGTCTTGACGTGGAAGTTGGGATCCTGAAAAGCAATTTTGTTAATGCTACTGGGAGGAGCATGCAGGTCTGGAAACTCATCCATCATCTTAACACGCTTCGGGATGGACTGGGAAGATAAAGCTTTCATTTTCTCTGCCAGGCGGAGCCTCTTCAATTAGGCTCTGGGATGCAGGGGAGGGTGGGAGAAAGGACAGGCACCCTGAGGGTGGAGGGAAGGAGGTGGAAATTCCCCATGTGCAGAACAGCCTGGTGGGAGGGTGTGGCCCAGCCCCTCCAGCCTATAAAATAAGGAGGCACAATATGAAAACGAAGGGCAAGGTCTGCCCCAGCTCTGGTGGTGGTTGGGGGCAAAGCACAGGGTCTCAATTTCAGAGCAGCTCCTGGGAGATTGAGCAGAGGAGAAAGGAAACAGCAACATCAGGAAGGGCCCAGGCTGAGCCCTCCCTCTGCAGCTGGGAGGGGCAGGGGAGACAGCTCCAGGAGGGGGGACGAGAGGACCTGGCTGTGCCACAAAGAGAAGCCACCAGAATCAGAGGTTGGCACAGGTAGGTTGTGGGTAGGGTAGGCCTGGAGCTGGTCATGAAGACTTCCCCAGAGGATGGGCTAAGTAAAAAACAAAATTCGCCTGAATTTAGACTTAGGTAGGGTAGGGTGTTCATACTGCCACTTACGTCTTTATCCTGACACATTGTCACCTGCCATGGCTGAACTCTCCCTGAGTCAATTGATTATTGATCAGTCTGCCAATAAGTCAATTAGGGATTTACTGAGAGTATCCACCAAGTGCTTAATGGGCCTTGCCCGCTGCCCGTCAGCCAAGAAACATTTCTTGAAACTTTCCAGCAATAATAATAACAATAATAATAATAATGGCAGCCACCATTTATTGAGCACTTACTATGAGTTCTAAATGCTTTGCATGAACTAATGCATTTCCTGTCTTGCCTGCTTCATCTGCCATCTCTCCCTGCCTCCTGCCTTGCACTCCAGTAACACCTGCCTGCCCCCGTGGGGTTCCTGTCTCACACCGGTGCTGTTTCCCTGTCCCGGAGCGCCTTGCCCATCCTTCCTCCACTGGCCCTCCTCTCACTCATTCTGCAGATGCCCTGCTTAGGAGTCCCCTACCCAGGAAGCCCACCCCCAGCCCCAGCTTGAGTTCAGAGTCCCTCCCACATGTTCCCTGCTGCACCCAGTTGAGAGGGCAAAGGGAATCCTGACATCCCATGGCTCCACCCGTGGCAGACATCACTAATGGTCACCGCACTGTTTCTGAGAACTTTGCAGGGCTCAGCTGGAACTGCCTGCCTCATGTGCCCAAAGTGGGTGATTAAATCGGGTAGCCGACCTGCAGAGCTCAGCAGGACACCTGGCTCCCAGTGGCATGTTCAGCACTGTTACATCATCATGTCCCATCCCTCCCTGCCCCCCCCAGCCATGGTCCACACTCTGTCACCTTCTTGGTGGGGGAGTGGGGGATGGAGGGGCCCTAAGAGACAAAGAACAGAATAAGAAGAAAGGAGCCTTTTCCAGAGAAAAATGTAAACTCATAAAAGAAGGGGAACGAATGGCTTATGTCCTCTGCCCACAGCTAGGGACGTGCTTGGGTCAGAACAAGAGGGGGTCTCTTGGAAGGACAGGAGAGGAAGCCAGGATGGGGCATGTGGCTGGGTTTTTCTGCTACCTAAACCTTAATAATATTAATAACTACCAGGTACAGATTCCTCATCTACCCGGCACTGTACAAAGTGCTTTCCATGCATGCACTCGATCTCCCCATCCTCAAAACCACTCCATGGAGCGGATATTAGTATCTTCATTTTACTAGTGGGGAAACTGAGGCCCAGTGGATTCCTTGTCAACCGTTAGTATGTCCCACATCAGCAGCTCCCAGAGGGTGGCGCTGGGATTCGCTATGGGGCTCCTGGACTCCAAAACTCTTCTTCCCCACAGCACACCCTGCCTCTCTGCTCCGTGGTTGACAACTGAGATTAAAAACTGGACACTGTGTGTGAGAGAGAGACAGACAGAGACAAAGAGACAGACAGGGAGAGAGAGGGTAACAGTGAGGGCTAGGGGCTGGGCAGAAGTGAAAAACAGGCCCTAAAGCTTTCACAACAGGCATATGTTTAATAGATAAGAAATAAAATTACTCTAAAAGCAAACAAATAAATACAGAAACTAAACAGCATCTGTCTGCCCAACACCTCATTTCTTTTATTATTCAACCTGAATCCCCCCCAACCCCCCCCTGGACCGGATGGCCCCTTTGGAGTTGCCTAGAAAAAGCAGGAAGGGCAGGAGGCCCTGCATCTTGGTCAGGATCTGCCCCGTTTTAAGTGACCAGTGACCAGGAATCTCCTTTTTTCAGAAGTCAGAGCAGTTGCCTTGTGTTCTATGTAAATGAGCTATTTGTAAATGTGCATCCGTAATGGAGGAGCTGTCAGGTTGGGCTGGGGGTTGCCTGGGATGGAGGAGGACAATAGATTCTGTGCTCTGGGGTCAGGCCCGGGGGGAGGGTACCTCGGGGCTCAGGAGGCTGGGAGAGAAGGAGCCAGATGCAGGGGTGGGAGAGAGGGGGTGCTGAGGCCCCCCCACAAGGCTTGCGGAGACCTAGAGCCTCAGGCACCAAGGTGGCAGGGAGCAGGGATCATGTGGTGACAGCTGGGGTGGGGGCGCGCCTGTGTGCCAGGGTTAGGAGGAGAGGCCTCGGGTTCTGGGGCAGCTGGGGCACCCCCTGGGTGCCAGGAAAAGGCCTCAGGGCAGCCTCAGAGCTGCAGCATCGCAACGTGGCCAGAAAGATGCCTGCAACAAGAGCCATGTGCTGTGAGTGACGGCATGGCCCTGTGTGGCCTGCTTCTTTGGTCTCACAAAGCATGTTAAGGCTCAGCATAGCTCCTGATATACAGGGGCTGTCCAGAAAATATCCAGCCACATAAACTGTTCTCATTACATTAATAACGGCTGGATACTTTCTGGACAGCCCTTGTATACAGTGATGCTCAATACATGGTAGTGTTGATATTTCAGACTTTGATTCCAAGTAAAAGTAAGACGGCTCCAGTTAGCTTAAGTAGAAAGGAGGGGTTTATTCCAAGGTCCTGGGGTGTCTCCTGGACCCCAAGGGAAGGTGGAGCCAGCCCAAGCCTCTCTCTCCGTTCTCTGCAGCGCTCCGCAAGTCTCCTTTTCTGCTTCCTTGGCCACAGTTCCTGAATTTACAGGTCTAAATTTCTGGCCCTCTCAGAGGCTTACCAGCACTCAAGCCCAATTCCAAATTCCCTGGAGAGAAAATCTCACTGGCCCAGCTCGGACCAGGGGTCGTCTCTGGTCTAATCAGTCATGGCCAGGGGAACAGGGATTGTGCAGTTGCCATTCGTGTACTTAACATTTGTTCATTCAGCAAAGATGTACGGAGCACCTGCTACGTGCCAAGTCTGTTGTAGGTTCCAGGGGTAACAGAAGAAGCCTCTGCCCTCATGGAGCTTACATTCTCGTTCAGAGAAGACAGACAAGGAACAGAGGCAACACGTGCAGGTTGTCAGGACAGCAGTATGGCCAAAGGGAAAACTTGCTGGGTGGGGAGCGGGACTCAATTCCTGTTTTATACAAGGTAGTAGGAGAAGGGTTCGTGGATAAAGTGATATTTGACAAGGGACCCAAAGGAAATCAAGGAGATAGGCCGGCAGGTATGTGAGGGCAGAGTGCTCCAGGCAGAGAGAGAAGCAAGTGCCAGGGTCCTGGGGTGGAAGGGTGTGGCGGGCTGAGGACAGGCAGAGCGTTCCACGCTGCTGGGATAAAGTCAACCGCGAGGGAGAGGAAGAAGCAGAGGTCAGAGAAGTGATGGGCCCAGATCAGGCAGGGTCATGGGCATCGGGGTGGTGAGAAGCTGTGGGAGTCCTGAGGCAAAGACTGGCATAATCTGACTTCTGCTCACAGGGTGTCTCAGAACCTGCCATGCACTGCCCCAAGCGCCCTTGACCTCTCCTTGTGCTCCCGCTGCTCCATGTGAACTGACTCTCCAAGTAACCTGCATCCCAGTTACAGTGGCAGGGACCCTGCTGTTCTGCAGCCTAAGACCACCTCCAGGGCCACCAGACCTTCACTCCACTTCTGCACCCAAAAAAAATCACAGCAAAAGGCATGGTTTCTGATTTCTTTGGGGTCACTGATGGGTGGGTGACACCACCCAGAAGTGCGAGAGAGCTGATGCTCCATGGGGCAAACGTTTATAGGAGATGGGGGAAACCTGAAGATGAATTCCCTCTACAACCCACCCCACCACCAGACATTCACCCGTCTGCTCAGATACAGCACGGGTGGTCCTGTACACAGGAAGGTATACCAGAGACCACAGATTTGTGTATTAACCAAGCTTGGCCTCATTCTCCCTTACATTTGCTCTCCCTCTCTCCCTGCCTCCCTCCCCCAGCCCTGCTACCCAGGGATTGCACTCCCTGTTCAGGTGATCATATAAGCCTTTGCCTCAGGCTGTTTTCTGGGACCCAGGGCTTAGGCAGTTGGTACTCAACCTGGCCTCAGAAAGCAGACACTCAGGATGGGACTTAGGGGCTGGAGTGCCCACCTATCTGAGGATAGTAAGGACCCCATTGCTAGTGGAAAGTGGAGTGGTGACCTCTGGTCTGCAGGGCTTCACAATTGCTAAACTTTAGCTTGTGGTTAGTGAGACGAGGTGCAGGAGAAGGTGAGGCATTGGGCTGTTGGGAGGCTTGAGTGCTTGATCAGTTTGGAGAAAATTATTATAAGGACTATGATGAGAGTTAGCTCCTTTGATAGCCTTGAAAGCCTTGCAAAAATCAAATCATGGGCCCAGGTAAGCTAACTGCCAACTGAAGGCATGCTCTGGAAGCCAGAGGGCCCCGTGGCATCTCTAAAGGAGAGTCCTCTCCTGCTGCCGCAAGGCAGCCTATGCTGGAGATTGAGCCCAGGACTTGATTATTGAGGGGGAGAGCTACAGAGGAGATGAATGCATAGTCTCACAGGTGACCTTAAAGTCTGTGACAGGTAACGCATGGGACCCTGACATAATGGATGAGGACATTTGTACAGACAAGCCTAGAAATCTTGAATGCGAAGAGCCCTCTATGCCAGAAGCAGCAGCCCCTCCCCTTTGCAGGGGAGAAAAGTCTCCTCTCACCTGGAGACGGTGCAATGGCACCACCAGAAGCAGAGTGAGCTGGCAAGGTGAGGGAAGCGTGGAATTTTGGAGGGGACGTAGTTATTGTTAACGATGGGCACGGATGTGTGGCCTTGGGAGTGAAGGGTGGAGCGAGGTGGAATGAAGGGGGTCAGGGAAGTGAGAGGCAAGGGTCTGAGAAGGACCACCTCCGTGTTCCTGGAAATCACCAGGGATTGTGACAGGACAGTGTTGGAGGAAAAGTGCCCAGGATTTAAAAATCTTTAGGGAACGGTAGAGGGAGTGATAGGGGTCTGTAGATGACCACAACAAGGAGGGTCAGAGGGGGCTGGTCTGATGGCACAACTTCAAAGCAGCGGTTTTGGGGGGATGCATGGGAACTGCTGACCCGAAAGTGACAACGAGCAATGGGGAGATACCTAGCCCCCCAGGCCTGGTGGTTCAGGGGCTGCAGGGACACGAACGGCCACCACTCGAGAGGGCGGGGAAGCAGCGTCCTCAGAGGAGAAATAGGTCTCCATCAGAGTGAGAAGGAGAAGAGGACAATTCCAGGACATATCAGGTATTTTGCTGATGACTCATCGTAGAGAGCACAGTGGAAGGATTTCAGGAACAGGGAGAGGAGAGAGTGGGGTCATACTGGGGGTGTATGGAGCCAGAGGAAGATGAGAAGGCAGGGGATGAGGGGTAAGCTGGGAGTCTGGGGGGTTTGTAGTGACTAACATCGAAAAGGATAAAGGACATAATGAGATTTGTCTGGATAGCCTCCAAGACAGATGGTCGTGGCGAGACTGTCAGTGTCGGGAAAAGAAAGGGAAGGGACCTTCAGGAACATGGAGCTCTGGGGTCCCCTCTTCACTCTTGCCAGACACATACGAACTGGCTGCAGGGCCTTGATCCCGAGGAGCAGAGGGAAGAGGGGTGAGATCCTAGAGGAAGCGCGGGTAGTTGTGGGCTGGACAGACATGCCCAAAGGTGAAACCTGAGTCCAGAGCCCCACCCTGCCTTAGCTGGGTGATCTCAGACGAGTCCCTGAGCCTCTCTGAGCCTATTTCCTCATCTGTGAAATGGAGAGGTGACACTTACCTTGCAGGTTTCTAGGAGATGGGCATAAGGAGCATTGAATACTGAGCATGGGGCCCAGCTCCTGCCACACCCTTAGGAAGGGGCAGCTATTTATTAAAGGGACTGTGCACTTGAACCATCCCGTCCGGTCCAGAACCTTGACTGCAAATCTCAGAAGGTCTCCCCAGTTCTGACCCCTCTTTCTTCAACAACATCTGATGGAGTTCTTTGGACTCAGAATATTCATTTTTTAAATGGCTAAGCCGGGAATGGCTGAAATCCGTATTAGGGAATGAACTACATAGAGTTTTCTAAAATACTAATTTCAGTGTAGATACAGACATGGTACACTCCAAATACTCTGTAGAATGGGTCTGGAGTCTGTGCCTGGCCCTCCTCACTGGGTTCTTAGTAGACCCCCAAGGTAGAGGTGACTGAGTCACAGTCTCTGGCACCTGAGGATGCCCCTTTGTAGCCAGTGTGGATTCATTCTGGACCAGTCACTTCCTTATATCAAGGCTTGTTCATTCATTCAATAAATTTTTTCAAGTGCCTTCTTTGTGTCATGATTTATATCAGACAGTTCATTCAGGAAAACAAGAACTACTGTAGGAATTCCAAGGAGAAGTCTACCTATAAGAATTTTGAAAGGGCTGGACGTACATTAATGAAATCCTTGGCTACATTTTAGGAAGCTGCATGAAACAAGGAAATTGCCAAAGTGATCATTGCCACCTCCAGGACTAAGGTGGGTGTTTTCAGAAAAACACCTAGAGGCCACTGCAAACGTGTCCCATTTACAAAGACCACGCATCAGCCCCCTGCTGCTGCAGGGGCAGTAAGACATATGCTGCTTCTCGTCTACCTTCCAAATCTTGTCTCAGTGCCACTGGCGGGATCAAAATAGAGATTCTAGAAAATGCAGTTCCCAAGCTTCTAGCCCTTGTGACACCGGCGCAAAGGAGAAGGGAGATGGTGCCAAGCTGCCAACTGACAATCCAGCACAGCTGCACGTCCAGGTGTGGGGGTACAATGGGAAACAAACAAAGCTCCGCCTCCTTGGGGCTTACATTCTATGGGGAAGGCAGACAATAAGTGTCATACATGTAATGTCATTAATGAATGTTATGAGGGCAAATAAATCTGGGTAAGGGGGGAGGGAGAGAGACTGGGATGTTCTTTTAGTTAGGGTGGTCAGAGACTTGAATAAAGCAAGGAAGCCATGTGGGTGTCTCAGCGCATAACGTTCCATGCAGAGGGGACAGCAGGTGCAAAAGCACTGAGTCGGAAGGAGGCTCAACCTGTTCAAGAAACAGTGAGACCATTGCGGGCAGAGCGGAGGAAGGCAGGGGCACCATGGTGGGAACTGAGATCAGAGACATGGGCAGGGTGGGAGGTACAGGACCCTGCAGGCCATGGCAAGCACTTTTCTCAAAGTGCGATATGAAGGCATTTGTGCACAAGATATGATCTGACTTTATGTTTTAACCGAATGACGCTGTCTGAGGTGTGAAAAGGCTGGTGTACCAGTCCAGGAGAGAATGCTGGGGACTAGACCGAGGTGGTGGAAGAGGTGGTGAGGAAATGTCAGATTCAGAATCTACTTCAAAACATGGGACAGGACTTGTGGACGGAGGTGGGGTGTGAAAGAAACATGGGAATCAAGGATGACTCCAAGACTCTTGGCCTGAGCAACTGAGTGATGGGTGAGACCATTTACTGAGGTGGGAAAAGGCAATGGGGCGGGGGTGTGTGTGTGGAAGAAATAAAGTGTCTGGCTCCTGACATGTTCAGTTTAATATCCCTTTTGCATATTTTATGTAGAAATGTGAGGTAGAAAACTAGACATACAGTATGTAATTCAGGGGATAATTCGGATCCAGGGACAGACATTGGGAACCGTTGGCCATGAGACAGGATGGACTGGGCCAGGGAGTCAATGTCTACAGAAGAGAGACGAGGTCAAGGACTGAGTTCCAAGACCGATGTCCATGGCAGAGTATACTCAGTTTCTCCAACTGCAATTGCTCCACATTTATACTTAAAGCCAGAGCCTCCTCAGCTGTGCCTTTTAGCAATTCACACCCCTCTGCAACATTCCATGAGCCCTAGGGTCCCTGGTCTTCCAGGAGTAGATCTATGCCAGTTGTCTATTGGTTTGTCCTCAGATCCAGCCCCACCCTTTTCTTATCTGCTTGGCATCCCAGCAAACTACATCTCCCAGGCTTCCTCACCCTCTGGCTTCCTGGTGTGTTTAGCCAATGAAAGGCACCTGTAGAAGTTTGGAGGGTGGGAGGGGAGAAGCCAGGTATTTCTCCTTTTTGATTCTGGCAGTGGCTGAGTCTCCAGCAGTGGTTGTCTTCCTCAGAGCTCCAGCTCCTGCTTGGTGAGTCCCCACCGGGCAGACCTCACTGAGGCTCCAGCTCCCCCGGGGTGGCCTCAGGCTCTGGGCTCTGGGCTTTGGTTACACCACCTCCTCCCACTGTTCCTGTATCTCTGAGGGTTGCAGCAGCTTCCAGCTGTTGCTAATCTCTAGTAGCTGCCTCATAGTCCCCTGTTTGGCTTCTCAACTCTTCCATCACCAATCCCTGCATTCAATTCCCTCTGTTCAAAAGACCTAGAGAGGTTTCTGTCTTCCTGGCTGGACCCTGACTGATGCAGAGCCCTTTGGCAAAACATTGGCGGCAGGTGTCTGTTCTATACAAATGGCTCCTCCTCTGTCTGCTTCTGCTCTTCAGTGCAGCAGGAGAATAGAGACAGTCTAGACCACCCAGGCTGTGGCCTGAGGGACACTGAAAAGAGTCTCCCCTATCATGCATATGTCAATGACTGTATGTTACTTCCCACATCAAGCTATTTCCACCTTGCCTGGCTTTTTAACCATTTATGCCTCCCTAGAGGTGGGCTCATGTGGTATAGAGGACTAAGAAAGCTTGCTTCCAACACTTGCAGGATGTGTCACTTAACCTCTCTGAGCCCCGTTCCCTTGCATCTATAAATGGATGTCAAGATCTCTTTGTTACAGAGCTGCGGGAGTGGATGTGATAGTGTATATGAAAGCTCCCAGTGGCTGGCATATAGTGGACACAAAACATGTCAGTATTCTTTCTCGACGGTAATCCCCAACCTGCTCAGTATTCATTCCCTCATTCATTCATTAAGTTTACAAGCACTTATTATACATCTATTATATACCAGACAATACCATGGAGAACACACAAAGGCACGAGACACAGTCCTGCCTTCAGAGAGTCAGAGTCTTCTAGGGGAGATTAAACACATCCACCCATAACTACAGCACAGGCAGAGTGAAATAAGAACAATATCAATATCAACTGGCCTACAGGAACGGAGAGGAAGAGAGAACTTTATGAAGGAGCAGCAGACTCCGTGCAGGGGTTCTGAACTATTTTTATGCTGTGGATCCCATTGGCAGTCTGGTGAAGCCTGTGGATCCTTCTCAGAACAATGTTTTAAATTGCAGAAAATAAAACCCACAAGATCACAAACAGAACCAACTGTTTTGAAATAAAGATATCAAAATACTATAATTCAAATCTTTAAAATAGAAATGTCAGAGCTTCTTTATTAATGTATTAAATAGCAAGATCTAGTAGTATTCTTAAAACAACTATAATTTCTTTTTTTTTTTTTTTTTGAGACAGAGTCTCACTCTGTTGCCCGGGCTAGAGTGAGTGCCGTGGCGTCAGCCTAGCTCACAGCAACCTCAAACTCCTGGGCTTAAGCGATCCTCCTGCCTCAGCCTCCCAAGTAGCTGGGACTACAGGCATGCGCCACCATGCCCGGCTAATTTTTTCTATATATATTTTAGTTGGCCAG
>CM052444.1:83390243-83404937 GCA_028533085.1 Varecia variegata
ACCCAGAGGGCTAGGATTACAGGCGTGAGCCACCGCGCAACAACTATAATTTCTATGTAGCATAGGTTATATTTCAAGATATTTCTAACAATTATAATATCTGTGATTCCTATTGGTGACAAAGTTTCAGCACTACTAATTCTACTGTAGTTTGTTTCCTACCTTTGTCATAGGAGGAGATGCTATGTTCCAGTTAGAGGTTAGTGAAAATAAAGGTGTACAGGACCCCCCCCTTATCTGTAGGGGATACATTCCAAAACCCCCCATGAATGCCTGAAACCACAGACAGCACTGAACTCCATATATACTATTTTTTCTATACATACATACCTGTGATAAAGTTTAATTCATAAATTAGGCACAGTAAGAGATCAACAGCAATAAATAATAATAAAATAGAATGATTATAACAGTATGCCAGCACCACGACTCTTGCACTTTGGCACCATTATTAAGTAAAATAAGGGTGACTTGAACACAAGCACTGCAATACCAACAGTCTTTCTGATAACCCAGCTGGCTAACGGGCAGCTAGCATCAATAGCGTGGAGACGAGACAAAGGGATAATTCATGTCCCATGCAGGCTGAAATGGGATGGCAAGAGATTTCATCATGCTTCTCAGAATGGTGTCCAAATTAAAACTTATGAATTATTTCTGGAATTTTCCATTTAATATTTTTGGACCACGGTTGACAGTGGGTAACTGAAACCATGGCTAAGGGGTGGCTACTATAATTGTTTTTCTCATTCCCAAGCCCCTTGGATTTATCCACAGACCCAAGTTTAATAAGCCCTGCCACGGAGTGGAATATTGCACAGCTGTCAAGAACCTGAACTTCGGAATCGGACAAGCTAGCTTCCAATCCAGGCTCTGGCATTCCCTTGTTTTGTGACCTGAGAGTCACTCTCCTCGTCTGGAAAACGGGAGTGAGCCTGACTTTCCTCGGCTGTCGTGAGGATTAAAGGAATACTGTCTGTAGGTCCCTGAGCACAGCACCCAGAACCTAGTGTGTGCTCGGTTCTATGAACATGAAAATCAATAATATGGAGCTGGTCTGTGCTGTGGACCAGGTTCTAGGCACAGAAGTGTTGTCCTGTCTCTGTTCTCCACAGGGCAGTGAGAAATCCTCAGCTACGTCACGACTCAGAAAGATGACTTCTTCCTTTTGAGTTCTGAAGGCTGGCTGGGGCCCAGCCACCACCCAGAAACAGAGCTGCAGGGACATGCTGGTCAAAGCGTGGGGCTATTTGAGGAGCCACGAGGGCAGGGACCCACCAGCTCCAAAAGGTGCTCCCAGGGGCTTGCCCAGGGCTCCTAGACACCTGGCAAGGGCCCGAGGAGAAGTGGATGTGGCTGACAGAGCTGATGTTAGAACAACAGGTGAGCGTTTCCCCTTTTTGCATGCCCCTCCAATAAGCCTCACTGCCCCTCCTCATTCCATGCGGAATGACGTCTATTCTCCTTAGAGAGACCTTTCTAGTTCCATTTTGCAATTTTCCCTGCCATACACTTGCTACTTCTGTACGAGGAAACCTCTAGGACGTCCCAGCACACCCCCAGTGTTACCCGCTCCGGCCTTCACTCACACTGGTCTCCCTGCCTGAGCACCCCCCCTGCCCCAACCTTCATCCCTCTCAGCCCCACGATCTCTCCCAGGAGTCCTGCGGTTCCCACCCGAGCCCCCAGCTGTGCCTCCCATGGCCCCGACTTCTCCCTGCACTACCCGAACCCACAGCCGCTCACACGTCCTGGCTCAAGGGGACATCCCGGGAGCAGAGTCCGTGAGTGCCTCGGAGCTCCCTCCACTGCCCCTCACTGAGTGCCGCCCCCAGGAGACACACGGGAAAGGACAAAGGGACCAGCAGGCCCGAGACCTCTTCAAAGGGCCCTGAGACGCTGGCAGCTGGCTGGCGCTGTGGGCCTGGGCACCCCCGCTCCTTTGTCCATTCCTGCAGCGTGTATGGACCGCGGGCTGGCGTGGGCCGGGCACTGTTCTCGGGGATACGGCAGTGACTGGAACAGGGACGGACATTCTCACGAGCGGGAATCTCGGAACGTGTGGTGAGTCCGACTGTCATCAGGTCCTCCGCAGACAAGGAAAATGGAGAGGGGGGAGAAAGCCCCAGGGCACACTCTTAAACAGGGCAGCTCAGGAAAGCCTCGCTGGGAAGATGACAAAGACGTGGGCAGAGTCCTGAAGGAGGGGAGGAGCATTTCCGATGGAGGGAACAGGGTATGAGTTTCTTGTTGCTGCTGTAAAAACTCGCCACAGACTTAGTGGCTTAAAACAGCAGAAATTTATTCTTTACAGTTCTGGAGGCCAGATGCCTGGAATAAGCCTTCCAGAGCTAAACATCAAGGTGTCGTCAGGCTGGTTGCTTCCGGAGACTCCAGGGGAAAAGCCACTCCTTGCCTATCCCAGCTTCTGGTGGCTGCCGGCATCTCTGGGCATCCCTTGGCTTGTGGCTGCATCATTACAATGTCTGCTTCCATCTTCACGTTGGCTTCTCTTCTGCAGTCAAATCTCCCTCTGTGTCCCTCTTAGGAGGATGCTTGCCTCCAAGCATCCTGTGATGATATTGGGGCCACCCAAATAATCCAGGGTAGCCTCCCCATCTCAAGATCCTTAATCACACCTGCAAAATCCCTCTGCCATATAAGGTGACAGTCACAGGTTGCAAGAACAAGAATGGGGCTATCTGTTGGAGGACTACTATTCAGCTGACTATAAACAGCAAGTGCAAAGGCCCTGAGGCAGGAGCATGCTGGGGGTGACTGAAGAAGAGCAGGGGATGAGTGTGGCTGGAGGGGAGAGAGGGCATGGGAGGGCAGTGGGGGATGAGGTTCGAGGTGTGGTAGAGGCCAGAGCGGGCAGGGCCTTAGCAAGGTCAAGGTCAGCACTCACTGTGGTATTACTAATTCCTCTGAAACATCAGCGGCTTAGCAGGGTAGAGGTGTATCTCTGCTCACTTCCCAGGTGATGTGGTCCCAACTTATCCTTCTAGTAGCTCTCAGGTCCTCCAGGCCTCAGAGAGCTCCTTGGGGTCTTCCACATTCACCTGGCAATGAGAGAAAAGAAACAGCAGGGATCTCTCCAGAGATTTTAGGCCCCAGGCCTGGAAGGGGTGGACATCACTTCAGTCCACTTTCCAGTGGCCAGAGCTAGTCACATGGCCCCACATAGATGCAAGGACTAGAAGAACCAGGGCTTTCCTTTGTGCCCAGGAGAAAAATGAAACAACTCAGTAAACCCACAGCCTTTCCTTTGTCACAGCCCTGTAGGACATTGTAAGAATTTTGACTTCTACTTAGAGGAGATGAGAACCCTGAGAAAACATTGAGCAGAAGAGTGACACGATTTGTTTCAAAGTTTTTTGAAAAACGCACACTCTCATGGAAACGTTCCACGTCTTGATTCTGGTGGTGGTGAACTTGACTGCTTATATTTGTCAAAACTCATTAAATTGTACACTTTAAAACCTGTGAATTTTATTGTATGTAAATTATACCTCAATAGAGCTGATTTTTAAAGAAAAGGATCATACAGACTGCTATTTTGAGAATAAATTCTGGGGAGGGGGGTGTGCAAGAATAACAGTAAGGAGACTAGTTGGCAGCCTATCGCAATAATCTTGGCCCGGGCTGGTATTCGCGGGGGTGGCAGGAAGTTGGGCTGGGGGTATGGTTTGCAGCAGGAAGCAGACAGGATTTGCTGACATAGGTACAGTAAAGAGGGTAGAGGCACAGGCTGTAGACTCAGGTTTCCTGGGGCTAAATCATGGCTCCACCACTTGGTTATGATCGGGGGCGAGTGGCTTAAGATCTCTGAGCCTTAGTTTCCTTCTCTGTAAAATGGGGATAATACTAGAAGCAACTTCATGGGGTTGTTGGGAGGTTAAAATGAGATAATGTATGCAAAATACTGAGCACAGACCCTGGCATCAAGTGTGGATTTGATACACTTCAACAGAGACAGTAACTACCCCTGGGTTGAGTGCTGGCCATAGCCAAGCCTCCTGTAATGCTACATTCCTCATCTCATGGGGTGATGGCCAAAGAGCTGGTCCCATGTTTTTCTGGTCCTGGACTAGAGTGACCACAGATGGAGGTTTTACTGGTCAGAACCTGGGATCAGAGTTCCCAGCTCAGACCCCACGAAGGCCCCATCAGAGACAGCACCCCTAGAGAGCAGGGCTATTAGGAAGGGCATAATTCAAAGCAGCCCCCACCCCAGGAATGAGGGCCAGAGCACTTCATTTTAGGAAAAACATAATTTTGCAACAAAGTTTTAAAGACTTTTTTTAAAAAACCTATAGGAAGCAGTGGGAACTTGTCACTTTGATTGCTTAGACAAGGCCCTCCTAGGCTGGGCCCAGTGGCTCACGCCTGTAATCCTAGCACTCTGGGAGGCCGAGGTGGGAGGATCACTAGAGGTCAGGAGTTCGAGACCAGCCTGAGCAAGAATGAGACCCCCGTCTCTACTAAAAATAGAAAGATTAGCCAGGCGTGGGGATGCACGCCTATAGTCCCAGCTACTTGGGAGGCTGAGGCAGGAGGATTGCTTGAGCCCAGGAGTTTGAGGTTGCTGTGAGCTAGGCTGATGCCACAGAACTCTAGCCCAGGTGACAGAGCAAGACTCCGTCTCAAAAAAGAAAAAGAAAAAAATAGATAAGGCCCTCCTCCAGAAATTGATTTCTCCAGAAATCACCAAGGGAGAGGCAGGAGCTGGCATTCTTTGAGCACCTGCTATGTTCCAGGCCTAAATACAGTTCTTTCACCACTCACATGCAGCCGTACCAGAGCCCTATGTGACAAATATCACGGTTCCCATTGTCTGGCAAGGAAGCCAAAGGTCAGAGAGAATAGGTGACTTGCCTGAGATCACACAGCTGGGAGGCTGTAAGGGTGGAATGTGCGGTTTTATGGGGAGCGGTAACTTATTCAAAGTGCTATAGTATATGGCAGGTTGGTATAGGAGTTGGGAGCACAGATCTAAAACCACACTGCCTGGGTTTGCAGCCCAGCTCCACTCTTACTGGCTGCATGGACCCATGCAAGTTACTTACCCTCTCCATCTTCACTTGTCTCATGTGTAAAATGGGAAGAATAATAATATTGGTCCTATTCGTGACAGTAAATTTTATGTGTCATCTCAACTGGGTAAAGGGATGCCTGGATAGCTGGTAAGACATTATTCTTGGGTGTATCTGTGAGGATGTTTCTGGAAGAAATTCTCATTTGGATCAGTAGACTGAGTAAAGAAGATCCACCCTCACCAGTGTGGGTGGGCAGCATCCCATCCATGCAGGGGCCCAAAAAAGGTAGAAGTAGAGTGAATTTGCTCTCTCTTCATGTTCTCCTGCCTTTGGACATCAGAACTCCAGGTCCCTAGGCTCTTGGACTCCGGGACTTACACCAGCACGTTCATGCACATACACACGCACACACACACACACACACACACACACACACGCTGGTGGTTCTCTGGCATTCAGCCTTGGACTGAGAGTTACACCATCAGCTCCCCTGATTCTCAGGCCTCTGGACTTGAGCTCAATTACACCACCGGCCTTCCTGGTGCTCCAGCTTGCAGATGGCAGATCATGGGACTTTGCAGCCTCCACAGTCATGTGAACAAATTCCCATAATAAATCTCCTCTTACGTGTCTATCTATATAGCCTACTGGTTCTGTTTTTCTGGAGAACACTGACTAGTACATTACTTTTTAAGGTTGTTGTGAAGATTAAAGGAGTTAATATATATAAGGAGCTTAGAAAGGTGCCAAGCACATAGTAAGAATTATGTAACAGTTAACTCATTATTATTAATTAAGGCAGGCCCTCGTGCCTGTGCTCAGCCCAGCACAATAACTAAAGGGACAAGAAAAGAAATCATAGCGTTTCTAATTGGAAGCACTTAGAACAGGGATTAGTAAATGATGCCCCATGGACCAAATCTGGCCCTCTGCCTGTTTTTATAAATAAAGTTTTATTGAAACACTGCAACAGTCATTTGTTCATGTATTGTCTATGGCTGCTTTTGCTCTACAACAGTGGAGTTAAGTAGTTGGGACAGAGACTATAAGGCCTGCAAAGCCTAAAATATTTACTTTCTGGGCCTTTATAGAAAAAAGGTTGCTGACCCACCTAAAAGATAGCTAGTCCAATTCCTTATCATCTATATCTGCGGTCTCTAACCCCCAGGCTTCAGCCTGGTACTGGTCCATGGCCTGACAGGAACCGGGCTGAACATCACTGCCTGAGCTCCACCCCTCCCACCCCCCATCCATGGAAAAATTGTCTTCCATGAAACTTAGATGAAACTTAGAAAGGGATGGGGGGGGTGGCTACACAGCAGGAGGTAAGCAGCAGATGAGGGAGCGAAGCTTCATCTGTATTTACAGCTGCTCCCCATAATTTGCATCACCACCTGAGCTCCGCCTCCCCCCACCCACCATCCATGGAAAAATTGTCTTCCATGAAACCAGTCTCTGGTGCCAAAAAGGTTGAGGACTGCTGATCTATATCATCTTCACAGCTGGTCTTGATTGAATAACTCCAGGGATAGAGCTCACTCCTTCTTGAGGCAGCCCAGCCATTTTTCAGATAACTCTAATGTTTAGAAGGTTCTTCCTTGTATTGATGTAATCTACCTCCCTGTAACTTAAAATCGTAGAACACTACAAGATCCAGCCTTTCACAGAGGGAGTGGGGAGCTTGCCCAAGGCACTCAGGAACAGGCATGAGAGCTAGGATTTCAACTCCCTTCTTACATTTTGTCTCCCCTGTTAGACTATAGATTCCTTACATCACAGGGTTGAGTCGGGAAACCAGCTCTGAGTCATAAAAAGAAAGTTACTCAATGTGCTCTGTTTCCCAAGACAGAGAAGTATGTAATATATTTCAGAAAAACTTTTACCCTCCAAAAAACTATTTTAAGTTTACAGTTTCAATGCTCATAGGAGTCAAACTTCTTCTATCAGTAAAGCTAATCTCTCAAGAATGACTCAACTTTTAAAAAAATAAAATCTAAAAAAAAGACATTTGCTAAAAGGGTAGAGTAGGCAGATAAATAAAGTAACTTATAGCCAGGGCTGAAGGGGGTCAGACAACCCGGCTCTCAATCCTGGAGCTACCACATAATAAACATTGTCTTCTTTAGAGAAGTTTCTTTGCCTCAGCTTTGTCATCTGTGAATAGGATTATTATGAAGCTGTGACAATCCAACACAGGCAAAGCATCTACACAGTCCTAGCACCATGCATCTGCTCAATAAATATTTGCTCTTCTTATAACTAAATATGTCCTAGGCAGCTTTCTCCTGCCTTCTTTTCTTCTCCCTTCCTTCCCTTCTCCCAGGTTGGCATAAAAATTATTTTCCGTTTCCTTGCCTCCAATTAGATATTGATTAGAGTATCTGATTGAGAATGAGCACTTAATAAAAGTAAATAAGTTCTGACATTTTATTTTTACTCTTGAATAAAAATGCTCACCATCCTCCTGAAAATGAGCCGTCACATTTTATTTAACAGCAGAAAAGATTTGTACATTTGGCCCTGCAGGAGCTGAGGAATCTATTTTCATTATAACAAACATTGATTTTGCATTAAAAAGTCTCATTATTTGAGATAATGACTGCTGGGCTCCTTAGTTATTCTTTTGGTTCCTAAATCATTAAAACTCTAACATTTAAAGAGCAAGTGGGACCTCGGTGCCTCCCAAATTATCACCAACGAGTCGTTCCCGTGCCCTAGTCACAGACAAGATTCAAGAATGGTGGAGACTCTGAAACACACGTGGTTAAGTCCGGTTCTTTCTCTTACAGTTCCAGAATTCCAAATTCCAAATCACACTTGGTTCCTTTATATCCATTTTATATAATGAAAAGAGAAGCAAAAAAAAAAAACTAAAAAAACAAACAAAAAACCCAACTCTGGTCTTCGTGTTCATGTGCAATCAGTTCTTAGAATCCTAATTTTAAAGAAGATGGAAAGAAGGAAGGAAGCAGCATCTGTCACCAGGACTGGGAGTTGGTGGTATATTGGGTGGCCACGGTGGTGGCAGAGGTATATGATATGCCCACCTTCCACCACCGGCAGGATAAATCATTGACTTTAGGAATATTCTTCGGTGGATGGTTTTCCACGATTATACTTCCCTCTGATCCAGGGCATTTATGCTGCATGAGACCCGGCTGGATACCTCATCGGCAAGCCACATGTGACACGACTTGAGTTTTGCAGAATTTCAACCACATGTACCGATTTGGATAATGTATTCTTTCAGAAGCCAGGGCTGAGCTTTAAACAAAACGTAATCCTGCCTGCATATCAATTTCCCAGGACTGTGAGGAAGGAAAAGAAAAAACCCAGAACCACGATGCTTTCAGCAAGCAGCATTTCCATCTGGGGGTTAGCAGTGGGGACGTCCGAGCGGTGTGCACAGTCTCCTGGTTCATTAACAGAAGCCCAAGGAAGGAAGGGGAGGAAAAGTGGGGAGCAGATCATAAAATATGAAAGGCCTTCCCTGGAAATTGGCATCAATGTGATTTATTCAATCCAGACCCACGCTCAACCATTTGAAAATAATTGAATAGTTGATACCCACTGCCACTTGTAAGTGACGGGAACATGGGCCGGGAGTGGAAGGAAGGAAGGTGCTGGAGGGATTGGAGACATCCCAGATCTCAGCCCTACCCAGCCTTCCGGAAGAGGAGAAAGAACCCTCCTCGGACCCCACCCTACCCACCAGTCACTTCTCGTGGGCTGCTCCTCATCCCATTCCTGTCTGCCCAGATGCAGGTGTCTGTAGAGTCATAACTACAACGTGTAAACAATTTTGCATCCTACCATTTATATTAGACATTGTGTTCTAAGCATTTTCTCTTTGTAAAAGATCATTGGTTGTAAACACATTACATAAGCAATATATGCTTATGGTAAGAAATGCAAACAATACAGAAATACACAATGTAAAAAGGGAACACGTCCCCGCTCCCCACGTAGACACCCATCCCCTAAGATTGTCACCATGAACAGTTTAAGGCTCATCCTTCCAGACATTTTTCTGTATCTGTGAACATACACACACAAACACACATGCACACACATACACACATATATACACTTTTAAACTTTTTTACAGAAAAAGATATATCCTGTTTTGCAACATTTTCATTTTACAATACTGTGAACATATTTCCATGTCAGCACAGACAGAGACCCGCTTCTACCTTTTCACCAACTGTATACATTCCATTGCTTATTTCACTTATCCCTCCATGCCAGGCGATTAGAGTATTTCCAATATTTATCACAAACACTGCCACCGTGCCACCACGCATGCATATACATACATCTGTGCAAATGTTTCTGTAGAACTGATTCCCAGAAGTGAGAGTGCGGATCTGAGCATGTGACCCAAGAGCATTTTCCATATTGTTTCAGGCATCCCAATTATCGCTTTTAATATCCACAGAACCACCTTTTGAATTCAACTTAGCCAACTCGCATAGCAGAAGGAAAAATAAATCTGTTTAAATCCATCCAACCTGCAGCCACCTTCACATAGAAAAAGGAACATACCTTGGTGAGCCCCTTAGGGTGCGACATGTGAAGTCCCCACCCCAGGGCATGGTTTGGAAAGAGACGGAAAAGCCGAGAGAGTTGAATTGTGTGTGCAATTTGGAGTTTCCCAAAGGATGGGGGAGAGATGGAAATGTATGGGGAGTTTATGGAAAGAGAAGAATACCAGCAATATGGCAGAAAACGTAGTGTCCTGTGAAAGAATTATGACCGCCAGGACTTCCCCAGTGTGGGTTTTGGCTGATGGGTTTTTACGACCGAGGTGTCTGATCTTCTCTTCCCAAGTGTGGTTCCTACCGTGCTGTTATCAGTGGGTTCTGGTAGAGGTTGAAGAACCAACTATGGGGAAAGGAGAGGCCAGACCTTGATGTGTAGCATTTGCTGAATTCCGTGGTGTAAATACTCCTTCCCTGGTGCAAGCCAGCTCCAGGGCACCACAGAATGCCCCGTGGTGTCCCATGAACCACTGAAAAAAGTCTGGTCCTAATATAGTGAGATCTCGTCTCTACAAAAAATTTAAAAATTACCTGGGCATGGCGGCGTGTGTCTGTAGTCCTAGCTACTCAGGAGGCTGAGGCAGGAGGATCACCTGAGGCCAGGAGTTGGAGGTTACAATGAGCCAGGATGGCACCACTGCACTCCAGCCCAGGCAACAGAGCAAGATTCTGTCTCAAAAAAAAAAAAAAAAGTCTGCTCCACCCGACAGCCCTGAGCCAGTGGACTGTTCCCAAGCAGAGGAGATCAAGCAAGGAGTGAAGAGATCAGTAAGTGAGGAAGGGTATTGCAGGAGCCAGGAGTGACTTAGGAAGCCAACACTTGTGTAGAGTGAGAAGAGGCTGGTAAGCCTCCCGTGGCAATCCATGGGAGTTCTTAGGGGGGCTTCCACTGCAGGGAAAGGGCTTGAGTTAGATGTGAAAGAATGACCCCAAAGGTCTGGAGGACGTGGGGACCCTGGTTCCCTGCTTTGCGTTGTACACTGGAGCCACTCCCACTAGTTGCAGTTTCCATTAGGGCTGCGATGAACATCTTTAGGTGCATTCAAGACTCTACCAGCTAGTCCTCACCTCCATCCCCACCATACCCTTCCTCTTCTGGCCTGCACACCTCTGTTCCACTGCACCACGGTCCTCACCAGCGCCCAACACACGTTGCACGCTCCCAACTGCTGGCCCTGGCCCAGCCCTTTCCTCTTCCTGGACAGCTCTTGCCCTCATTGCAGGCTCGTAACAGCTGTATCCATTCCTCCAGGCCTGGTTCAAATGCACCCTCCTCTACCAGCCTTCTCAGGCAGAATTTGTCTTCCTCCCCACCAAAGTGTTTTTTATGTCAGTAGTTGATGGTCTCCCCATGGTCTGGAGAGCTTCTTGGAAGAAGAGTCCAGAAATTAACCATCTCCCTGTCACAGCTGATCTTGAGTCACTATCTAAGAAGTCCGTCATACACTCTGAGCCCTGCCCCAGCCTCTGACAGCATCTGTGTGATGATCCCCTGAAAGGCAAAAGATGATTGCTCCCATTATACAGGTGAAGAAACCGAGGCTTGGGAGAGGCGTGGCACCTTGCGTGGTTGCCTGGCAGCGAAGCCCAGGCTCGAGTCTTCTGCCCGTCAGCTCAGCCTCGTTTCTGCACTGCCAGGGGGAGGAGGGGTCTGCAAGATGATCTAGCTCAGATGCTTCCAACCTGGGGCCTCGAGTGCTGGGGACTTACAGGTTTATTTCAAGGAGACCTCGTGTCCATTTGCACACAAAGGGGAGAGGAGACAATCCATGTCTCCTTGCCTCTTTTGTTTACTTGTTTTGTATTGTTTTGTTTTTGTGGTTTTTTGAGTTTGGGATTTTGTTGTTGTTGTTTGGCTTTTTGGTGTTTTCTTTCTCTTTTTTGAACATGAAAAGAAGAACCACTGAGAAGCCCATCTCTCATTTCATGGATGAAGAAACCGAGACTCAGAGAGGTCAAGGACTTGGCCAATGATGCCCAGTGAGTGTGGGGGCTTTGTGCTGAGTCAGCTTAGCAAAGCGGTGACTGCATTTCCCACAATTTCCTTCCCTGCATGGTTCCGAGTTAGGGGTGGCCACAGGAGAGATTTGCATGGATGTGGTAGGAGAAGTGGAACACATTTGCACTCGGCAGGTTTGTGTGGGATCAGGCGATGCCGCAGCGCGTATGACCCACCTGCTGGCTCACCTTGCTGGCTTGGGCCAGTGTCCCAACGCCTGGTGACTTCAGATCCCACCAGACCTCCTCCTTCAGCCTCTCCACACTCGGGGCCGGCTTGATGTGCAGCTCCGTGGCGGCGCAGGCTAGCTCTTCTGCAGATCAGCACATCATCAGTTGGGGGCCTAGAGGCAGTGGGAGGCCAACCAGGTCCCGGAGCATCCTCGATTGGTCATGCTCCTCCTGCACATCCAAGGCACCCTTTCAGGTTCTGCTTTGTCCTTGCTCACCTCCTTTTCCTGGCCATCCTCCCTTCCCAACTGCCAGCCCTGCTGACTCCAGGCCTGGAGCAGACACAGGGGCACAGACTGATGTCACTGCCTAGCAGCTCCCATGATCAGGAAAGGCCTCTACCCAAGCACGAACCCTAGGTCACTCATAGTGGTCCTGCTTCTCTGGTAGACCCCCAACTGGTACAGTGGGCTGACTGCAGAATTGACAGCAGGGGCTCCTGCCCCTGCTCCTGGCTGCTTGCCACTCAGGAGCCGGAGAGGTGGCATGAGCCCAGGCCCCAGGCCCTCCCCAGTGAGATCACTGCCTCTGTCACAGGCCAGTTCCCCAGATCCGTTTCTCCAGCCAGTGGCCGAGAGGGAGCCATGTGTCTAGCCCATCCCCCAGACCATCAACATCGTCCCAGCCTGGCTCCAGGGACTGCAGTCCCACCCCCTCTCCTCATACAGCCCTCGGTGGACTGTGGGGGCAGTCATCTGCACCAGGCTGGGGACTCTGAAGGCTAGTTATTTCTCCTGGTCCCCAGGCCCGTAACCTCGGAGCTGCCTCGGATGCCTGCTGTCCTGAGGACTCTATTAATCAAGCAGTAAAGAAGTCACACTACCCGCTTGGGCCACTGCCCAAGCAAGCCCTGGGCCGGCCCTTCCTCCCCGTCACGCCGCCCGCATGCTGGGCCGGGGCTCATTACCGCTCGCCACACACGCAGCTCCCGAGATCTGTGGCGGGACCGTCTCTCCACACTGCGGCACCGAGTGAGGGGTTTCAGGATCAACTGTCCCCTCCTTCCCTCATCAGTCCCTTCCCTCCTCTGGAAGTTCCCAGGAGACTCCTTTTGCAGAAGCTGCTTCTGAGGAAAAAGGCCACACGGATGCTGTGCAGACAGATCTGGATTCGAGTTTCTTAACTGCCACTAGCTCCGTGACCTTGGAGACGTCACATAACCTCTCTGAGCTTTAGGTACCTCATCTATAGAATGAAGATATTAATATGACTCTCATAGGAATTTGTTGTGAGGATGAAATAAAGTGTCACATGTAAAGCATATAGCCCAGTCTCTGGCACGTTAAAATGTACTTTATAAACGGAAGCCACTGTTGGTGGTGGTTACTATTATTGCTACTATTTTTATCCTTGTAACCACTAAACTGTACACTTCATAAGGATGGGGACTGTGTCTGACTTGTTTTCTCCACTGCCTGGAACAGTGCTAAGCACATAATGGCACTCAATACCTACTTGTTAAATGAATGAATAAACATAGAAGTGTTTATTGATCAGGCCTGGTGTATGTCACAAATAAAGTAGCTAGAACTGAAGAGCATTTGGAGATTTCAGCAGGTAAGTTTCTCTTAGAACACTTTTCATTAAGTCTGTCCACCTGTATCCACCTTAAAGTTTTTCTTTGACCACCTGCTGACTACTGACCCACAGGCAGCACCTGTACCTGCATCCCCCGTGGGGCAAGGACTTCCACACCTGCCAGGGGTGCAGAGCCCAACAATACCTCCAGGTGCTGTGCCTACAAGTAGGACAGCTCTGACTCAGAGCACGGGTCTGCTTCACGGCACAATGCAAACAGGGTCCAGTCCAATTAAAAGGCATACCCTATTAATAACCCCCATTTAACAGATGAGGAAACTGAGGCATGGAAGGGTTAAGTAACTTGCCCAAGATCACATGGCTAGTAAGTGCTGACAGTAGGATTCAAACTCACCTATTGCCTGTCATATACAGATCATATGCATATCGTATATGCTTTGTAAGGTAGCTATTAATATCTTCATATACAGATAAGGAAACTGAGGCTCAGAGAGGGTCAGTAACTTGCCCAAAGCCACACAGCTAGTACAGCAATCTTATGTCATATATGGGCATTAGATTCTACAATTAGTGCATCAGTCAAAATTGCATAAAGTTCAAATTGTTCTTGAAATCCCTTAAATTGACTACATAGTTTTATTTGTATATAGCCCAATACAGTAATTTTTACCTAAATACCCTTGAGTTTGAGAACTGATGAGCAGGACTAAAGGAAGGACAAGAAGGAAAGTCATCAGAATGTGACATCATTCACCGTCTGGCCGTGAGATCATTGTTATCCCCCTGGCCCGGAAGAAGGGGAGGGGATTGGGAGCATTCCTGTCAGGTTCACGCAATTGCAATTTAACGTCAGTGCCCACTGGTCATCATACATGTGAATAGATGTCATTGTGGAGCTGATTAAGTGAGCTGATTAAGTGACGTATATAAAAGCTCCTGCACAGTGACTAGCATAGAGTAGGTGCTCAATATATGCGTGCTAGATTTGAATTTGAAATAATTAATTCATTTAATAAACGTGCAATGGGTTCCCACCAGGTGCCAGGCACCGTGCTAGGGAACAGCAGCCAATGAACGAGATGAGATCAAGATCCTCGCCCTGATGGAGCTGACGTTCCTGGCGGGGAAACACACAAGGAGCAAGTCAACTAATAGGTATATGATGTCAGGTAATTGATGGGAAGAAAAATAAAGTGGACAGGGGGGAAAGAGAGTGAGGAGGCCACTTTTAGATAGGGCAGGGAAGGCCCAGGCAAACCAGCCCACGCACAGACACCATTCTTGGAAAAGCACAAACTCTGGCCACCTGCTCCCTGCCTTTCCAAATTAGCATTTTATTTTGC